>PVIA01003005.1:16041-185125 GCA_004024845.1 Tonatia bakeri | reverse complement strand
AGTGGCATTGCTAAGTAACAGGATAGTGGGGGGTTTCAGGGGATCTGATTTTGGGGGAACAGGATGAGGGGGGTATTAGAAGCTAGGCTGCAGTGTGTGGGATGTGGGGGTTGAGGGGTCAGAGCTAGAGGTATCTGGGCACCAGCTGCCAGAGGGATTATAGGATCAGGTTAGGGGTCTCTAAGAGGTGAGAGTTCTAAAATGCAGAACTAGGAGGGTCTTAACAACCAAACCAGGATGTCTGAAAGTGAGATTTGGGGGAGCAGGGCTCGGTAGGTGTGGGGGGAACTGGGCTGGGGAGTCCCTGGGAGGTGTTAGGGTTAGCAGGGTGAGAGTCTTGGGTCTTGGGTATGGAGGCCTTGGCCCAGCCCTACCTGACCAAGTGACAGATCTGCAGCCGCCTCAGCTCCTGTGTGTTTCCTGTGGCCTCTTGGTACTTGAGTTCTGATTAAGGCTCTGATATCCAGCATCCCAAACCTGCCCACTCATCTTGTCCCCGTAGCTCCGACTCACATCTCTGCCCCCTGCCCTCCACCCACTGCTCATAGTCCTGGGAGGATATAACGTCAGGAGACGGGCAGCAAGGCGGGCAGAAGGCAGCACCCAACTGTGCATGGCTAGTACCATGTTGAGAATGTGTTCCCCACGGCGCAAGTTGCCAGCCGAGTCTAGGGGCGGAGAAGGGGATGCAGTCAGAAGGGCCCCCGGGCAATGAACTATAGTCTCTAGAGCCAGTGGCCTGCCTGGTCCAAACCCCAGGTCCACTCCTAACTCTCTGCATGAACTTAGGCAAGCAGTCGGCCTCCGTGTGCCTCAGTTTCCCAGTCTGTACTATGCATGCCTAGCAAGTCATGTTGAAGATGGAAATATCAGACTACCTCTCTCTCTCCACATCTCTGGAAAGAGAAACACAGGTGTGTCTCTCATCTCTGTAGTGACTGAGAGTCATTTCACACACTCCATGTTATAACTCCCAAAATTGAGGCCTAGTGAGAGGTGGGTGATTGGTCCAACCGTGGGATCGGGGAGACCAGCCAGGGCGGGACACACTCACCGAAGGACTGAATGCACTTCTCCAGCAGTTCGTCTTCACTGCAGCCACCCTCTTTCAGCATGTCCAGGGCCATGGAAGCCATGACCTTGCTGATTTCCCGGGGACTGGGGCATGTCTTGTGGCGACGGGCTGGTCGGGGCCGGCCCCGTCCTCCTGTCTTTCCTGGGCATTCCTGGTGAGACTTCCTGTGGGCATCCCCCCTAGGAGATTATGGGAGCCCCTTCCTTCAGGCAAGTCCCCAGAATCCTTCTTGATCCCAAAGCCCCAAAGGCAAAATCCTAGGGCTATTCCTGACCTCCCATGGACTCATGGGAGAAAATCCCTGGAGTATTCCAGATCATGGGAGACTTCTCGGAGAGTTACTCCTGTCTCCTGCAGGGAATCAGGAAAAGACCCTGAAGACTACCCTGACCCCCCACCAAGAGAATCATGGAAGGTGACCCTCTGGTGAATCAAAATGCCCTCCAAGTATTGCCCCCAAATTCCCCTTGACTGTTCGATCCCAAGGCATCATGGGAGACACTTTCTGTTGGCAGACCCCTAGGATTACTGCTGATCTTAAAGGAAATAATGAGTGAAGACCGCCAGAATCCTGTCCTTCCCAGGGGAATCGTAGTAGATTGTGCCTAAATTTAGGGAGACTCCTCAGAATTCCCCTTTGCTCTCCAATGCCCTGCCTTCTTTCCCCAGCCCTCCTGAGAGGAGCAGCCCCCTGAGGTTCCACCTCTCGCCCCTCCTCTACCTTGCCCCCTCCATCAGACCAGCCCTTCTGTAGGACTTGAGTCTGGCCATCGACTTGCAGCCCAGAGGGAAAATACTGCAGCTCTCAGAACTGGGTGGGGTCCTTGGAGCTGAGGCAATTTCAAAGAAAGTTTAAAAATAACCTTCACTCTGCCTTGTGCCTCCCCCAGGCCCGAAGGTGCAGGCTGGTGTTCCCGTTGGGGAAAGACTACAGTGGAGAGACAGGGGTGGTGGAGGGAGCAGGGAGGAGTCCAGGCAAAACGGCCTTGGCGTCCATGAGTCAGACAAAGCGAGGTTGGAGAAGTGTATGCTGGCTGTGTGGCTATGTTAGTCACTTACTTTCTCTGGGCCTTAGTTTCCTCATATGAAAAACGAGAGTCATCACTGGACCTTCCCCAGGAGTCTGATGAGTACTCAATGCCTTGCTCTTCGAAAGTGATAAGTAAGGGACTTAGTTTGCTCAGGCTATTAAGTGGTCAAAGGTGGGAACGTTGAACTTGAGATGCAGAGAGAGAACGTGATGGAGCTGCCTAAAGCTAGGCCTGGAGCATGGATCGAGTGCCAGGTATGTCCTGGCAGAGGCTGGAACGACTATCTACATCAGTGGCTTTCAGAGCATGGTCTCCAACCTATACAAACAGCAGCCCTGGGAACTTCATATAAACACGAGTTCTCAGGCCCCACCCCAGACTTAAAGAATCAGAAAAATTGGAGGTGAGCCCACCAACCTGTGTCTTACAAGCCCTCAAGCTTGAGAACTACCAGTCTAGAGTCTCACTGAGCACTTATGTGACCCTTCTAGGAGGGACTACGATTATTTTATTGACAGAAGAAAAACCCGAGGCACAGAGCAGTTAAGGTCCCTTCCCTAAGGTCACAGAGCCAGAATATGATGCAGCTAGGTCTCAACCACTCAACTGCTGAATGTTATGGGGAGGGGACCCTGTGTCCATCAGGGACATGCTGGAAGAGGCTGGAGGAGTTGTCTAGGTTAGGAATCCAACGACCACCGTCCTGTGAGGACAGGAGGGCTGGCTTGCCCAGGTGATAGAAGCCCATTCCAGAACCTGATGCTATACCCAGCTGCTAGGCCCTTACCTGCAGACTGCCCACCCCTGGTGGTATCTGAAGCAGTCAGGAGGGGTTCAGGAGACAGGGGAGCTGCTTTGCTCTGCCTCACACTCCCATCCCCAGGGGCAGGGCTCTAAAGTAGCCTGGAGCTTCCAGTTCAGGGGACAGTAAGCAACTGTGATGGGGAACCAGGAAGACCCCAGGGGGACAGAGTACCCAGCCTATGGAGGTTGGATGAGGGTGGGGGTGGGGAGGAGGGGATCCCGAGCAGTTCCAGCTCCAGAGAGAGAGCAGACTAGGCACAGACGCTCACACAAAGAGCCCCAGCCCTGGCTAGCTCCGGTCTCCCTGAAGCATCTTTCCACCTGGTGCCCCCTGCTCTGCCCCTGCTCCCGGGGGAGCCTCACACCCTACCAGCTCGTTAGTGCCTTCCAGCCTTCCCACACAGCGGGAGGCCCCGGGCCTTCGAGCGCTCCACTCCAGGTCTCCTGGAGGGTCCTCTCACCTCTTGCAGTCTTTCCTGTTCATGCTTCCTGAGGGTGGGGTGGGGCATGGAGGGGGTCTTGCAAGAGTCTGGCTCAGCTTCTCCTCCCTCACCAGAGCTCCAGCTTCTCAGCCCCTTGGGAGCCGGGGCCTTCTCAGTGCTTGGGAAGGAAAGAGGAACTGCCCCTCCCCACCCAGCCCCAGGCCAGGGGGAAGGAAGAGGCTGAGGAGAGACCAAAGTTCCCCCCTCCCCCACCATGGGGATCCCTTCGGGCTGAGGTTTCCGGTACTGCTGGCCCCCGCCCCCCGTCACCCGGCGGTCTCTATCTCCCCCATCTTTCTGTCTCTAGACCCGTGATTCTCTGTTCTGTCATTTTCATACTTCAATAAAAGCAGTTTCTTAAAAAAAAAAAACTATGCCTAATATGACACATTTATGTAAAAACATTCAAAAGAAAAGTCTATATATTTCTGTAAGGACAATGCACAAAGGTTTCAATGGAAAGTTATAGACATAATATTTTGTGTATTCCTTCTAATGTTTTTTTTATTTGAAGTTTAGTATTAATAACACCATTTGTACCCCATAAAACATTTTCACTTTGTTACCTTTATTATAATAAACCCTTATGTAGTGCCTACTGTATACCAAACACTATTCTATGGGCCTTTAAAATATTAATTCAATAAATCTTTACACAATCCTTTTTTGTAAGATTTTAAATTTATTTTTAGAGAGAAGGGAAAGAAGGGAGAAAGAGAGGGAGAAAGACATCGACTCGAGAGGAACATCCATCGGCCACCACTCTATGCGCCTCAGTGGGGACTGAACCCACAACCCAGGCATGAGCCCCGACCGGGAATCAACCAGAGACCCTTTGTTTCATGGGCCCACGCCCACCCAACTAAGCCACACTGGCCAGCAAATCCTTACACAATCTTAAAGTCTGTTATCTTATTATGAAAACATTAGAGATGGGGGTCAACCCTCTGGGAGCCTCCTTCCCAGCCTACTGTCCATCTTAGGCAGGGGTGACCAGTATCATACATCCTCGGGTTTCCTCCCATCTGTTAGCTGTGCATTTGTTTGGGTCCACGAGTACGTGCTCCTAGAAACACAGACTTGTCCTTTGACTATGCACGTTTTGTTCTTTTACCTAAATGTGTTATGCTTGACATATTTTTTAACTGACATACAAACAAGAACACAAGTCCTAAGTGTCTAGGTAGGCAAATCAGGACAAATGGCATATTTATGTGCCAATCACCCAAACAAAGAAACAGAACATTTCTATCCCCTGCCAGCCCCCTGAAGCTCCTTCCTGGGTCTACCTCCCAAAACTTAACCTGCAGCCTGAACTACAGCAGAGCCCGTTTGCCCGGTAGTGAGCTGTATGTAAATGGCCTAATTTATTGTGTCTGGCTTTTTTCATGAAACATCATGTTTTTGTGACTTTTCCATGTTATTGTATTTTGTTGTAGTTTATTCCTTTTTTTAAAGCTATATAATCTGTCATTGTGTGACCATCCTATGAATTAGCGATCGATTTGTTTTGCGTTGTTTCCTGTGGGGGCTGCTGTGAACACTGCTGCTGTAAACAGTCTGTCTTCCGATGGACGTGTGAGTGCGCGGTTTGTGGGTGCACACCCAGGAGCAGTATCAGTGGCTCGCAGTCTCGAACGTGATTCTGCCAAGCCTAGTGTGTAGTCAATTCACCCAGAACTCTCTTAAAAGTATGTGTGTACCCTTCCTCTCCTGCACTAAGTGAAGTCATCATATATGTTTTTCTCGCACCGGAGCATTTAGACAAGCACAGAGCCTGCTCTCTGGCTTTTCCATGACGCGGCCAACGTGTCGTTTCAGACCCTCTCTCTGTATCTCTTCCCCTTCCTGCCGCTTTTCCTTTCTCTCTTCTCAGGCCTCAAGCCGTGCTGCATGACGTGCTGTCCGCCCCCCAGCCCGTCTCCTCAGCACCAGCATCTCCCAGCTGATGTGACTCCTGGCTGAGCTCAGCTCCTGGTGGGACAGTGTCTCCGAGCCCTGGGTTTCAGAGAAGGCTCAGGGAGTGTGGGAGGCCCTGGCACTGGTGTGTCTGCACTGCCCTCGGGGCTGGTGGGGATGGTTAGTACCAACAACAACACTGACAACCAGAAAGGGACAGATTTCTGAAGCAAACCACCAAAACGCGTATGGCAGAAAAGGGCGCACACGATAACATCCAAATAAAGATTTCTTTTAGAGAGGACACCATGGGACAAGTGTCAGATGATAGAGCAGGGAAAGGTATTCCCAATGTCTGCAGTCAATGAGACATTATTAAATATCAGGAATCCAAAGGGAATAGCTGCAATCAGCAAGAAAAGAAAAGGACAGTGTCTCTGATAGAAAAATGGGGAAGGAGTATGAGCAGGTGATGAGGAAACGAAAAACTCTGACAGGCACCTGAGAAGAGGCTGGGAGTTATTGGGAACTGATCAGGGCAGGGCCAGTTAAAGCGGCAGTGAGTCGTCCAACCGGTCTGGCAAATATCAGAGGTTAGAAACTGCCAAGTGGAGGTTGGGGGTGTGGGGACCTAGGAACCCTTCTACCTATAGTGGGCAGCCGTTCCCAGGGGCCACTTGACACTACTTAGCCAGATAACTGTGACACAGAGCTGTCATCCTGCAATTAGCTCCTGTGTGTACGTAAGACATTCTCTTTCAACTCAGTTCCATAGGGGACATAGACAAGGATGTTCGCTGCCACGTTACTTTGAGGGAGCTGGGGACAGCCTGGGAGTCCACCCGCAGGGGAGGAGATAGGTAAACAGAAGGGGACAGTCACCAGGGGTCCTGCAGCCACAGGGAAGGGGCCCACGGAGCATCCTGGGTAGGTCTTCTTTAAAAAAAATAATTTATTACAAATTTTTTTCTTTTATTGATTCCAGAGAAAGGGGAAGGGAGGAGAAAGAGGGAGAGAAACATCCATCAGTTGCCTCTTGCACATGGCCCGACTGGGGACCAAATCCCAAACCCAGGCATGTGCCCTGACTGGAAATCGAACCTGTGACCATTCACTTGGTTTGGGATGACACCCAACCAACTGAGCAACACAGGCAGGGGCATGGGTCTTTTTTTTTTTTTTTTAATTGATTTTAGAGAGGGGGCAGAGAGAGAGACATGTTGATTTGTTGTTCCACTTATTTATACATTCATTGGTTCTTTTTTTTTAATGGATTGATTTTAGAGAGAAAGAAACATCAACTGGTTGTCCCTCCCATCCATGTGTTCATTGGTGGCTCTTTGTATGTGCCCTGACCAGAGATCAACCCCCCAACATTGGGATACTGAGGTACCCAGCCAGAGCTATCATCGGTCGGTCTTAAAATGCATAATGATGACTGAAAAAAAGGAACATTATTAATATCTTATGATATAAAGCACAATGACAGAATAATTTTGTATTATATATAAAATTCTAAGGAAAAACTTAATATTTAATGTACATGTGTGTTGTAGAATGTAACACATAACTGTATTGTACTATATAATTGCATTTGCCTAAATATATAATTATATAATTAGGTATTATATAATTCAACAATATGGTACAAACTTACATGTTATATACAGGGTTGGGCAGAAGTAACGCCACTGAGAGGGTTGGTAAGATACGTGAATGCACAGAAATTTGAACATTTCACCTAAAATGTCATATGGTGTACTTGAGCGTGATATTGTTATGTTGCAGAATTATATGCTTATGTAATAAAAGATTTTTATGTAATAAAAAAGGGGCATTATTTGTGCTGGACCCTGTATTATAATATTATATGCTATACATTACAATTATATCAATATATCTATATTTAACTATATAACACCTAGCAACCTATTATGCATTTAACATTTTATATATAATTTTGTTGATCTGCAAGATATTGTTTTGTATAACAATAGATACCATTACATGTTAGTAATAATTTTAATAGATTCCTGAATCAATCAGTTACCATGTGGTAGGCTGTAGTTGGTTTCCTCATGGAATCTTCCCCACGACCCCATTAGGTGGGGACTGTTCCAAAGCAGCCCGGGTGACAGACAAGGAAATTGAGGCCCAGAGACACGAGGTTGCTTGTCTGACAGGAGGCCCAGGTATGTGTGGCTTTCTATGTTGGGCCTCCAGGCCCCACAGCAGCTTGTTTTAGGGAGTTGTAGCGACCCTCCACCCAAGCTCCCAGGGGGAAGCTGGTTACCCCTCTCAGAACTCTCAGAACTCTCCTATTTATGTAGAGTGTCAGGGCACTCATCTGCATAAAGTGGTAGCCCAGCTAGTGACCCTCAGTGGCTCAGGTGGCCCCTGGGGGGAGGGAAGGTTAGAACTCTGGAGGCGGAGCCTGGCCCTGGGAAAATGGGTTTTTGTTGTAATTAGAAGATTTCATGCAAATGTAGAGACAGTAAAGCGAATGGGTAAGCATCCTGGCTCTGGGCTCAAATCCCGAGCTCAGCCTCTGTGTGACGTGGGACAAGTCACTCCACCTTTCTGTGCTCAGCTTTCCTTGTCTGCAAAATGGGCGCCGGAAGAGTACTGACTTCACAACGTTCCTGTGAGAACTACATCATTGGTTCTGGTTGTGACCTTAAAACCACACACTTTTACCGCCTCCTCCAAGCCTTGTGAATAACAGCAGGGCTGCTGTGAAAACTGACTGAGACGCAGTAAAAAGTGATCAGCTCAGGCCTGAAGTACAACATGTATGCAAAAGCCCTCTGCCATGGCCACGGTTCCTGCCTCATCAGTTTTAATAATAATAATAATAGCAACACTCACATAACATTTACTATTCATTGGTTTGGTTTTAAGTGCTGTAAATAAATGATCTCATTTAATCCTTGCAGCAGCGGCAGCCCTGTGAGGTAGTACTATTAATATCCTTCTCACCAGTCGGGGAATCTGAGGCATGGGGAGACAAAGTGACTTATCCAAGGTCACACAGGGAGTGGCAAGGGTGGGGCTCGAGTCCAGACTCTCTGGCTCAGAGTCCTTGCTTTTAATCACTGTATGCTGCTTTTTATTTTTTTAAGATTGCATTTATTTATTTTTTAGAGAGAGGGGAAGGGAGGGACAGAGAGGGAGAGAGAAACATTAATATGTAGTTGCCTCTCACGCAGCCTTTACTGGAGACCTGGCCTGCAACCCAGGCATGTGCCCTGACTGGGAATTGAACCAGCAGCCTTTTGGTTGGGCACACAATTCACTGAGCCACACCAGCCAGGGCTGTATGCTGCTTTTTAAAGTCCAGAGACTAGTGCACATCCTGGCTGTGTTGTATGACCTCAAGCAGGGGCTACCCATTTGGACTCAGTTTGCATTCTGTGAAATGGGAGAATGATGGCCCCTTCCTTACCTAGAGTGTGGGGAGAGGGCAGCCACCTTCCAGGGTGTGCAACCTTTTGGTGCCTCTGGGCTACACTGGAAGAAGGAGAGTTGTCTTGGATCACACATTAAATACACAAATACAAAAACTGATGAGCAAAAAAAACCTTTAATGTAAATTTACGATTTTGTGCTGGGCCACTTTCATAGCCACCCTGTGCCGAATGCAGCTGCGGGTAGGACACCCCCACACTGCCTTTGTGCCGCTCCCCAACCGTTTCCTCCAGCCAAGGTTTGGGGTTTGTGGGTGGGACTCCAGCAAAGGGGCGTGGCCCTAGGCGCTCTGGCCCAATGGGAACCCAGGGGTGGGGATCTCCTCCCAGCTCTGTCCAGCACGCGGATCCTCCTCGCAGTTCCATCTGCCTTGCGGGTACCTCTGGCAACCCTAGAGGTCTCGGACCCCAGTCCATCCCCAGCCCGCCCCCTCCAGCCTGAGTCCCTCTCCTGCTATTCCCCTGAGGCGCGGACATCATGGGTGACGGAGGAGAGGGCGAGGATGAGGTTCAGTTTCTACGGACGGTGCGTACTCTGTTAGGGGTCTCTGGGGCTACCTTTCGGGCTCTTCTGAGTTCTCTCGCTCTCCGGATGTTTCTGTCCTGATTGCTGGTGGTCTCTGAGATTCAAGGTTTCTTCCTTTGTCCCTCTGGGTGACTGTCACTCTGTCTTTCTCAGTTTTTGTCTCTCTTCGTCTCCCCGCCCCCACCTTTTTTCACCACAGGGAATTTGCAGACTTTGGAACTTTTCTGATATTGGCGGTTTGTCTGGGAGAAGGGGTACTGCTGAAGGAGCACCCCCTCCACCACCCTGGAAGCAGGCACTTGGGGAAGGCGGTTCTAATTCCTGAGCCTAATTTAGCCATCCCTCCTCCCCCCCAGCCCAGCCCTAATTCTCTTCTTGCTCCAGACTCTGACCTATATAAATTCCTGGGAAGGGGGCTGAGGTGGGCTGGAAGACCCAAGTCCTTTGAACTCCTGACCCTTAAGGGTCTGGGGGGTCCCTCGGGTTCTGGGTCTTCTTCCTTTCCCACCTTGGTTTGGGGGAGGAAGGTCAGATGTGGCCGTTAATAGTCTCCGCGCGGTGCCTTTACCAGTAAGTCTCTTTGGGTCGTCTCCGCGTCTCTGTCTCCCTGTCTCCGTCTCTGTGTTCGTTTTTTGGCTTCAGGCCCTCTGCCTTTGGCTCTGCGTCTCCAGCCCTGTCCCCACATCTCTCCGATGCCTGGCCGGGGGCAGGGATGGGAATTGGAACAACAGGTGTCTCTCCCAGAATAGTCAGTTCTTCTGGGGCCTGGGCAGGGGCTGGGGAGAGGACAGGGGGGAGAGGACGCCCGTCTCAGAGTCCTTCTCACTTTTCCCTCCCAGAGGCTCAGCTGTATGTGGGGTGTGAGTATTAGAAGGAGATGTTCTCTCTCTTGGGCCAGGTCTGCTGACCCTGCACCAGCCCCTCCCCACCAGCTGTGGGCCCTGGGAAATGCTGACATAGCTTTCCAGCCCCAGAATAGGACCCTGGTTCTATGGTCCGGTTTCCTGGGAGGGAGGAACAAACAGCTGGGCCTGGTAGTGAAGGATAGGGACAGCTGAACATTCAGCCTCGGGAGGAGGCCAGGCTTTAGCCTGGACTCTTGCTGCAGCTCCAACCTGTTAGCAGACACCAAGGGTTGGGCCCTCCTTTCCTCTCAGGCCCTAATAAGACCGTGGCTATGGCCATCAGCCCCTGAGCCACTCTGTGTCAGGCCCCGTGCCCAGAGCCTCGGCCTTCTGAGACATCTAATTATATCCTCACTGCCCTATCTTCTGAGGTAGCGCCCTATCTTTATCTCTCTGAGAGATTTGAGGGAAACATGAGTGGCATCACTTGCCCAAGGTCAAGGCCAGGAAGTGTCATCTCTAGATGCCCTGGGGGCCCAGCCCTCCTGCTTTCACAAGAGGAAAACTAGGCTTAGGTCTGCCAAGGTAGGCATTGTTGGGTTCTAGAAGTCTGGCCCTGGCATCTCTTGGTCACAGACTGGGTGTGTTTACTTGAACTTTACTGAGGTTGTGTGGTGAGTTTTTTGTTTGTTTGTTTATTTTGTTTTTTTAAAGAGGGTATTAAACAGTTTATTGATCACACACAATCATGGATGATACACAAGCTTCATTCCCATCTGTAATTTTATCTGGTACCATAATTCGATGGAAATACATTGCACAGGATGTGCCAACAATCATTAAGAACCAAACAACCCCCCTGACTGTGCTCGGGTGACCCGTGTAACGGCGCACACCAGGCCACAACACAGTGACTGTCAGTTCACCTCCACCAAGGCTTCTGAGGACAATGGCTTCCGTGCCCAAGCAGGTTGTAAAAGCATTTCAAATGTGTAGTGATTTCCTCTAATTTTTTTAGACCTCATTCCACCAGTAAGAAATATATTTTTATATTGTAACCTGGTACATGCACCTACACACATGCATTATTATTATTTGTTATCTTCAGCCAAGGACATGCTTATTGATTTCAGAAAGAAACATTGATAGTTTGCCTCATACGCGCCCTTACTGGGGGACAACCCCAACACCCAGGCATGCACCCTGACCAGGAATCGAACTAGTGATCTTTCGGTTTATAGGATGATGTTCCAACCAACTGAGCCACACGGGCCAGGGCCACGTATATATTACTTAAAGACCAACTTTGTTGGGGATGATTGGCATGCAATAATTGCATACATTTTAGGTGTTACGGTTCAGTGGGTTTGAGGCACTGTCCTCGGTTATGCGACCGCCATCATAATCAAGGCAGAATGTTTCCTTTAGCCCAGGAAGTTCCTTCTTGCCATTTGCAGTCATCACCCTGTCCATCTGCTTTCTGTCACTGTAGGTTCCCATAGTCACTCTAGTGTTTCATGTGTAATACACGCTCATTGGTCTTGCAGCCTTTGCTCAGGGCAGTATTTTCGATACACATGTGCGCAGCATGTATCAAAGTTTGCTTTGGTGCTGAGCAGTGTATCATTGTGAGTTTGACACAGTTTCCTCTTCAGCTCACCTGCTGGTGGACATCAGGCTGCCTCCAGTTCCCGGCAGCACGGACACATCAGGTGTAGCAACACACACATGCACACACACACAGACACATACACACCTATTTTTAACTGAAACGAGTCTCATAAAATGTAAGTAGCTCTTAGAACATGAGGGGCATGTTGGTATTTTCTGTTCCTGCTCTGCCTATTTCCCTGCTTACTTTCCTTTTTAAGCATGGTGGCTTGGACCCCCAAACTCATTTCATTTCCCTTTGATGGGTGGCGGTCTCTAGCCCTGCCTTGGCTGGGGTTCTCAAAGCATGGCCCCTCTCAGAACCTCCTGAGGACTAGTTAATTGTCCAGACTCCCTGCTCAGGCACAGCCACTGAATCAGGCGCTTGTAATAGGGGGTGGGGGTGGGGGTGGGGGTGGGGGTGGGGGGTGGGCGGGGACTGGGACAGCAGGGAAGCTGCGTTTTAACCAGGCCACGCCCCTTCATGCTGACGCAGGAGAAAGTTAGAGGATCACGGGTGTAGCGATTAGGCCCCGTGTCTCTGGTTCACATCCTTGCTTTGTCATTTCCCAGCTTCCTAACTTTGGCCAAGTGATACTTCTTTTTCTCTCCGAGCTTCAATTTCCTAATCTGAAAAATGGGGACAGTGCTCACTTCAGCAGCAAATATACTAAAATTAACAATGGGGACAAAAAATATGTACCATCAGGATTCAAGGGGTCCGCGCAGGTGGCTCTCTGAGCTCATCTGTCCCCGATATCCCTCGCTCCTGCTGGCCTGCCGTCCTACCTGCCTGGCTCTTCCCTGACGCCCTCGGGCCCCTCTGGCCCCAGGCTGCCCCTCCGGCCCCCAGAGACGACCAGGACTGATTCCTTCTCGTTATTTGGATAAGGTTTACGGTTTGGGATACAGTGTCAGGCTCAGCTGAAATGTCACCTCCTTGGAGAGGCTGTCACTTCATCCCCTTACTGATGTCATCCCTGCCCCAGAAGCCACTCTCTTGCATCACCCTGGGGAATTTTTCCCATTACATTTACGACTGACATTAAAATTATGAACCTACTCACCTGTTTATTGTGTCTCTTCCACAGGGTGTCAGCTCTGTGAGGATGGGGTTCTGTCTGTTTTATTCACTGCTTCGTATGCAGCTTCTAGATCGGTGCCTGGCAGCACAAGATGCTCAGTAGTTGTCTGTCAATTGAACGTGAAGTCCTGGGCATAAGGCCTCACAGACAGTAGTGCTTAATAAATGCAAGCTCTATGAGTCCTATGAACGCACAAGTGCCAGGATGTCACAGTTGGGGGTTACAGGACAGAAAGGTCATGGGACCTCCTGCCAGCAGGTCCACCCTCCCATCCTCCCTCCCCCCAGACTGGACACACTGACTGAGGCTGCCCATGTAGGTCAAAGCCCAGGACTGAAACTTGCTTGTGTGGTATGCTGGAAGGGCCAAAGGCTGTGTGGCCTCAGGCAGGGTGCCTAAGCTCCTTGAATCTTTTTCCTCAGCTACCAGATGGAATAACCACTCACTGCCCTCTTCAGCAGTTGAGAGCTGTGGTCTCCTTCATTTTTGACTGAGACCTCTGTCGGTAAAAACAGTGGGCACTCCCCACCTACATTTATACTAGTTATAAGTGTAGATATGAGCTACTATAGTCATGTATTAAGAGGTGGTCTTGTGTCCTAAGAGTGTGGCTACAGAGCCAGCCACAGAGCTGA
Source organism: Tonatia bakeri (assembly GCA_004024845.1). Taxonomy (NCBI): domain Eukaryota; kingdom Metazoa; phylum Chordata; class Mammalia; order Chiroptera; family Phyllostomidae; genus Tonatia; species Tonatia bakeri. Next base: position 171,626 of record PVIA01003005.1, on the reverse strand, counting down.
GATCGAATACCAGCTATGTCAAATGATGGCTGTATGACTTCAGGCAAGTTACTTCACCTCTCTGGGCCTCTGTTTCCACAGGTTCCCATAATAGCACTTACCTCATGGGGTGTTGTGAGAACTCAATGACTTAATACATGTTAAGTCCTTCAAATGGGACCCAGCACATAAAAAATGCTTCTATTTTACTCAAAATTTAAATTTATAATCTTGAAATCATTTCAAACTCAAAGAAAAGTTGCAAGGTTGGTTCAGAGAACTCCCATATGGCCTTCAGTCATTTTTCCCAAGTGTGAAGATCTGGCACATTCTCTCTCTCTCCCTCCCTCTCCACAATTTTTCCTGAACTGTTTTAGAGTAAGTTGTGAACATGATGCCCTTAACCCCTAAATACTTCAGTGTCTGTTCCCTAAAACACAAGGGCAGTCTCACACAAACCGCAGTAGTTACCGAAATTGGGGAAATTACCACTGTGGTAACAGCATTCTTGAACTCACTGTCCTTCTCAGCTTCGACCAGTTGCTGCAGCACCGGCCACTGTGGTGTTTCCCCTCCTTCCAGAACCCAGTCAGGTTCCGGTATCACATTCTGGTGTCATTAGAGAGCACTCCTTAAATAGTAGCTATTATTATTTTTTAAAAGATTTTATTTATTTATATACTTTTTAGAATGGCAGGGAAGGAGAAGGAGAGGGAGAGAAGCATCGATGTGCGATCCGTTGCCTCTTGTGCTCCCTCAGCCAGAGACCAAGCCGCAACCCAGGCACGTGCCCTGACTGGGAATGGAACTGGGACCCTTTGGTTCGCAGGACAGTGCTCAGTCCACCGAGCCACATCAGCCAGGGCATGATAGATATTATTAAGAAAATACACAAAAGAGAGCCCTGGCTGGTGTGGCTCACTGGATTGAGAGCGGGCCTGTGAATCAAAGGGTCGCTGGTTCCATTCCCAGTCAGAGCACGTGCCTGCATTGTGGGCCAGGTCCCCAGTAGGGGGCGTGCAAGAGGCAACCACACATTGATGTTCCTCTCCTCTCTTGCCCTTCCCCTCTCTCTAAAAATAAATAGATAAAATCTTTAAAAAAATAAATAAACAAAATCTTTTTTTTTTAAAGAAAATACACAGAAGAGAAATTAGAGAAGGCTGAGAAATTAGAGAAAGCCATTGAACTTCAGGTGCTCATGCCTTCCACCCTCTGATGCTTCACATCGAGGACTCCACCTGGGAGGCCCCTGGAGTCAGCTGGATGTCGGTTCACATTGCAGCTTCTCTTATTAGCCTCACTTTCCCCTTTTTACAATGTGCATGATACCGGCTCCTATTCCATGGGGATGTTAGAAGAACGTGGAGCGTTCAGCACAGGCACCTACTTGATAAATTGCAAGGGTGGTCGTCTCTTTCATGGGGACAGCGTAGGGTGAGCGGCCAAGGTTTGCAGTATCTGTGGGATGTGGGTGGGTGCCAAGGAGCCCTGACCACTCTGTCCCACCTGCAGGACGACGAGGTGGTCCTACAGTGTAGTGCCACCGTGCTGAAGGAGCAGCTTAAGCTCTGTCTGGCAGCTGAGGGCTTTGGCAACCGCCTCTGCTTCCTGGAGCCCACCAGCAATGCCCAGGTTAGCACAGGAGGGAGGGCGGGGGCCAGGGGAAGAGGGGGTCTGAAGGGGCACAGAATCTGGGGTCCAAAGAAGAGTGATCTGGAAGTCTGAAGGGGGGTGCTGATAGGAGAGAAAATGGGGAGACTGAGAGGCAGAGGGGGCTGGGTTCTTTGGAGGCACGTGTCTGAGAAGGCAGAGGGTCTTGGATCCACGGTGACAGGGCCTGGAGGGGCAGGAGGATGTCAGTAGGGGCTGAGTGGGAGGGGTGATGGCTGCAAGGTGGAGGGAGCCTGGGTCTGAGGGTGAGGTAACTCAGGGTCTGAGAGAGGAGATGACCTGGGGGCTGAGGGGCAAAGGCTGCGAAGGGGAGGGGAAACTGTACCTGGTGGGGGAAGGGGCCGGGGCCTGCAGGTGGCAGAAAGCCTTGGGTCCGAGGGAGAAGGTATGTAGGAGTCTGAGGTGACAAGCGGGAGACTGAGGAGGGTGGTTAAGGTAGCCATCCTGGGACTTGGAAGCAGTGATCTGTGTCCCAGCTGGGAGGCAGGAACTGGGCTGCACTGGTCACCGGGAGGTGGGACTCCCTCTGGGGCTGGAGAGATCTGGGGTGGTGTTGGCCCAGGAGGCTGGGTTCAGTGTGTCTGAGGGCAGAGGCAGGAGCTGAGGCGTCTTCTGAGATTAGGTGGGGTGTGGGTGCCTGAGCAGGAGGGTAGTGTGGAAGCTTCTGTGAGGTCCGGGTGGGTTTCTTGAGGTGCTTGACGGGGGAGGACAGGCGCGGTGCTTTCTGTGGTCCTGGGGAGAAGGATTCAGGTGCCTGAGGTGAGTAGCAGAGGGCAGGGCTTCTGGGGGGGGGGTGGACTGAGTGTGGGTCTCCAAGGAACGTGAGAATTTAGACTAAGGGCAAGGGGTGTGCCAGGTTTTAGGGCCCTCAGGCCCTCAGCTCACATCTCACCTCTCACCCCCTCATCCAGAATGTGCCCCCCGATCTGGCCATCTGCTGCTTTGTCCTGGAGCAGTCCCTGTCCGTCCGCGCCCTGCAGGAGATGCTGGCCAACACGGTGGAGGCTGGCGTGGAGGTGAGGCTCTCGCCCCAGGCCAGCTGGGTGGCAGGGGCTGGTGGGGAGACCGGGCATCATTTACCATCTGCTCTTCTTCCTCTCTCTGCCCCGCCCCCGCAGGCCCTCAATTTGGATAAGTGGGTAGGTCTGGCCTTGGGTGTCACCTGTCCTTCTGACCCCAGGCCTGCCTCTTGGGCTCACATCCTGCACATGGGGCTGGGGTTTCCCACCCCAGTTGTCAGGGCCGTGGAGCCCAGAACAGGCCAGGAAAGAAGGAAGGAAGCGGAAGGGTCTTCTGAGGCCCTGTCCCCCCGCCTACTCCTTCTTCCTCTTTTCCATCCTTTCCCTGACCTTGATCCCAGCTCTTCTCCGCATGGGACCTCTCCCCTCACCTCCCTTATCCCAAGTGTGAGTCCCCTCTGGTCTGCCGTGTGGTCACGTGACCCCATCACATGGCCCCTCAGAGCATGGACGTGTGGGAGCTGGGATGGGAGGCCTGGTGCTATTGAGCAAACAGGTGTCGCTCCTCAAGAGGGAGTATGTGGCAGCACAGGGCAGGTCTCCACAAGTGATGTTAAAATCTCTGACAGCCAGTAGGACTGTCCCAGTACATACCAGCTGCAGCTCGGCCCTAATGTGACAGGTTAGAGCAGGAGAGGCCGAGGTCCATGGAACATGAGATACTGGGGCTTCCCTGAGTGTCCTTGTGCCTAGGAGAGGGGTCCAGCCTCCCTGAGTGACTTTGAGGCCTAGTGAACAAGGCGGAGGAGTCAGGGAGGACAGAGTGGGCTTTGGGAATATAAAACACCCCACCCAAAGGCTTCTCAGAAACTGAGGCACAGACTCTATCGAGGGTCTAAGCTGAGGCTTCCTTGTGCCCAGACCCAAGCATGGTATTTTATAGGGGTCAAATTCCCTGCTGGGATAGGCCGGAGGACATATTGGGTGTCTGTTCTCACTCTGTGCCCACCCCTCACAGTCATCCCAGGGCGGGGGACATCGGACACTCCTGTACGGCCATGCCATCCTGCTCCGGCATGCACATAGCGGCATGGTGAGTGCATTGCCGGAACGGCACGGGTCGGGGCAGGGGGCAGGGAGGGCAGTGCCCGCCAGGCAGAGGCTGACCGCCCCCTGTCACCCTAGTACCTGAGCTGCCTCACCACCTCCCGCTCCATGACTGACAAGCTGGCCTTTGATGTGGGTCTGCAGGAAGACGCAACAGGTGCAGAGCTGGAGGGCAGGGTGTGACAGGGCGGTCTGCAGAACCACGGGGGCGGGCATGGGGATGCTCTGGGAGTGCGAATGGACACATCTGGATGGGGATACTTGGGCAAGCACAGGGGAGCTGTAGGCAGAGGGTCTGAGGGCAGGAATAGGGGACCGTGAGGCAGAGTTGGTAGCGGCAGTAGGAGTGGGCAGAAGGCATGGAGGGCTCGGGAAGAGAAGGCCTTGGGAAGTGAATTCTGGGTAGCCATCACCCTGAGAGCCCCGCCCCGTAGGAGAGGCCTGCTGGTGGACGACGCACCCAGCCTCCAAGCAGAGGTCCGAAGGAGAGAAGGTCCGCGTCGGGGATGACCTCATCCTCGTCAGTGTCTCCTCCGAGCGCTACCTGGTGAGCAGTTCCCCCTCCGTCACGGCCGCTACTGCCCCCCAGGGCTGGAGGCACAGGGGTCTGCCCCATCTCCGTCACCCGTTAGCCTGGTCTCTGGCCCCAGCGTCCTGACTCCCAATTTTCAATTTCCCGAGCTTTGACATCCAAGCACTGGTCTGACGCCCCATCTCCTGACTCCATCCTGGTTTGCTGACCTATGACCTTTAATTTTCTGTCTCCTATCTGCTGGTTTCCCGGTTTCCACCCCTGGTTTTTGGCCTCTGCCTCTGGAACTATTTCCCCCACCGCCATTGTCTCTGAACACCACCTCCTGGTCACCCCCAGCACCTGTCAACAGCCAGCGGGGAGCTCCAGGTTGACGCCTCCTTCATGCAGACACTGTGGAACATGAACCCCATCTCCTCCGGCTGTGAAGAGGGTGAGGGCCCCATAACTCCAGCACCTAAACTGAGACTCCTAACATAGACTTCCCACATTGCCCCCTCAGACCCTGAACTATGACCCTCCCACTGAAATCTCCACCTGACCCCAAATCCAGAACTCAGTATCAGACTCCCTAACTCAGACCCCAAGGCATTGGTCCCCAAAGCTCAAATACCAAACTCAGGCCCTGGAGACCAGACCCCTAAACTCAAACGCAAGCTTACAGCATCACATTTGGAGCTTAGACTTAACCTTAAGCCTCAGACAACAAGCACAGGTAGCAACCTCAGCCCCCAAACCCAGACCCCCAAATTCAAACAGTAATCTTCAAACTAAACTCCATAATTCAGACTCCAAGCCTCAGCCAACCAACCTCAGACCTCCACTTTTAACCTTGAATCTCCAAAATCTTCTCTCAGATTTAGAACCCTAAGCTAAGACCCCAAAGCATGGCCCCAGACTTTGACTTACACCCCAAACCTCAGAGCCCTCAGCCAGACCCAAGCTGAGACTCAAAGCACAGATCCCAAAACTCAGGCCTGAATCTCAGACCCACCAACTTCCAATAGCAAAGCTCAGAGCTCTTCAAACTCAGGTGCCAAAGTCAAACTTCCAGACTGTAACCCTCAAACCCCAAATCTCAGCTGCCTGCCTCAGACCTTCAGAATCACACTCAAAATGCAGGCCCCAGCTTCAGAGCCGACCACTGCACCTCCGCATCCAAATGCCAAGTCCAGCCCTGGAACGCGGGCCTCTGTATCAGGAAATGCAAGACCCAAACTTCCAACTCCAACCTCAAATGTCCAGTTCGGACCCACGAACCCCCAGCCTCAGCTCTGCACACCCAGACCCCCAAACTTAGATCCCCAACCTCAGACCCAAAGTCTCACGCCCCACTTCAGGCCTCAGACTTAGCTTCACTCTCAGACTACGCTTCATGCCCTGAAACCCAGATCTCTAGCTGCAGCCCCGCAGTCCAGCCCCTAGCCTCCCACAGGGGCCCCTGGCCTCCGCTTTGGCTGCTGGGCTTGTCTGGCGCTCCAGCGCCACAGGGAGCACTTTCCTTGCTCTTCTCCAGGCTATGTGACGGGGGGCCACGTCCTCCGCCTCTTTCACGGACACATGGATGAGTGCCTCACCATTTCCCCTGCCGACAGTGATGACCAGCGCAGGTCTGGGGAGGGGACAAAGGGGTGTGGGGTCTCAGGGTGGGGGTGGGGGGAGCACAGAAGTTGGTTGGGGGGCTAGGGTCCTGTGGATGGATTAGGGATCAGGTTCTGAGACTAAACCCCTGACCTCACTCTCTCCTGTGTCCCCAGACTTGTACACTATGAGGGGGGAGCTGTGTGCACCCACGCCCGCTCCCTCTGGAGACTGGAGCCTCTGAGAATCAGGTGGGCGCATTGGGGTTGAGCTGAGGGAGGGGCTAAGGACTGGGGGTCTAGAAGGGAAGAGAGGGTCTTGAAGAAAGAACTGAGGAAGAGACTGGGGGGGTTGAAGGAAAATCTGGGGAGCCCAAGAGAGCCATGAAGCCCTCAGGGTCCTAGGTTACTGGAGGAAAAGGAGGTCTTTGGGAATGGTCGGGGGGTCCTGAGAGAGAGATTAGGGGGTCCTGAGTGGCAATGTGGGGAGTGGAAAGGGATAAAATGATGGTCCGGGAAAACTGACACACTGGAGACACCCGGGGAGCCCAGGAAGCTGTGGGGGCCTGCAAGAGGATTAAGGGTCCTGAGTGAGGACTGAGGGTCCGAAGAAAGAGGTGAGGCAGGTTTGGGGCACCCTGGAAGACGGCTCGTGGTTTGAGGAGGTCTGGAGTAGAACCGTGGTGTCTGTGGGAGGACTTTGAGGACCCTCTGACTGTGTGTGGGGGGGCAGGGGCATGCAGGGGCAGAGCTGGAGTAGAAAGACCGGGGAGGAGATCGCTGACCCCTTTGCCCTCACCCTCCACAGCTGGAGTGGGAGCCACCTGCGCTGGGGCCAGCCGCTTCGCATCCGCCACGTCACCACGGGGCGGTACCTGGCGCTCACTGAGGACCAGGGTCTGGTGATGGTTGACGCCAGCAAGGCCCACACCAAGGCTACCTCCTTCTGCTTCCGCATCTCCAAGGTCGGTGGGGTCAGGGTGCCCTCTCTCACCTGGAGCCCCGAATCCTGCCTCAGCCCCAAGTCTGCTGTCTCTCCTTGGGGTTCCCCCATTAACTACATAGCAGAAAAGCTTCCTGCTTTTACTGCTATGAAAAAGCGCTGCTCCTGCCCCTGCAGGAGAAACTGGACGTGGCCCCCAAGCGGGACGTGGAAGGCATGGGCCCCCCTGAGATCAAGTATGGGGAGTCGCTGTGCTTTGTGCAGCATGTGGCCTCAGGCCTGTGGATCACCTATGCTGCCCCAGACCCCAAGGCCCTGCGGCTCGGCGTGCTCAAGAAGAAGGTGGGCGCCTGGAAGGGGACTGTTCAGTGTTCGTGCTTGAGACTTCAGGAGTTCGAGGATGGGACCGAGAGAAATTCACAGGCTGAGCGAGAAACTGAGATTGAGAAAGATGGGAAACAAGAAAGAGGAATATACGTTGTTCGTATATATGGACAGAAGAGGGAGAAATACAGGACAGGGAAAGTCAGAGATGAAAAATACGGAGAAAGAAAAATAGAGAAAGGGAGAGACAGGGAGGCAGAGATGGAAAAGGCAGAGCATGACAAGCAGACTGGGGAGAACATTGAAGAACTTAATGAGTACCGAGGTAGTTTTGAATGTGTTTGTGGAAAAACAGGCCGGCTGTGCAGACCTGTCCCCTACCCTCCCAGTGCTAAGAAATAACCCTCCTTTAACGGAGTACATAGTTTTAACTGAAGAGTGGGGAACTACTTTTGACAGAGGGAAGGACATGTGCAAAGGCCCTGAGGTTGGAATGAGGTTGGTTTATTGCAGTAACAGAAAGAAAATCCAGTTTGGCTGGAGTAGAATGAGGGCAGGGCGAGTAGAGGGGCGAGATGAGCACAGAGAGGGGACGCCTTTGCCCTGCAGGAGATGGAGACACAGTGTTTTGAGCAGGCCAGGGAGGTGACCTGGTTCACGAGGTTCCTTAGCTGCTTTCAGGAATAGACTGTGTGTGGGGGGCGGGGGCGTGCAGGGGCAGAGCTGGAGTAGAAAGACCAGGGAGGAGATTGCTGGGAGAGTACAGGTGGTAGATGACAGAGGACAAAATCGGGGGGAACTGTGGAGTGGGGAAACAGTGAATTCTGGTTCTATTTTGAGGAAGGAGCCAACAGGATTTTCTGACAGACTGGATATCAGGGTAACAGCGATAGGGGTTGGGGATGATGCCATGATTTTTACCCTGAGCAACCGAAAGGTTGGAAGTGCCATTAACCAAGTTGGGGACAGCCTGGTGTCAGCTCAGGCCCTGACTGGTATAGCTCAGTGGGTTGGGCATCATCCTGCAAACCGAGAGGTCACTGGTTTGAATCCCAGTCAGGGCACATGCCTGTGTTGTGGGCCAGGTACCTACTTGGAGTGTGCAAGAGGCAACCAGTCAATGTTTCTCTTCCTCTCTTTCTCCCACCCTTTCCCTCTCTATATAAAAATAAATAAATAAAATAAAATAAATAAATAACATCTTTAAAGTGTTAGCTCAGGAGAACAGGGATCTCAAGTTTTGCCTCCAAAGTCTGTAACAGAGTGAATGAGTGGGAAGACTAGGGAGGCGCCTCTTTGCAAGGAATGAAAAATAAAGACAAAAACAAGGCTGGTAGTTGGAAACATAAGCAGAGGGTGATACTTACAGCCTCGGAACTAGATGGGGCCCTGGGGAGGTCAGCTCAGGGGAGGGCCGGCTCTGTGATGGCCTTCCTCACAGAGGGTGTCAGGCACTCAGTCTGAGACACGGTGAGGTGAGTTTGGGGTGCTGTTACAGCGTTCTGATGGGGGGATGTTGCATCATTAGCAGACACAAGTGGAGAGGGTCTGACCTGGAGACAGACAACAGAAGAGAGAGGGGGGGAGACAGAGACAGGCAGGGAAAATGAGACAGAAGTGTGCAACAGATGAGAGACAAAGAGACGAAGACGGACAGACAGAAACAAAGAGGGGCAGAGACGGAGAAAGAGAGACAGAGATGGGGGGAAGACACGGAATGAAAGAGAGTCAGGTGAGGAGGGATAGAAGGCGGCAGGGGCCTGGCAGAGAGATTTGGTGGAGATAGAATGCAGCTTTGGGGCCAGTGTCTGGGGCTAGTGGCATGGCCCCCTCCCGACTTCTCCGTCCCTCCACTGCCAGGCCATGCTGCACCAGGAGGGCCACATGGACGACGCACTGTCACTGACCCGCTGCCAGCAGGAGGAGTCCCAGGCTGCCCGCATGATCTACAGCACAGCCGGCCTGTACACCCAGTTCATCAAGTGAGCAATCTGCCCACTCTGCCGGGTTCCCCGGGACCCGTGGCATTCAGGCACCTGAACCCATTAATCTCTACCTCTGACAGCCACAGCCCTACTAACATACACATGACCACTAACCTCTCAATTCTTGACCTTTGTACTTGACCCCGAATCTGACCTGGCATCCCTGATCACTACCTTTCATACCTGGACACCCAGACCCTTGACCCTGGATCTCCTCAGCCCTGACTCCTGCTTCCGTTACCCCAGTGCCTACACAGGCATGAGTCCTAGTTCCAGCTCTGCCCTTGGCCATGTGTGACCTCAGGTCAATGCCCTCGGTGCTCTGTGTCTCGGTCTCCCCCACTGTTAAAAGGGTGTGTCTGTGGGAATCCTGCGGGAACAAGGAGGGGTGGATCTTGCCGGCACCTCACCGGTGGCCAGCCTGCTGCGGCCCCCGGCTGACAAGTGCGTGATCCCCACAGAGGCCTGGACAGCTTCAGCGGGAAGCCGCGGGGCTCGGGGCCGCCGGCTGGCACAGCGCTGCCCATCGAGGGCGTCATCCTGAGTCTGCAGGACCTCATCGGCTACTTCGAGCCGCCCTCCGAGGAGCTGCAGCATGAGGAGAAGCAGAGCAAGCTGCGCAGCCTGCGCAACCGCCAGAGCCTCTTCCAGGAGGAGGTGAGGCCGCGCGGCGTGGCGTGGGGCCGGGAGGTGCGGGGAGCAAGGGCGGGGTGTGCGGCGGCGGGGACTTAGGAGGGTGGAGAAGTAGAGGTCCGCGAGCGGCGGCGCTGGTGGAGGGGCTCGGGAAGGACCTGCGCCTGGGTCTACCAGCAGTGTGGCGGGCGGAGCCTTGAGGGGCGGGACCTCTGGCAAAGCAGGGCGGGGCCTGTGGGAGTGAGAGGGAACCGAAGCCTTGACAGGGCCCCGCCTTGCTCCCTAATTTGGGAGAAGGGGCCGGGTCGTTGGTGAAGCTCAGTGCGGAAGACCAGAGAAGTCAGATGATGAGCGCCAAGAGGCTGCTGGGCTTAGGGGCGGTATCTGTGGGGGTGCGGCTTGAGTGGGAGGACAGAACCAGAGTGGGGCATGGTGATGGGGGCAGGGTCAGAGGAGGGCAGACTAGGAGGGCAGTGTAGGGAAGGACCCCAGCTGGGGTACGGGGCTAGGAGCTGGTGTGTTATGAGAGCACGAAGGGAAGAGATGTGGGGTCTAAGTGGGCAGGGCTGAGAGGAGTTGGAGGAGGGAGCTGGACAACGGTCGCCGGGTCTGATGTCTCCACAGGGAATGCGGGTTTCGGAGTCATTCAGAAGCTTCTGTATTGGTCCCCTTTCTCTCCAGGGGCTCCCAGTCTGACGGGGGAGGCAGACCTAGAAAGGATACTAGTGACAATAACAAAACTTACTTATGGAGTGGAGTTAGTATATGCAAAGTGCTTAGAACAGTGCCAGTGCAGAGTACATGCTGCGTAAGTATTAGTGGTCACTATTACCTGGGAGTTAGTCCTTACTACCTATCAAGAGCGCTGTGGATATGACCTCCTCTGGCAACCCCATGGGGGATGGTAATTCCCATATGAGAGATGGGTCACTGAAGCTCAGCAAATATGCTACAGGACATGATTGTCAACAAAACAGACACAAATTCCTACCCTTATGGAGTTGACATGGTGGGGGACAGGTGACCAATAAGAAAAGGAAATCATATGGTATAGATGATAACTGCTAAGGAGAAAAATAAAGCAGGGCAGCAGTGGGGAGTGCTGGGAGCCTTGCAATTGGAAACAGAATGCTCAGGGAGGGCCGCCTGAAGGAAGGGAGGCGGCAATGTGCGCACCTGGGGGAGGAATGAATAGAAGACAAAGGGAGCCCTGGCTGGTGTGGCTCAGTGGATTGAGTGCCAGCTTGTAAACCAAAGGGTCGCAGGTTGCATTCCCACTCAGGGCACATGCCTGGTTGCAGGCCAGGTCCCCAGTAGGGGGCGTTTGAGGGGCAGCCACACATTGATGTTTCTCTCCCTTTCTTTCTCCCTCCCTTCCTCTCTCTCTCTCTGAAAATAAATAAAATGTTTTTAAAAGAGAGAGAGAGAAGACAGAGAGGAACGCAAGTGCCCAGCCAGGCCACGGGGAGAAGGCGAGGGCAGTTGGAGCAGGGCAGGAGTAGGTGGAGATGGGGGAGGGGAGGTGACAAGGGCCAGGCCATGGTGAAGACTTTGGCTTTGGGAGCCATAGTATGGTCAACTCTTCTAAAGTCATAAATAGTGGCAGAGCCAGTCTATGTGACTCCAGTCTGTTTATGCTCTGAACCACAAGGCACTGCCTTTCTTCCTAGTGCTGTGGGCCCCAGGACATACATACAGTTGCCATAGCAGCACAGTGCAAATGGCCACCACCACTAGAATGGGTCCACAAAGGTGCCGTGTTTATTAAATGGGTATGAATACACTCAGCAATGAAAAGGAGCAATCTATAGCCAGACGCAACAATATTTTTGAATCTTAAACTATAATATTGAGCAAAAGAATCCATGTACAAAAGAATATTTGCTGTATACCTCAAGTTCAAATACAGACAAAATTCAGTTGGAAAATTGAAGAAAGGATTTCCATGAGAGTCAGGATGACAGTTTATCCCTAGCAGGAGGGCTGTGCAATCAGAAAGGGCACCAGGCGACTGCTGGGTGGCTGGCACTGTTGCCTTTCATGACCTGGATCATGGTTCCGTAGGTGGTTCCTTTTCCCCCACATAGGTATGCTTGATATTAGTTTGGTAAATCACATAATTTGATCTTTATTATTCACAGATTCTGCATTTGCAATTTTCCTATTTACTGAAATGTATTTGTGTAATGCCCAAATCAGTGCCAGGGCACATTGGTGGCCACGTGCAGGGTGGCAGAAGATTCGAGTCACCTGACGCACTTGGCTCGTGCTGCCAGCGTGAGCTTGAACAAGGCGACACTCTGCTTTCTTTTTTCAGCTCTTCTATTGTAAATAAGCATCCTTTCTGTTGCGTATTTGGTGCCACATTTTTTGCATTTTTGTGCTTTTTGTTGATTTTGCTGTTTAAAATGGCCCCTAAGTGTAGCGCTGAAGTCCTGTCTAGTGTTCCTGAGCACAAGAAACCTGTGAGGTGCCTCACTGAGAAAATGGGTGTGTTAGGTAAGCTTCATTCAGGCATGAGTTATAGTGCTGTTGGCTGTGCATTTCATGCCAATGAGTCAACACTATATATTAAATCAGTGTCTTTTTTTTAAAGATTTTATTTATTTATTTTTAGAGAGGGAAGGGAGGGGGAGAGAGAGAGCTAGAGAGAAACATCAGTGTGCGGTTGCTGGGGGACATGGCCTGCAACCTAGGCATGTGCCCTGACTGGGAATCGAACCTGCGATGCCTGGTTCGCAGCCCGCACTCAATCCACTGAGCTACACCAGCCAGGGCTAAATCAGTGTCTTTAAACAGAAATGCACATAAAACAAGAGTTGGTAACGACTGACTGATGACATTGTTGTCACCAGACACTCAGAGGAACTGCATGTGTTGCCCCTAAGAGTCACAGTTCAGGATTCGCTAACTCAGTGTTCACGGGGCCTTTATGGAACCAACTATGAGTAACGATGGACTGTATATAGTTTATGCGCATTTCTGTATGTCTGTTATAATCCACAATAAAAAAGACAAAAGATTAAAATGTAAAAAAATAAAAGGAGAAACCAAACAGTTCTCTCTGACGTTTGGTGCGGACAGTGAACTGGGCTGACTGGGATCAAGAGTGGGGTGCTTGGGAGTGGAAAGGATGCAAAGAAAACTGTGGGGAAGAGAAGCACAGATTCTGTCCTGATGTTAATAAGGCTGCGTTGTGTTGGAGACGGGGCACAGAGGAGGAGGACTGATCTGCCGAGCCAAGAAGAGAAGGGTGATAGGAGTGCAGAGGGACAGGGGGCTAATGGTGCTGGTTTAGATCTGGAAACTCACAGTCACTAGTTGTCGAAGGAGTGTGAATTAGGAAATTCAAGGAAGGCAAAGGGCCTGGAACTCCTGTGGTCACCCCATTTTTTCCGCACCTCAGGGGATGCTCTCCCTGGTCCTGAATTGCATTGACCGCCTAAATGTCTACACCACCGCTGCGCACTTCGCTGAATTTGCTGGGGAGGAGGCAGCCGAGTCCTGGAAAGAGATTGTAAACCTGCTCTATGAACTCCTAGGTAAAGAGGCCTAGTCCAGACTTCCCTCAGAGCTCCCCAGTCCCCAGCACTGTCGGGCCTAACCCATCTCTCCACCCTCAGCTTCTCTGATCCGTGGCAATCGTACCAACTGTGCCCTCTTCTCCACCAACTTGGATTGGTTGGTCAGCAAGCTGGATCGGCTGGAAGCCTCATCTGGTAGGAGAGCCCACCGGAGAGGACAGGGGCTGCGGGGACGGGAGGGCCACAGCCACCTCACCTCTCACTCTGCTAACCGGGCAGGAATCCTGGAGGTGCTGTACTGTGTCCTGATTGAGAGTCCGGAGGTCCTGAACATCATCCAGGAGAACCACATCAAGTCCATTATCTCCCTCCTAGACAAGCATGGGAGGAACCACAAGGTCAGCCCCTCACCCTAACTTCTCATCCCCTTAACTCTGAAACCTGACCCGCTGCCCCAGAACTCTCCACTCCCCTCACTCACCCCCCCCCTTATCTCTTACCCGGACTCCTCTTCCACCTGCTTCCACCTGCTTCCACCTTAACACAAGGTCTCTAACTCATGGTTCTGAAATAAATTCTGGGCTAGAGATGTGCTTCAGTTGATCTCTGAAATATTTTCTTTTAACTTCCCATAATTTTCCAATTTTAAAATCTTTGGTGGGGTGCATAAACACTCTCCACTTTGCCACAGGTCCAAGCAGTTCCTGCTGCATTATTCTAACCACTTCACAGATGCACGTTATCCACCTGGCTCCTGAAGACACTAGTTTGCAGTTCCTGCTGATCTCAAATCTCATCCTGAGCCCTGTGCTCTCTCACTGACCTGATCCTTTCACTCTTCCCCTCACCTCTAACCTCTTAATTCAGTCTCTTATTTCTTTTATTTTTTCTTTTTTAGAGATAGGGGAAGGGAGGGAGAAGGAGAGGGAGAGAAACATCAATGTACAAGAGATACATCAATTGGTTACCTCTTGCACGCCCCCAACTGGGGAACCTGGACCACAACCCAGGCATGTGCCCCGACTGGAATTGAACCTGCAGCCTTTTGGTTTGCAGGCTGGCACTCAGTCCACTGAGCCACACCAGACAGGGTATCTCTCATTTCTTACATTGCTGATGCTTTACCCCAATTCATATTGCCCCTGATCTTTCTCTTTGACCTTTTTTTTTTTAAGATTTTATTTATTTATTTTTAGAGAGGGAAGTGAGGGAGAGGGAGAGAGAGAGAAACATCAATGTGTGGTTGCTGGGGGACATGGCCTGCAACCCAGGCATGTGCCCTGACTGGGAATCGAACCTGCGATGCCTGGTTCGCAGCCCGCACTCAATCCACTGAGCTACACCAGCCAGGGCTCTCTTTGACCTTTGATCATTCTTTATTATGCCTGACCTCCCACTTTCTCTACCTCCTCTCAGTCAAAATCCCCATCTCCTATCCTGACACACAATTCTTTACTTCTAGCTCCCCACCCATGGCCTTCCCTGCCTGGTGCGCTTGCATCCTGACCTCTGACCTTGACCTCCAGGTGCTGGATGTGCTGTGCTCCCTGTGTGTGTGTAACGGCGTGGCCGTGCGCTCCAACCAAGATCTCATTACCGAGAACCTGCTCCCTGGTCGTGAGCTTCTGCTGCAGACAAACCTCATCAACTATGTCACCAGGTCTGATCCCCACCACCCGACCCTAGCCTGACCTCACCCTGATTCACAGACTCCACACCGTGTAACTAACTGTCCCTCCCTCCACCTCCCACCCCGGACCTAACACCTGGTCCTCACCGACATCTGCTCTTGGCCCAGCTCACCTGGCTCCCCCCTCTTGTCTCCTCTCCCCACTCCATTTCCGCTTCTGCCTATTCCATTCTCTCACTCTCTGTTTCTGTCCCTCTCTATTTCTCCTCTATCTCTTCCTGCTGTCTCTCCCATCTCTCTCTTTTCTATCTGACTTTGGTGTCTTTCTGTCTGTCTCTGTCTCTGCTTTTTCTCCCTTTGTCTCTGATTCCTACCCTCTACCTTCATGCCTCTGCCTCTTTGTTTTTCCTATGTAAACATGTCTGTCTGTCTTTCTCCCCTTTGCCCTGCTCCCCTGCAGTAGCCGCTCCTCCCCACCTCTCCCTCATCTGTTTCTCTTGTCCTGTTTCTCCTGCAGCATCCGCCCCAACATCTTTGTGGGCCGAGCAGAGGGCTCCACACAGTACAGCAAATGGTACTTTGAGGTGATGGTGGATGAAGTGATTCCATTCCTGACAGCTCAGGCCACCCACCTGAGGGTGGGCTGGGCCCTCACTGAGGGCTACAGCCCCTACCCTGGGGGCGGCGAGGGCTGGGGCGGCAACGGGGTTGGCGACGACCTCTACTCCTACGGCTTCGATGGGCTGCATCTCTGGACAGGTATCTGAACCCTTTCAGGGGATGACCAGCCCTGACCACTGGTCCCAGAGTTTCTAAGCCTCTCACCTTAGGGTTCTTGGGATCCTGACCCCCACACAGGCCAACTTTTGATCACTGACTCCTCATTTATCAAAACCCTAACCCTAGAGCTTCCAGAATCCCGTCCCTAACATGTTTCTTCGTAGCCTCCAGAACTCTGACCCCAGAGGATGTATGGTCTATGCCCCTAGGGAACCCCCCAAAACTGCCCAGATTATTATGACCTCTGATCTTTGACTTCTGACTCCAAAGGATCCAGAATCCTAACTCCAGAAGGACTTTAATTTCTGACCCCACAGCTCTCAGGGGAGCCTTGACCTCTGGCCTCGTTCCAGAGCTACAGGACCTTCTGTGGGAACACTTGACCTTAGGTTTCCTGGTCCGAACCCCATAAGGTCCTCTCATATCTGCCCCTTGTCTCTTGAGACCATTGGTCCCACAGGACCTCTAACTTCTGACCCCTCCCTGGTGACCTTGGTGCAGGACATGTGGCACGGCCCGTGACTTCTCCAGGGCAGCACCTCCTGGCTGCGGAGGATGTGGTCAGCTGCTGCCTGGACCTCAGCGTTCCATCCATCTCCTTCCGCATCAATGGCTGCCCTGTGCAGGGCGTCTTTGAGGCTTTCAACCTCGATGGACTCTTCTTCCCTGTTGTCAGCTTCTCAGCTGGTGTCAAGTAAGGAATTACTCCTGTCCCCTTGCCAGTCCCCAGACCTGGGGCTGTCCTGAGACAGCTTCCCCAAGCACTCCATAGCTTCCTGTGAGGCCAGGACCCAGCAGCCCCCGCTTAGCACTGACTGGTCAGACCCCTACATGACCTCTACATGACCCCAGACACTTTCAGTGTCCTCCCAATGACCTCAGCTTCTCCCCAATGTTATGTTCTTCCAGGGGCCTCCAAGTGTCCTCAGAATTTCACAGTGACCCCACTAAAAACTGCAGACTCTTCTCTTGACTTCTTAAATTACCTCAGATTGTCCCAATGACTCTGTGCTATTCCAGTGATCTTCAAATGACTCCAGAATATGACAGGGATCTTCTAATGACCCCCAAACTTCCCAATATCCCCTCATGATCTTGGATTCTTCTAATGACTCCATGCTTTTAAAAACTTCTCAGTGACTCCAGCATCTTTCAGTGATCTAATTGCTCTATAATCTCCCACTGACCCCTCTGTGACCCAGACATTTCAAAGACCTCTCAATAACTCAGTCTTACCCTGGCTGGTGTGGCTCAGTGGACTGAGTGCCAGCCTGCAGACCAAAGGGTCACTGGTTCGATGCCCAGTCAGGGCACATGCCTGGGTTGTGGGCCAGGTCCCCAGGAGGGGGCTCCTGAGAGGCAACCACACATTGGTGTTTCTCTCCCTTTCTTTCTGCTTCCCTTCCCCTCTCTCTAAGAATAAATAAATAAAAATCTTTAAAAAGTAATAAATTTAATCCTTAAAAAAATAACTCAGTCTTTTCCCAGTGACCCCCAAACCCTGTGAAGGACTTTCCAGTCACTATTCAGTGGCAATTATAGTTATCTCGTGGTTACACCAGACCCTCAGTGACTCCTAAATGACTTTCTTGGTCTCCCCAAAGCCTTTCAGTATCCCCAAATGCTCTGTTAACCCAGCTCCTCCAAAGGACCTTCCTGTGACCTTACATTAACTCTCCAAGGACCCCACACTTTCCTTCTTTGACTGTCCAATGATTCCCATTGACCTCAGACATTCTTTTTGACCTTAGAATATCCTTTCTGAATCCTAAATGACCTTCATTATCCTCTGACTGCCCCCATGCCAGTCCCCAGACCTGGCCTCAGGTGACCTCGGGTCTCCTCAGGACCTCCCACCAGTCTCAGGGTTGCTCCCTTACCCACAGCGAGCGTAGACTCTCCCCTGTAGACTGGTCCAGCCTGACCTTGCTCTCCCATCCAGGGTGCGGTTCCTCCTCGGTGGCCGGCATGGCGAATTCAAGTTCCTGCCCCCGCCTGGCTATGCCCCGTGCCACGAGGCTGTGCTGCCCCGAGAGCGACTCCGTCTGGGACCCATCAAGGAGTACCGGCGGGAGGGCCCCCGGGGCCCCCACCTGGTGGGCCCAAGCCGCTGCCTCTCACACACCGATTTTGTGCCCTGCCCGGTGGACACTGTGCAGGTAGGGCCTGCCCTCAGGAGGTTTCCTGGTGACGCAGACTCCCTTAGGAGTCAGGGAGGTGGGAAGCTGAACTGGAAGTTGTGAACCTTGTTAACAGAGAGGGAAACTGAAACAGAGAGGAGGCCAAGGGCTCTCTCAAAGCAGACTCTCAGTTGCAGGCAGTCCTCACTGCAGCCCGAAGGAAATGATATTATTACCCCCAATTTACAGTTGAGAAAAGTGAGGCCCAGACAAGTTCAGCAGTCTATGCAAGTCACACAGCTGATTTGAACCCAAGCAGTGCGATTCCAAAGCCTGTGATCTTATCCACGACAGTTTGTTGGATGCCTCTTTTATTGCAGGCTACTCCCACCCCTCTGACCCCAACCCGAACTCCCCGCCTTTCCTCCAAGCCTGTCTCTCTGTAGGAGGGTATTGGAGTCATGTTCAAGAGACTGAACATAAGGGTTTGATTTTCAGTATGTCACCGTGGAGGTGTGGCTTTACCTCTCTGTGCCTCAGTTTCCTCATCTAAGAAAAGGGGATAACAATAGAACCTCCTTCATAGCATTGTTGTGAAGCTTAGATGAGTTAATGTGTGCAGAACGCTTAGCGCAGTCCTGAGTAAACAGTAAGTACTCGGTGTAGTTCCTGTTAGTGGCAGTAGTAGTAGTGTTATTTCAGTGATGAGCTTGCCGTAACCCTCTAGCCAGGGCAGAGCCCTGGGCCTCTTCCTTGATGTCTCCCTCCCCCGCCCCACCTGTCAGTCAGTTTCGTGGGCTGTCAATGCACCCTCCTAGACTGCCCTCCACACCTCTCCTCTCCTCCCCACAGCCCACCCTGGTCCAACCATCATGATCTCCTGCCTGCAGAACAGACATTTAAATAAACTACATAACACTTAATAGTTTGTGGGAGTGATTTCACTGAATCCTTAGGAGGTATTATGAGTTAAGCATTGTTCAGGTCCTCACTGCACAGAGAAAGAGAGACACTTACCCGTTCGTGCGGCTGACATTTCCCGAGCATTCACTCTCCCGCCCCCAGGCCTGGCTCTGGGCTGGGAGGGCCTGGGAATGTGGCAGAAAGTTAGGAAACCCATGTTCTGTTCTCATGGAGCTTCCAGGATGGGGGAGAGACAGACCCATTCCCAGATAATCCCTTAATGTTGATGATGCGAAGTCCTTACTTTGCTGGTATCCATCCTGGAGTCAGGGCGAGGTGATGGGGAGCAGGGCTTGGAGTAGAAGAAAAGGTCAGGAGAGCATGCTGGGGGACTGTCCAGAGCTCACACATGTTCTCCAGAAGAGGGGTCACAGTGCAAGCCGCAGGACACTCAGGGACTTGTGAATGTCTTCTGCCCCAGATTGTCCTGCCTCCCCATCTGGAGCGTATTCGGGAGAAGCTGGCGGAGAATATCCATGAGCTTTGGGCTCTGACTCGCATTGAGCAGGGCTGGACCTATGGCCCGGTGAGGGACTGCCTGCCGCATCAGGCTAGGCTTGCTGGGGAGGGTGTGCATGGCTCGTGGCTGGGGGAGGAGCCTTTAGGGCATGGGATGAGGGGTGTCCTTGGGGTTCCAGTAGCAGAACTGAGGTGGGAGGTCAGGCATCACAGTCTGGGAGTGTCAGGGGAGGGAAGGGGAACCGAGAACTTGACTCCGGGGTCTCTCCAGGTTCGGGATGACAATAAGAGGCTGCACCCATGTCTTGTGAGCTTCCACAGCCTTCCAGAGCCTGAGAGGAATTACAACCTGCAGATGTCGGGGGAGACACTCAAGTGAGTGGGGTACCATGGAGCAGGGTCTGGGTCTGGCTGCGGGTGGGGAGGAGGGCAAGGAGAGACAGGAGAGTGAGACAGAGACGGGAGGAAAGAGGAGAGAGAGACAGAAAATGACGGAAGAGACAGACAGAGGGAGGCAGGGCTCATGAGGCAGAAACTGACGTAGGGCAAGAAAGAGACGAAGGCAGGAAACAAGGTAGTCAATAAGAGTGAGAAAGAGACAGATGCAGAGAGAGGCAGGCTGGAAAGCATGGACACAAAGGGACAGAAGCAGGGAAAGACAGAAGTTAGAGAGACAGAGACCAAGACACCCAGGAGGCCGGGGAAGAGACAGGACGAGAGCTGGAGACCCAAGACAGAGTCAACCCGGGCTGCAGGACAGGGACGGGGGCCTGGGTGGGGTAACCTTGTATCCCCGCCTCTTGCCCCAGGACTCTGCTGGCGTTGGGCTGCCACGTGGGCATGGCAGACGAGAAGGCAGAAGACAACCTGAAGAAGACAAAACTCCCCAAGACGTGAGTGTGGGCGGCTCAGGTCCCATCTGGGGACTAGAGTGGGTGGCTGGAGTGGTTAAGGGGTCTTGTGGGAAGGTTGGGGTCAGAGAAGGAAGAGCCATGGGTTACGGTGAAAGTCATAGGGTCAGGGGTGAGGGTTCTGGAGTCAGTGGTGGGTGTCTTGGGAGGCTTCAGGGTTGCAGAGTTAGGAGTTCCAGAGGTGAAGCGGGAGGTGGTCCGGCCCCCCAGGGTCAGGCTCTGTCATGGAGGCAGGAAAATGAGAGAGCAGAAGTTGTATCTCTAAGTTGGAGGCCAGAAATCAATGGAAGGAGGTCAGAGATTGTTAGAGTTGTAAGTAAGGGGCCCTAAAATTATAGCTAAGAGGTCCTGGTGATAGAGGCCAGGGTTCAGAGGTCAAGAACTAGCATGGTAGGAGTTTGTAGTGATCCTTGCTAGGGTCACAGGATCCTGGGGTCAGAGGTCAGGTATTTCCAAGATTATTCAGGGAGTCATAGAATGCTGATGTCAGAGATTAAAGGTCAGAAATTCCCAGACTCGTGCCCCTGGGACCCTGGGAACAGGGTCGGTTCAGAACCAGGACTCCCACAGCACAGAGCCCTGCCACACCCACAGGTATATGATGAGCAATGGGTACAAGCCGGCGCCGCTGGACCTGAGCCACGTGCGGCTGACTCCGGCACAAACCACCCTGGTGGACCGGCTGGCAGAAAATGGGCACAACGTGTGGGCCCGAGACCGTGTGTCCCAGGGCTGGAGCTACAGTGCTGTGCAGGACATCCCTGCACGCCGAAACCCTCGCCTCGTGCCCTACCGCCTGTTGGATGAGGCCACCAAGCGCAGCAACCGGGACAGCCTCTGCCAGGCTGTGCGCACCCTGCTGGGCTATGGCTACAACATTGAGCCACCTGACCAGGAACCCAGTGAGTGCTGACTTCCAGCCCCCAACCCTGACCCCTGAACTCTGCGTCAACCCAGCCCTGGAATGAGCGACAGCCACAATACTGAACCTTACCCCCAACCCTGACTCTCACTCTGACCCTGACCCCGATCTTAACCACTGACCTTGACCTAACTCAAGTTCTGCCTGGACTATGACTACACTACTGAGCCACTGGACCCGAAGCCCAGTAAGCACGGACCCTGACCCCAGACTCTAATGCTTCACCCCCAGCTATGACCCCTAACCCTAACCCCTAACCTCTGGATTTTAGCTACAATGGGGAGCCACCAAACCAAGGTCTCAGAGAACCTCTAACCTCCACCCCTCACTTGACCCCCCAACCCATAACTGACCCCTAATACCAGCCTTGATCCCTAACCCTGGCTGTGGTCCCCAACCTTCAGTTCCTCACCCCTTGGTCCCAATCCCAATTCCTATCTCCTCCCTCACCTTTACTCTGACTTCCTCTCTTTGCTTCAGTTCTCAACACTTGACTCTAAAGATAGACCTTAGTCTTGACCATGACTGACCTGACTTTCTCCCTCTGTGTCTCTGTCAGTGCCTCTTCTCTGAGAGCTCTGACTGCTAAAGACAACAGGGGAGGGGTCTCACTCAGTAGGTCCCTTCTACCTTTCTCTGATTAGTCTAAGATTCCCCAATTCTTCTCTAAGACCAAGAAGTTCTCCCTCTTCCCCCAGCCTTACCTTCTCTGGTTTCTCCCACCAACCTCTGGCCTTTGGACCTACTCCTCACCCTTTCACTCTGCCTGGCCTCATTTGTAGGTCTGGTGGAGAGCCAGTCCCGTTGGGATCGGGTGCGCATCTTCCGGGCAGAGAAATCCTACGCGGTGCAGAGTGGACGCTGGTACTTCGAGTTTGAGGCCGTCACCACGGGAGAGATGCGAGTGGGCTGGGCGAGGCCCGAGCTGCGGCCTGACGTGGAGCTGGGGGCGGACGAGCTGGCCTACGTCTTCAACGGGCACCGCGTGGGTACTCCCTGTGCTCCCCTCTGCCAGGCCCCGGTGTGCTCCCTGCGCCCCCCTCTGCCAGGCCCCGGTGTGCTCCCTGCGCCCCCCTCTGCCAGGCCCCGGTGTACTCCCTGCGCCCCCCTCTGCCAGGCCCTGTAGTCCCTGCTCCAGCTCGTAAGCTCCAGCCCTGCCTCTATCTGTGCCCCACACTGTCCACCCATCCCTGCATCTACTATCCATCTGTCTACTCGCCTGTGCAGATAATCAAATCACTTAACCATACACTTTTCTACCTATTTATTCATTTGTTAGTTCAACCACTCACCTGTTTAACTATCATTTATCTATCCATTCGTCTATTCAATAATTTAATGCATGCATCCATCAATCCATTTACTTTTCCACCCACCCATCCATCCAACCAACCACTCATTTATCTGTCTGTCTATAGTTTCTTCCTTCCCTGCATCAGCCCATGTAGACTCAGCTTTCATTTCATTCTTCCATCCAGCCACACACCCTGCTTCCTGTCCATCTCAATATCCATTTACCTGTTCCCGGTATACATGGGTCTGTATGGGGGACACGGGAGGTTCCTTTTTCCTTTCCATACCTCCGCTTGCTGCTGCCCCCAACCCCTCACTACCACTTTGGTGGTCTGCACAGGCCCGGCCCAGCCATGGACACAGTAGAGAACCCAAGAAGAAAGGAGGCAAAAGTATGAAAGCCTGTCCCTTATATTCAGGGATCATGGATGCAAGAGCGGGGAAAGATGGAGGACACCTCGGGGGTGACCCCTGTCTGTCCCACATGCCCTGGACCTGACGCCTTGAACGTGTCTCTTTGCACATCTGTCCTTGCTTCCTTATGTCTTCACTTCTTTGTGTGTGTCTCTCATGCCACGTCTTCCCCTCATCCCCTCACAGGGCCAGCGTTGGCACTTGGGCAGTGAACCATTTGGGCGGCCCTGGCAGCCGGGCGATGTCGTGGGCTGCATGATTGACCTCACAGAGAACACCATCATCTTCACCCTCAACGGTGAAGTCCTCATGTCTGATTCAGGCTCTGAAACAGCCTTCCGGGATATTGAGATTGGCGATGGTGAGTGCTGGCTTCATGGCCCCTTTCTGGTTTTCTTCTATCTGATCTGACCCTACCCTGCCCCCTCCAGCTTCCCGCTCTTCCATTCCTTCCTTTCACATTTTCCCTCCCTGTGGGCTCCTGCCCTACCCACCTATCTCACCCCTGCCCACCTGTGCCCTCCCACCAGGCTTCGTGCCCGTCTGCAGCTTGGGACCTGGCCAGGTGGGTCACCTGAACCTGGGACAGGACGTGAGCTCCCTGCGGTTCTTTGCCATCTGTGGTCTCCAGGAAGGCTTTGAGCCATTTGCCATCAACATGCAGCGCCCAGTCACCACCTGGTTCAGCAAAAGCCTTCCCCAGTTTGAGGCTGTGCCCCTGGATCACCCTCACTATGAGGTGAGGACCAACACCACTCAGTACCGTCTGATCTGCCTCCAGACCTCATTCTTCCCACAGTCGTCTGCCCTGAGTTTCCCTTCCCCTTTCATGTTAGCTCACAACCTTGTATAAAGGGGTGTCAGGGTAATAGGCTCCCAGGGCTGCCTTGTAGGGTGCAACCTTGCAAACCACAACCTTTCAAGCTCCAGGTAGCTTCCCTATAAAATGCAGGAAGAGAGGAAAAAGAAGCTGGATTAAGTGATCCCAATGGAAATTTCCAATCCTTATAACTATCTGATCATAGAACAAGGTTTAAAGAAATATGAATCCTGAGTACATTTTTGGCACCTTTCTTACTGTTACCTGTGTTTTTGTTCATTTATTTGTTTTTAGTAGCTCTTTATGAATCTGAATACCCTAATTTTTAGACTCTTGTGTTGAACTCAGAGTCAGAAACTTACTATAAATACCCCCATCGACCAAAGTGATAGCCCTTATCTCAAACTGGGAAGAACCTGAAATCTGTGTGACTGAGGTTCAGCTTTAGAATCAGACTCACCTGGAGTTGGCCTCGCGCCTTGGGCCTCTAACTGTCTCTTTCTGAGCCTCAGTTTTCCCACCCATGACGTCTTTCAGACCCCCCTCCCACATCATCTCCCTCTTTCTGAATCATTTGAGTTAGAGACATCTCACTTCTTTATCCCTAAATTTTTCAATATGCATTTCTTCAGAACAGGCATGCTCTTGCAGAACTGCATGCAGTGTGGTTATAAAAATCAGGAAATTGATAAATACTACCACCTAATTCACAATCCATACTCAAAATTTGTAAATTGTGGCAATAATGTTCCATTTTTATTTTTCCGGTCTAGGATCCAATCAGGATTACATGTTGCATTTTAGTTATGTTTTTAGTCTTAAAGTAGAATGTTTCTGAGTCTTTCTTTGTCTTTCATGACATTGACGTTTTTGAAGTGTACAGGCCAGTTGCTTTGCAGAATGTCTCTCAGTTTGGGTCTGTCGGATGTTTCCTTGTGGTTAGGTTCAGGTTCTGCATGTTCAGCAGGAATTCCGCAGCAGTGATATTGTGCAGGAGATCAGGAGGCACCCGATGTCGCCGCATCTTACTACTGATTATGTTAGCTTTGTGTAGTTAAGGTGGGGTCTGTGATTTTTGCACTGTAAAGTCACTCTCTCTTTGTAATTACTGAGCAATTTGTAGGGAGGCATTTTAAGACTAGATAAAAATGGAAGGGTTTTAAGCAGAGAAATTTCCAGTTCAGATTTGAGTTGTGGAAAGGATGCTGTGGACAGTGGGTTGTATGTAGGAAGCGAGAGTGGAGAGAGATAGGTCAGAGAGGTGGGTGGGGCAGGAGAGGACAGTGTTCTCAACACAAAGGACAGCAGTGAGAATGGATAAACTCGCACACACACAGCACATGGACAAATCTCACATACCTCGTCTTAAGTGAAAGAGCCAGACACCAAAAAACTCATACGGTGGGGCCCCATTTGTAGAAAGTCCAAGAACAGGCAAAGCTAATCTGTGATGTGGTAAATCAGGAGAGTGTCACTGTGTTTGTTACTGTGCACGGGAGGGAGAGGTCAGTAGGCTGTGGTCAAGGAGCACAGTCCAAACAAGATTTACTCAGAAGGGGGAGAGAGAAAAGATCTTACATGCAATCTGGGGACAGGCGACTTTGTCGTGCAGTTTTGGGGTGGATTCTTTGACTGGTGAGGAATACAGAGGTAGTGTCAGCCGTGGGGCCTTGAGGAGGCCAACTTGGAAGGGGCATCAAAGAAAGAGAATCGTTCCAATTGTTTGTGGAGTCTCAAGAAAACTTTTTTGTTGTTGTTCTTTAGTACATTATTTCTAAATGATAAGATTACAATGACTTGATTGTGCCAAATAGCAAAATGGAAATTAAATCAAATCAATAAACCAAAAGACAAACGAACTTGATTTTCTTAAATATCAGTCAGTACCTAAACCATCATTATAAGTATTTGATGTCCCAATCACATCTTATGTAGACAGGTATAACCATTTCAAATATTTCACTTGTGTGTTTAACTTTCCATTTTCAACTTTTATGAACTGTAATATAATTTACTTCAAATCCTATTACACTGAGTGTTTATACTGCAACAGAAGCAAGTCTCACATGTGCAGCCCAGTGTGGGACTGGGACACAGGGTTTAGATTTTGTTTGCAGACAAAAATTATACACTGCATTCAGTGCAGTAGAGTACATCATATTAACCAGACCAGGGAGTTCAGTACATTTATTGCAGGATCGGTATTTCCTTACCTCTGAACCGAACCAGAAAACTTCTTCAAAATGATTTTTTAAATTTAATTTTGGAGATAGAAGGAGGGAGGGAGAGAAACATTGATGTGTGAAACATAGACTGGCTACATGTGTCCTGACTAGGAATCAAACCCGCAACCTTCTGGTTTGCAGCCCGGGGCTCAGCCCACTGGGCCACACCACCCAGGGTGTGGATACTTTTGAGAATCTGTACTTGGAGCTCACAGGACAGGCATGTGTTCCTCTACTAGGTTCTGTCCCTTATTTTGTTTTAAAGACTTCATTTATTTATTTTTAGACAAAGGTGAAGGGAGGGAGAGAGGGAGGGAGGGAAACATCAATGTGTGGTTGTCTCTCCTGTGCCCCCCACTGGGGACCTGGCCCCCAGCCCAGGCGTGTCAGCCAGGGCACTTCTGTCCCTTACTTAAGCCAGGCCCGTGCCTTTCCCTCCTCAGAGCCCCTCATGGTCCCTGACAGGCACCGAGGCGGCTCTCCAGGGCTCGGACGTGCTCTGTTTCTCCTTCTGGGCGCTGGGCACACAGGTGTGTTCGCCCTGAAAACTCAGCGTGCTATGCACTACGATGGCTGTGTTTTTCTGGGTGCTATGTTTTCACATACGAACGTAACAAATTTTTTTCTGGGGAGCCTTTACAAAACACTGATCCTTCTGGGCTGCTCTCCCCAGGAGGTCTCCCTGAGAGACCAGGATGGCAAGACCTTTGTTCTGTTCACGTCTGTGTTCCCAGCACCTGGAACAGGGCCTGATACACAGTGGGTGCTCAGTAAATATCTGTGCAATGGACGGATAGGTGGATGGGTGGACGAGTGGACAAGTGGACAGGTAGGTGGACAAATGGATAAGTGCACCCACGGATGGATGGGTGGGTGGATGACTTGGTCTGAGTGAGGCCTGTGCACAGGTAGGTTTTGAAAGTGCCCCAGGACCCCAGTGTCTTGCCAGTGCTGCCACTGTACAAGGTGTGCAGACAAAGGTTAACAGAGGGCCGACCACACCCACGGCCAATCCATGTGCCCCATGGAGAGTTCATCTACCTAGAGGAGAGGACGCCTTTGGCTTATCCTCACACAGGTGCTCTAAGGCCTAATGGTGACTCAGTGTGTAACCAGGTTTAGGACCAATGGCCCAGCCTGCCCATCAGGCTCAGTGTTTCCTGCCACCCCCACAGGTGGCCCGTGTGGATGGCACTGTGGACACGCCCCCCTGCCTGCGCCTGACCCACCGCACCTGGGGCTCCCAGAACAGTCTAGTGGAGATGATCTTTCTTCGGCTGAGCCTTCCAGTCCAGTTCCACCAGCACTTCCGTTGCACTGCAGGGGCCACCCCTCTGGCGCCCCCCGGGCCACAGCCCCCCGCCGAGGACGAGGACCGGGCAGCAGAGCCTGACACTGACTATGAAAACCTACGCCGCTCAGCTGGACGCTGGGCCGAGGCTGAGGGGGGCAAAGAGGGAACTGCCAAGGAGGGGGCACCTGGGGGCACCCCCCAGGCTGGGGTAGAGGCCCAGCCTGTCAGGGCAGAAAATGAGAAGGATGCTACCACAGAGAAGAACAAGAAGAGAGGGTGAGTCAAGGTGGGGCCCGGGGTCTGTCCTGGGACCTCCAGCTGGGCAACCTCAACAACTTAAGAGACCCCGGTGCATCCCAAGGTGTCTCTATATATGCTCAGTGAGTCAGATCCTGGGGAGTCCTGTTGTGTCTCGAATGAATACCATTATTTTCCTAGGAAGTTCTAATTTCCCTGAGAGTGTAAAATTGGGGTACCCCACTATATCTGTGGAAAACTCCACTGTCTTTGGGGTACCTGGTGGGCCTCAAGCATTTTACCTGATGGGCTTCATATCCATGGACAGTGACGGGAGGACCTCAGTGCCTTGGCAGAGTTGACCATACCCCAAGGTATCCCAGTGAACACCAGTGGTCTTCTAAATTAGGGTCATTTCTGTGCCTCAGATGTACCCCCAAAATGATTTCAAGGAACACCCTTGAAAGGCATTAAACTTAAATTGAAAGGAAATCTGCTTTCCACCTACTACAGCAGTGGTTTTCGAATGGGATGTAGTTTTGTATCTTCTGGGGGTGTTTGGCAACAATGGGAGATCTTAGTTATCAGTTTCAGGGGTGCTGCGGCTGGGGTCTCCAGGGATTCTACTTGCTTTCAGTGTACAAGACAGTCCCACATGTGAAGAGTTGTCCTTTC
The DNA here is from genome assembly GCA_004024845.1 of Tonatia bakeri. Lineage (NCBI taxonomy): Eukaryota > Metazoa > Chordata > Mammalia > Chiroptera > Phyllostomidae > Tonatia > Tonatia bakeri. Next base: position 143,643 of record PVIA01003005.1, on the reverse strand, counting down.
CCAAATTCCTTTAACACCCACATGAGAAATGCATATGAGAACTGCTGACCTAGGGGGACCACTGTACACCCCAAAGGGGACCTCTGGGTTCCCAGAGGCACCTGTAAGTTTGGTTCAACTGACATCCACAAGCACAGAGTGCAGCACCTTTAGAATGGATTAGCCTGGCACACTTGGGAATTGTATCCTTCTAGGGCGGGGGTCCCCCATCTCTGGGCTGAAGACGGTACTGGTCCAGGCCTGTCAGGAACCAGGCCGCACAGCAGGATGTGAGCTTGAATGTAATGCACTTGAATCATCCTGAAACCATCCCAAACCCCCAGCCCTGATCCGTGGAAAAACTGTCTTCCATGAAACTGGTCCCTGGTGCCAAAAACGTTGAGGACCTCTGTTCTAGAGGCAAGGCCTTGGGTATGAGATACAGGATGTAGTTAGGACAGATGTGGGGGGCGTGAGTGTTGTGACTAGGGGACTGGAGGGCTGGACTTGAGAGCTGTTCTTACGCAGCCCCTCCTCCCCACTCCCAGGTTCTTATTCAAGGCCAAGAAGGCTGCTATGATGACCCAGCCACCAGCCACCCCCTCTCTTCCCCGACTCCCTCGAGAGGTGGTGCCTGCCGATGACCGCGATGACCCTGAGATCATCCTCAACACCACCACGGTGCGGACCAGGGACCCCTGACTTCAGGAACCCCTCAGACTTCAGAATGTCATGCTGTGATCCCCAGTAACTGCCCATAACTGGGAACACCTCAGTGTGCACCGGAGACCTCAAAATACAGTGCACAATGATTTAATCCTTTAGACCCCTAGATCCACGGGGCCTAAAAGTTGCTGGGAACACAATGAAGCTATAATGCATACTGTATAACTCCCAGGGGTCCCAAAATCCAAGAGGTGAACCAGTAGATACTTGGGACCCCAATATTCATGTTCACCCATATACACAAAATACATCCAAATTTAAGTATTGTAGTATATTCCTGGGAACCAAGATTGACTCCAATAGTTTCGGGATTTCCCAAATCTGGAATGTTTTCCGAGACAAGCAGCCTAGTGTTCGGATCAGGGTGATGTGGGTGCCACTCGGGTGAGTCATGTCACTGCTCTGTGCCTTCTTGTCTGTGGAAGTTCTGCAGTTTCCTTATCTGTGAAATGAGGATAAAAATGCACCCACCTGATGGTCATTGTAAGGAATAAGTGAGTTCATTCGTGAGCTAATTAGTAAGCTGTTTGTTAGCCATTATTTATGTATAACTTTGCTGTAGCCTGAGGAGAAACCCAAATTTGGAGGTATCACAAAATAGTCCCAAAAGATTCCTGAATTTAGAGATTCATCAGTAGACACTGAAACAGAGGGACATGGACCCAGTGGGTCTCAAATCTAGTGGCTTCTTGTTAAACTCCCAGAAGACACTGAGACTCCAGAGAAACTCACGTAGAGACCTAGGGAAGCCCCGTGTCACCATTCTTCTGCACTGACCACTGTTTCCCCCACCTTTGCCTCTCCAGTACTATTACTCCGTGAGGGTCTTTGCTGGCCAGGAGCCCAGCTGCGTGTGGGTAGGCTGGGTCACCCCCGACTACCATCAGCATGACATGAACTTTGACCTCAGCAAGGTCCGGGCTGTGACAGTGACCATGGGGGATGAACAAGGCAACGTCCACAGCAGGTGCCGGGGAGGGGTAGAGACAGTGGGAGGGGGGAGGTCAGCTCTGGGTACCTGGCTCGGAAGCTTCCCTCCTACTCTTCCTCCTGTCTTCCTGTTTATTTCCCTCTAATGGCTCCTGCTCTGCCTTTCTCTCCTCCTCTCCTTTTTCTATTTCTTTTTTTTTCCTGTTTACTCCTTTTTCATCTCCCCCTCCTCTGTCTACACTACCTCCTTTTTCTGTTTTCTCCTCTTTGCTCCCCTTTCTTTTCCTCCTTCCAGAATACCCCACCAGCTTCTAAGAATTCTAGCTCCAAGGGGCTCAGGGCTGGGGTGAGGGGTTTCAGCGCTCAGGTCTGTGGGTGGTGGTGGTTTGGGGATGAGCCCTGAAGTCATGGTATTCTAGGAGCTCAGGGGAGGGAGTGTCCAGGGGCCACAGTGCCTTGGCTGAGGACCCGTGCTCTGACTCCATTTTGTCTCCTCCAGCCTCAAGTGCAGCAACTGCTACATGGTGTGGGGCGGGGACTTCGTGAGCTCCGGGCAGCAAGGCCGGATCAGCCACACGGACCTTGTCATTGGCTGTCTGGTGGACTTGGCCACTGGCCTGATGACCTTTACAGCCAATGGCAAAGAGAGCAACACCTTTTTCCAGGTGAGTCCAGATCTCTACAACTTAGCAATAGCGTCTTCATGTCCCAGCATCCTGGGACAATACTCCAAGAGACCCCTGGGGGCCAGACCTTAGAAAGACAGGACAAAAACAGTACCTAGTCCTCAACACAGGCCAGAGCTGGGAGGCTCCTGGGAGACTGCCTAGTTGAACCACTCACTGAAATGAGGCCCAGAAATGAGGAGACAGAGCATATTCTTGACCTTATACAGAGGTCCACATTCTCTGTTAGGCTGGGTGCCACCAGTCGCCACCTTTTCACCAATCAGGTGGGCCAGACTTCTAAGATGGGCTTTTCCTTTTCAACATTTTATCGTGAAAAATTTTAAGTATACAGCAAAATTGAAGGAATTGTACAGTGAATACCCATTTACCTACTACCCAGAATCTACCATCCATGTTTTCCTACAGTGGCTTTATTACATTTTTATTCACCTATCCATTCACCAATCCAAGTTGAATTTACAAAACTTAATTTAAATGGAGAACTTCAAAAATGCACAGAACTAGAATAGCATAATAAACCTCCATGTCCCTGTTACACAGCTTCAGCTATTAGCCATTCACCGCCAGTCTTCCTTCATCCCTACCGCCCACACCCACCTTCACTGCCGCACCCACTGGGTGACTGTGAAAGAGACCCCAGACATCACCCGGTTTCCTCTCTTTTCAGGATATATCTCTAAAAGATAAAGACAATATCATCACCTTTAAAAAATCCTAATAATTCCTAAATATCATCAAATACCTCTGGTCCATGTTCAAATTCCTCTGGTTGTCTTGAAGACATCTTTTTTTTTAAATCATTTGTTTATTTGAATTGAAATTTAAATAAGGTCATATGTTTTCATTGGTTGCTGTGTCCCTTGAATTTCTTTTATATGTAGATTTCCTCTCTCTGCCTCCCTCCCTCCCTCCCTCCCTCCCTCTCTTCTCTGAACTGTATTTGTTGAAGAAACGAGGCTGTCTGTCCTGTAGAGAGCTCTGCTCTGCAAAGTGTGGTCCCTGGGCCAGCAGGGTCTGCATCACCTGAGAGCTTGTTAGAAATACAGAATCTCTACAAAAAGATGGTCAAGATCACTAATCATCAGGGAAATGCAAATTAAAACCAGAATGAGATATCATCTCATACCTGTCAGAATGACTACGTCAACATAGCTGCCTAGTGTTGGCGAGGATGTGGAGCGAAGGGCAGCCTCGTGCACTGCTGGTGGGAATGCAGACGGGTGCAGCCACTGTGGAAAACAGTATAGATGTCCCTCAAAAAAAAATTAAAGATACAACTGCCATATGACTCAGCAATCCTACTTTGGGGTATTTATCTGAAGAGACACAAAACACTAATTTGAAAGACCCATGGACCCCTGTGTTCACTGCAGCATTCTATAATAGCCAAGATATGGGAGCAACCTAAGTGTCTACTGATAGACCAGTGGATAAAGATGTGTTATGTATGCACAGTGGAGTATTACTCAGCCATAAAAAGAATGTAATCTTACCATTTGTGACAACACAGATGGAGTGGTAGGGTATTATGCTACAGAGAAAGACAAGCAACCATATGACTTCACTTATATATGGAATCTAAAAACCAAAATAAATAAATGAACAAAGCAGAAACAAACTCATAGATACGGAGAGAAAATTGGTGGTTGCCAGATGGGAGAGGGGTTGGAAGATGAATGAACATGGTGAAGGGATTAAGAAGTATGAGTTGCCATTCATAAAAGCAGTCACAGGGATGTAACCTACGGCATAGGGAACATAGTCAATAATATTGTGATAACTGTGTGTGGTGTCAGGTGGGTACCAGATTAACAGGGCGATCATTTTGTAAGGTATATCACTATGTTGTACACCTGAAAATAGTATAATATTATATGTCAACAGTAATAGGAAAACATTTTGACGGACAATGCAGAATCTCAGGCCTCTCCCAAGACCCACTGATCAGAATGTGCATTTTAACAAAGCCCAGGGGGTTCTTTGTGCGCGCTGCCGTCAGAGCAGCTTGGGCCCAGCTCCTCACTGTCAGGACCTGGCTGACGTGTCCCTGCAGCATCATTTGAGCATTTACTTCTGTCCCCTGCACTTGCTGTCAGCTGGGAGGTGGGCGCAGAGGTGCAATTAGAGTCGGATTTGGTTTGGCAAGATCGTTTCCCAGATGGTGGTGTTGGCGGTGGTTCTACTGTGAAGATCAGGAGGGCTGGAGAAAGGGGCAGGAGAGGATGCTTTCTGGATTTTGGAGAGTGAATATCCTTGGGAGAGAAACAGAAATGGCGATCATGATCAGGGACAGGACGACCCAGATGACAGGTTATCCCGGCGGAGCTGGAGGAGGTTGTCCAGGCTGGACCAGAGGCAGTGCAGCCCAAGGGCAACTTCAGGGCCGTCGTGGAGCCTACAGTGTCCTTGTCCTCACCCTGCCCTGCTCTTCCTTGCCAGGTGGAACCCAACACAAAGCTCTTTCCTGCTGTCTTTGTCCTGCCCACCCACCAGAACGTCGTCCAGTTTGAGCTGGGGAAGCAGAAGGTCAGAGTGCAGTGATGGGACAGACCAGGGTGGGAGGTGTGGGAAGTCAGGCTGGAGAGTAGCCGAAGGGAAGGGGGCAATCCAGGAGTTTCCCTGGAAGCATGGTGGCAGGACAGAGGGCTGGGAGTCCTGACCTGTGCACCACGCCCGCAGAACATCATGCCGCTGTCGGCAGCCATGTTCCTGAGCGAGCGCAAGAACCCAGCCCCGCAGTGCCCGCCGCGGCTGGAGGTGCAGATGCTGATGCCTATCTCGTGGAGCCGCATGCCCAACCACTTCCTGCAGGTGGAGACGCGGCGAGCTGGCGAGCGACTGGGCTGGGCCGTGCAGTGCCAGGAGCCGCTGACCATGATGGCTTTGCACATCCCTGAGGAGAACCGGTCAGGGCCAGCCCATCTGCACCATGGGGGAGGGGGGAGTGTGGGGGTGTTGCAGGCAAACCGCCTCGGTGTGGGTCCAACTCAGTGTCCTCACCACTACCCTAGGACTCCAGCCAACACTCCAGAAGGCCCCAGACCTACCTTACTGTCCTCAGTTAACACCCTAAGGGGCCTTAGATCCATCCATCTCAGGGAACTCCAGACCCACCTCAGGGGATCCTACGCCCTTTTCAGTGGACCACGGACCCACCTTATGGGACTTCAAACCCATCTTAGGGAGCCCAGGCCCACATCAAAGAGCCCACACAACACCCCAGGGACCTCAAGTACAGTTTGGAGGATGGGGGCATTACTTAGAGAGGCGTGGATCACACCCAAGGTGTCTCAGTCACACCCAGGAGGACTTCAGATGTATTCCATGGAGCTCTTCAAACCCACTCCAGGGGACCCAGACACATCTGGGTGGACATTGTGTTCACATGAATGGCAAGAGTGCTCTTTGTAGCGATTTTCAAACCTCGCTTAAACAGCCGGCTGTCTGACTGAAGCGTGCAGAACCAGCCTTCTCCCGGCTGGCTATGGACACGCTTAAAAACCTCCTAGCTGTAGCGTGCAGAACCCGGCTCTCCCGGCTATGGACACGCTTAAACATACTTTCTGTTGCATGCAGAACCCAGCTCTCCCAGCCAGCTATGGACAAGCAAAAACCCACTATAGAAATAATCATGCACAGAAACAGCTTTCTGAATGGAAGTCAAAGACGGAGCACTCACTCTCCAATTCTTTGAGCCACTCCGGGCTAAACCCCCCTAGGGGGGAGCGCCCCTTCCTTAGTGTCCCAGTGGGTTTTTACTGAGAAAGTAGACACAGTTTGTGGACTGACAGTCTGGCAGAAGGGATCAAAGGGAACACGTATCTTACAAGGATGTTAACAGTTTCTGTTGTGATTCCGGGCAGAGATTGGAGTTTTATCATATGAAAAGACTACAGGTTTCAAAGGTTTCCTGACTGTGCCTTCAAATTCCAAGTTAATAACATCCTCCAGCAAACAGATCTCACAGGATCTTGCATATTCTTTTTCCCAGGCCTGATAACCCCGAGGGTCCACCGTCTCCGGTCTGAGCTGCCCCTTCCTTTGGCTGTTTGCTAAGTAAGCCCTGGGAAGGGCTGGAGACAGAGGCAGCAAGGAGACTTGGATTTCTCACATCTGAGTACAAAGACTCAGGCTAAGAGGGGGCAGGGATAGATGCCGATCACCCCTTCCTTTCCACAGCCCCTTCATTTATTTCCACAGTCTCGTGAGACTTATTCCACAGAGGTCTTTACGAGATCAGAACCTGGCTTAGGTTGCCCCTCCCTTGAGGAGTCTTACCTGTCATTGGTAACTGATCTAGCATTAAAGGCCAGGGACAGAACAAACAGGGAGCGTTCATGCCAGGGGAATAAGTTTTGTCTCCTTAGTGGCTCCTGATCCGGAGGTCTCTCACTTAGCCTAAGTCACAGGGGGTCACAGCTTCCTGAGACCAGGCAGGGCAGCCCTCAACAGCTCTTAAGGACTCTGAACATGGCCAGGAATCCCAGACTCACCCCACAAGGCTGCCAACATACTTCATCTTTCCTTTATGCATTCATTTGACAAATAACTTTGAGCTCCTCCTAGGTGACTGGTGGCGTTCCAGGCTTGAGACACTCAGCCCTTGTGGCAACAAACATTCTAGTAATGCTCATGTATGATATACTCAGTGGGCTCGCACCCATCCTGAGGGGCCAGACACATCCATTTATTCAGTCAACAAATATTTATGGAACACTTACGATGTGCTAGGTCCTGTTTAGGTACTGGAAGTATAGAAAGAAAACAAAACAAAATCCAAAACAGGCAGAAATGTCCTTCCCTGGCGGTATTTACATTGGAGTAGTGCTCGGACATAGTCAGGGTACTCAGACCTGCTAGAGGCAGGGGTTCAGGCCTAACCCAGGATCCCAGATACATTCAGGGTCACCAGATCTTCTCCATGGAGTCACAGGTACCTCAGAGTGCCAGACACTCCCAGTGGGCCCTCAGACCCTTTAGGGACTTCTGGAATCATTGAGACACTCCTCAAACCAGCTGCATAAAACTCACAGAACCTTGAACCAGTGCATCCCTGGGAGTCTCTCCTGAGGTCACCAAAACTCACGCACCTCTCTGCCTCTCCATGGTCCCTGTCTCTGTCTCCCATCTCATCTGCCTGCTCTGTCCCTGTCTGTGGCTCATCTCTGCCGCAGGTGCATGGACATCCTGGAGCTGTCCGAACGCCTGGAACTGCAGCGCTTCCACTCCCACACCCTTCGCCTCTACCGCGCAGTGTGTGCCTTGGGCAACAACCGCGTGGCGCATGCTCTGTGCAGTCACATGGACCAGGCGCAACTGCTGCACGCTCTGGAGGACGCGCACCTCCCTGGACCACTGCGTGCTGGCTACTATGATCTCCTCATCAGCATCCACCTGGAAAGTGCCTGCCGCAGCCGCCGCTCCATGCTCTCTGAGTACATCGTACCCCTCACGCCTGAGACCCGTACCATCACCCTCTTCCCACCTGGAAAAAGCAAGGATAATGGTCCCCGCCGCCATGGCCTGCCTGGCGTTGGCATCACCACTTCGCTGCGGCCTCCACACCATTTCTCACCCCCCTGTTTCGTGGCTGCCCTGCCCACTGCTGGGACGGCAGAAGCCCCAGCCCGCCTCAGCCCCAGCATCCCTCTGGAGGCGCTACGGGACAAAGCACTGAGAATGCTGGGGGAGGCAGTGCGAGATGGGGGGCAGCACGCACGCGACCCTGTCGGTGGTTCGGTGGAGTTCCAGTTTGTCCCTGTGCTCAAGCTTGTGTCCACCCTGCTGGTAATGGCTTCCTCCTGCTTTCCTCTGCCCCACTCTTCCACAGTCCAAATGATCTGTGTATGTGTACATCAGCCATCCTTCCATTTAGGAATCCAGCCACCCGTTCCTCTCTCCGTGTATACATCCTCCACCTTTCAATTTACCCCTCCCTCTTCTACTCATCCTTCATTAACTTTCCCTTCCATTCATGCATCTGATTCATATATGTTTTAATTTCTTCTTCTCTCCACTCAGTCATCCAGCGAACCACCATTCACCCACCCATCCATTTATTCTTCCATTCTCCAACCACATATTCGTTCAGCTTTCAATCTAGTTTTCTATTCAGACTGTCACTCACTCGTACATCAGTTCATCCACCATTCCGTCTATTCATCTTTATTCCTACCCATTTACTTATTAATCCATCTTTCCTTTCATACATCCAGTTATCATTCCATTCCCACCTGTGCACCCATACATCCATATACACACCCAGTCACCATCCACAGATCCATCCTTTCTTCACCTTCCGCCTACCTGTTCATCCATACATACATCTCTCTATCCATGTTCACTTTCCACCCATCCACCTACCTGCGAATAATCCACCCAACCACCTCCACCCATCCACCCAGTCTCCATCTTCCATTTGCCCTGTTTCATTCACTTGACCATCTCGTGATTCACCCATAGACCTACCTACAAATCCATCCCATTTTTCGTACACAAATTTATCCACTCATCCCATGCCACTACATGACTATCTACCCACTTATCTATTTACCCTTCCACTCATTTGCTCATGTATCTTTCAAACCATCCATTCACCTACCCACATATCTGTACATCATTTGTCCTCTGTCACCCATCCACTCGCCATCTCCTCCTCTACTGTTACCTTTGCCTCTCCATTCCTTATCCACTCATCCATTCTTCTCCTCTGGAAGCCCTTACTATTCCGTCTACTAATTCAGCCCCCCAGTTCTCCCTCCATTCATCCATGTTTCTCTTTTTCACTTCCTCTTCCCTTTTATCTATTCAGTCTTCTTCCATCTGTTAGCATTCCATTATGTTAACTGAGAATTGGAATATGCTGGAAGCTATAATGGCCTCCATCAGGTACAGGGTGTGCCCTGCTCCAGAGGCACATGTGCTCCAGCTTGGGAGACTAGACGCTTACTTACAAAGAGAGAGATGCTCATGTTTGGCTACAATGGTCTGCACCATGTGGGTGGGACATGGGATACAGATCTGGGGGATTCTTAAGGAGGATGAATGTCAGGGCAGAGGAATTCCATTCCTGCTTGTAGGAGTAACCATATAGCCAATGCAGGAATGAGTCTGCCATGTTCAGGAGCAGTAGGTCTGGGAAGTAATGCTGGGACTTGATTATGGAGGCTCTGTATGCCACAGAGAAAGAGCCAGGATTTGTCCTGTAGGTGATGGGTGTCTTTCGAGATGAGGATGTGAAACAGATATTGAAGATGATTGAGCCTGAGGTATTCACTGAGGAAGAAGAGGAAGATGAAGAGGAGAAAGAGGAAGACGAAGAAGAAGATGAGGAAGAGAAGGAGGAAGATGAGGAGGAAGAGGCACAGGAGAAGGAAGATGAGGAAAAAGAGGAAGAGGAGACAGCAGAAGGGGAAAAAGAAGAAGGCTTGGAGGAGGGGCTTCTCCAGATGAAGTTACCGGAGTCTGTGAAATTACAGGTGGGCTGGTTTTCTCATTTCTGAACCTCTGTTCATCTGGGGTGGGAGACACAGTGATGAGGCATGAGTCTGGATTTGTCCTGCGGGAGTGGGGAGCTATGGAAATGCATAAAGGAGTGGAGTGCTGCTGGCTTGGAAGGATCTCTCTGGTTTCCAAATGGGAAATGAACTGGAAAAATGAGACCATGGAGAAGTCCGGCCTAAGGATCCAGGCAGGAGCTGATGGTAACTGGACAAGGTCAGAACTGCTGAGAAGGGGGAGAAAGCAAGAAAAGTGTCATGGAGGTCTTGATGGTCTTACCACCATCCCTCCTACTGCATGGTTGTTCTCCCACAGATGTGCCACCTACTGGAGTATTTCTGTGACCAAGAGCGGCAGCACCGTGTGGAGTCCTTGGTCGCCTTTGCAGAGCGCTATGTGGACAAGCTCCAGGCCAACCAGCGGGACCGCTACGGCCTCCTCATGAAAGCCTTCACCATGTCTGCAGCTGAGACTGCCCGACGTACTAGAGAGTTCCGCTCTCCACCCCAGGAGCAGGTCCTCTGACCCCTGACCCTGGTTGGCCTACTGTCTAAACCCCAAACTCAGCCTCTCCCCCACTCTGATCACTAATGGTACTGGACTTCTAAACCTGTGCTTGATTTCTGACACTATTGAAATACTTATACTTATCTCTTACTCTCTTACCTGTCTCTGAATTAACTTGACCTCTGAGTCATCCAGAATGACCGTGACCCCTTTCAAACCTCTAGTCTCCCAGATATTCTTCATTAACTCACACTTCGGTTCATGACCTTAGACAGGGACTCACAATCGAATCTTTGATCCTTTACCGCAGTGTTCCTGGGGTCTCTGGCTCTCATTCTAACCTTTGACCTTCTCCTAGATCAACATGCTAGTGCACTTCAAAGATGGTGAGGAAGAAGAAGATTGTCCTCTCCCTGAAGAGATTCGCTTGAATTTGCTTGAATTTCATGAAGACCTGCTGGCACACTGTGGTAAGGAAGGGCTCAGAGAACCCTCCTTCCAAACTTTCTCTTGAGACCTCTCCTGAATTTTCCCTAACATTTCCTAATTTAAACATCTATAGTATTGGTGCTATGTAACTGTTGTTTGGTTGGTTGAATATATGAATGAATAAATAGATGTTTTTGTGAACAGATAGGTGATGAGTGGAATGATATAAATGGGTATTTGGGTGGATGTGTATATGGATGGATGGCTATAGGCAGAGGGATAGGTGAATGACTGCCATTGCTGTTGATGAGAAATCAGCTGACAATCTTACTGAGATTCCCCTACAATGTGTTGTTTTTCTCTGGCTGGCTTTCGAAATTTTCTCTTTGCCTTTGCCTTTAAACAATTTGAATATGATGCATCTAGGTATAGAGCTCTTTGAATTTGTTTTACTTGAAGTTTAATTTCTTGGATATGCAGATTAATGTTTTTCATCAAATTTGGGATTTTGGGTCATATTTCTCCAAATATTTTTTCTGCTCTTTTCTCTCCTCTTCTTTTGGGATTCTTATTATAGGTATGCTGGATGGTGTCCTACAGGTCTCTGAGGCTCTGCTAGTTTTCCTTCATTATTTTTCTGTTTTTCAGACTAAATAATCCCTATTGTCCTGCATTCAAGTTCACTGATTCTCCTACCAGGTCAAATATGTGGTCATACCTCTCCAGTGATTTTTAAAAGATTTTATTTATTTATTTTCAGAGAGAGGGGAAGGGAGGAAGAAAGAGAGGGAGAGAAACATCAGTCATTTGCCTCTCACATGTCTCCAACTGGGGACATAGTTCACAACCCAGGCATTTGCCCTGACAGGGAATTGAACCAGCCACCTTTCCATTCACAGGCTGGGGCTCAGTCCACTGAGCCATACCAGCCAGGGCTCTAGTGACTTTTTAAAATTCTTATTGTACTTTTCAACTCCTGAATTTTTATATGGTTATTTTTTATATCACCTACCTCATTGTTAATATTCACTATTTGATGAGTCATTGTCATTGTACTTCTATTTAATGCTTCAAACATGATTTTCTTTAGTTTTTTTAACATATTTATGGTAGCTGATTTAAAAGACAAATATTTCACCCAGGCCAGATAGCTCAGTTGGTTAGAGCATTGCTCCCATACACCAAGGTTGTGGGTTTGATTCCCAGTCAGGACATGTACAAGAATCAGCCAATGGGTCCATGAATAGGTGGATCAACAAATCAGTGTTTCTCTATCTCCCTTCCTTTCTCTCTCTGAAATCAATAAATAAAAAAATTAAATAAGTAAAATTCTACAAAATAAAAAAAATAAGAAAAGACAAATACCTCAAAGATGAATAAATGAAAAAACATGCAACAATTAAAGAAATAAATGAAAAACCCGTGAATGCACACATGAGTGAATGCACAGGTGACGGGATGAAAAAGTGAATGATGAAGCAGACAAATAAGTGAGCAGATGAGTGACACTCCCTCCTTCTTGACCCCCTCCAGGGATTCAGCTGGTGGGGGAGGAGGAGGAACCAGAGGAAGAGGTCACCCTGGGCAGCCGACTGATGAGCCTGCTGGAGAAAGTGCGGCTGGTGAAGAAGGAGGAGGAGAAGCCTGAGGAGGAGCTGCCCGCCGAGGAGAGTAAACCCCGTAAGGACGGGGCCATTAGGGAGGGGCCAAGGGGGGCGGGCCTCCCTGTGGTTGGGGTGCCTTTGAGCCCAAGGCAGGCTGTGAAGAGCAGCACAGCTGGACAGGAGAGGAGGGCAAGGTGAGAGAGGGGACAGCTGGAGGTGTGGCCCAAATACAGAGCCGCACAGTACGTGTGTTGGACCAGGGTGGCACGTGGCCCTCCCGAGCAGAGACGTACGTCCATACATGACAGCTCCTGCACCACCATGGTTTCCATGTTCTCATGGTTTTGGTTTGCTTTTTTTAAAAAAGTATATTTTATTCACTTATTTTCAGAAAGAGGGGAAGGGAGAGAGAAAGGGAGGAAGAGAAACATCAGTGTGTGGCTGCCTCTCCTGTATCCCCTACTGGGGACCTGGCCTGCAACCCAGGCATGTGCCCTGACTGGGAATCAAACTGGCAGCCCTTTGGTTCACAGGCTGGCACTCAATCTGCTGAGCCACACCAGCCAGGGCTGCTTTGCTCTTCTTTCTCAGTGACATGATTACCATGCTGGGAAGTTAGAAAAGCAGTTATGATAAGTGTTGGGCCAATGGGTCATCATGCAAACTATATATTATTCCCATCTCACAAGGACAGGGTCCTTGATGTTAGTAGAGGATTTAGTCTACAGCATTCGGGAAATTTTTATTGGGCCAGTTCTGAGCCAGGCACTGTTGGCAGGGCTGGGGAATACAGTTGAGGGGAGAGTCAAATCCCCACCGTCAAGGGGTTCAGAATATTATGACAGATACAAATATACATATATCATCATGTCAGGTGGTGTGGATGCTAAGAAGAATGAGGTGGAGTGAGGGGAGAAGGAGAGACAAAGATGGAGGGGCAGAATCAGGGAGAGAGGTGTGCGAAGGTCTAGAGAAGGATAACTGGTACAGAGGGAGCAGCCAATGCAAAGGCCCTGAGGCAGGGACATGCTTGGTGTGTTTAGAGGTCAATGTGGCTGGAGCAAAGTGAGCAGAGGGAGAGGGGCAGGAGATGAAGTTAGAAGCAATGGGCCAGAGTGTGGAAGGAAGGTAAGATTAACACATCACAGGTCATAAATTGACATGATCATTTAATGCCAGTGCCTGAAGGTTTCTTTTAACCCTGAGACACAGGGCACATCTGTTCTCTCCCAGAAATCCTGGGAAGGAAAAGCACTGGGGGAGAAAGAGAAAGAGAGACAGGGGGTAGGGGACGTAGGAGAGGAAAAGACCAGGGAGATGGCCGGGGAAAATAAAAGAGTTGTTCTGACACCATTTTCAAATGATGCCAAACTGTTCACAGTCTGCATTTGTTGACTCTTGCGCTGGAAAGTTGGCAGTGTTTTTACAGGACACGTGTAATTGGCTTGTGTTTTCAGAGGTGCATAGCAAACTGTTTATAATAGTGCTCTGGTGTTCTCTAGCAATTCCGTTTTTTTCCTCTTGAAGTGTGTAGGGGCCCTTGTGGAAGCAGTATTAGAGTGAAGACAACACAGAGGCTTTTGGTGCAATAGAAAAAATCTGCCCAAATCCAAGCACTCCCAGCAGGTGGAGCGGGGTGGTTAGTAACTGAGAAGCCACTGGAAAGAGAGGCCCCTTCCGCATTGTTTGGGCTCAAAGCTCTGGCCAGGCAGAGTGTGCTGACCCTCGGGTCCCTCTCCCAGAATCGCTGCAGGAGCTGGTGTCCCACACAGTGGTGCAGTGGGCCCAAGAGGACTTTGTGCAGAGTCCCGAGCTGGTACGGGCCATGTTCAGCCTCTTGCACCGACAGTACGACGGGCTCGGGGAGCTGCTACGCGCCCTGCCCCGGGCGTACACCATCTCACCATCTTCCATGGAGGACACCATGAGCCTGCTCGAGTGCCTTGGCCAGATCCGCTCGCTGCTCATTGTGCAGATGGGTCCCCAGGAGGAGAACCTCATGATCCAGAGCATCGGGTGAGGCACCGTCCCCTCCTTGACTTTGCATATCCCAGAGGAAAGGAGGGGAGACTTCCTGTCTCCAGCTTGTTCCCTGGGTCATATCCTCTGGGTACAGTAATATCTCCTTCCTCCACCTGTGTTTCATCCTTGGGATGATATATTTCTTCTGGCAGCTAACTCAACCCCCTGAATAATGTCCTCTACCCTAACCTCTCCACCCACCCTCGGGGTAACAGCTCATACTGACTTGTGGCTCTTGGCACAAAGTTCACCCTGTTTGAGCTTCAGTTTCCTCATCTCATGCCCACCTCATCAAGTTCCTGCATAGCTTTGGTGAGCTCTTGGTCGTAGCCATGGCAATAACAATAATAGTACTGAGCACTCACTTAGTGTCAAGTGCCTCATTTTCTCATTCAGCAAACATTTATTGAATACCTACTGTATGCCAAGCCCTTTCTAGGCACTTGGGGATACAATGGGCAACATGATAAAGGTCTCCTCCCTAGGGGAGTCTACCAGGTAACGGCCCCCTCAAGGGTCTAGAGTCTAGGGGCTCTCTCCTGACTTGGACCCCACCAAAGCATTCCATCTGTCCACAGAAACATCATGAACAACAAAGTTTTCTACCAGCACCCAAACCTGATGCGGGCACTGGGCATGCACGAGACAGTCATGGAGGTCATGGTGAATGTTCTCGGAGGTGGCGAATCCAAGGTAAGTGTCCTGCATGGGCCTGGGAGCTCCAGAGGCAGGAGCTACAGAGGGCAGGCACTGGCCACTGACCCACCCTGCCCACCCCAGGAGATCCGCTTCCCTAAGATGGTGACAAGCTGCTGCCGCTTCCTCTGCTACTTCTGCCGCATTAGCCGTCAGAACCAGCGCTCCATGTTTGACCACCTGAGCTACCTGCTGGAGAACAGCGGAATTGGCCTGGGTGAGAATCCCGGAGCCTGGTGCTGCCCCCCAGAACCCCCCAGTCCACCCAGACCTGCCTCAGTCTCTACTGGCTGGCTCCCTCATTCATTCAGCAAATACCCACCCTCAACCTGCCCTTGACCTGACCCTGTAATGGGTAGTGCTGGAGACACCCAGACAGCCCTGGACCTGGCCCTCACAGAGCTCATAGTGTGACAGGGAAGACAGACCATCCCAGACAGCAGCAGCCCAGAGTGGTCAGGCCTGGGATGGGGAAAAACAGGCCAGAAGAAGCACCTGACCCAGATTGGAAAACGGTGGTCAGGGAGGGCTTCCCAGAGGAGGTAGGATAAGCAGGAGAAAGACACATAGTTATGCACCTCCAAAGAGCATTCTCACCACCTTTCACCCCACAGGCATGCAGGGCTCCACACCCCTGGACGTGGCAGCTGCCTCTGTCATCGACAACAATGAGCTGGCCTTGGCTTTGCAGGAGCAGGACCTGGAGAAGGTGTGGAGGGGGGAATCTGCAGGCACCTGCTGATTCAGGACCCATTCTGAGGGGCTGTTCTGGATGGTCCAGGACCGAATTAGAAGGGGAATAATTTTCAGGGAAAGAACAGGATCCAGTCACTCACTGATGGGCTGAGGGCAAATCCATGCTCCCCACCACCCCACAGCTGTGTAACCTTGGCACATTTCTTGGCCCTCTGTGCCCCTACTTCTGAGTGTAGTGCTGAAGGCTGTGGGCTCCAGAGTTCAGCAACTTAGATTTAACTCTCCCCACTCCCTTGCTCTGGCCTTGGACAAATGCCTTTAATTCTCCAGGCCTCTGACTCCTCATCTGCAGAATGAATATAATAATTAAAACAACGTTGTAGAGTTGTGAGAGGATTATATAAGTTAGTCTGTAAAAGCACTTACAAAACAGTAAGCACTAACCTTTACCCACTATTATGTTGTTATTTACTTAACAAATGTTTATTGAGCACCAACTACGTGTCAGGACCTGTCCGGGGCGTTAGGGGTATGCCCCGGTGACAGTCAAAACGTCTTTCTGGTTGGATGTTCTAGTTGGGAGAATGGATGATAAACAGGATAAGTAAGTAGAATATATGGTTTATTAGCTGGTGACGAGTGTCAGAGAGGAAAAAAGTGAGCAGGAGAAAAATATCAAGTGTCAGAAGGGTGTCCAAGTTCAGACAAGAGTGGTCAGATACAGCCTCCCTGAAAAGTGACATTCAGGTAAAGCTCTGAAGGAGGTGAGGGGCCAAGTAGACATCGGGGGAAGGCATTCCAGGTAGGGGAGCAGCCAGTGCACAGGTCATGAGGCAAGAGTGAACCTTATGAGTTTGAAGAACAGCAAAGAGACCGTTGGAGCAGAGGGAGCGAGGGGTGAGTGGTGGGAGGTGAGGGCAAGAGGTAAAATGGGCAGGTTGTGTGAAGGGTCGTGTGGGAGACAGTGAGGGTGCCAGCTTTTACCCTGAGAGGAGCATTCTGAGCAGGGAAGGGATGTGACCAGACTCAGATGTTTGCAGGTTCTTTCTGATGGTGTGGGGGACATACTGGGAAGAGTAGGGAGTCCCGGGCGGAGGCTGCACCCCTGGCAGGTGGGAGATGAGGGTGGATGAGGGATGAGTCATCTTTCGCTGAGGGTTCCAGAGATAATTAGCACGTGGAGTGCCAGGGATCGGCAGGGCCCTGAGTCTTGGGCAGGGAGGTAGTGTGGGTCTGGCCTCTGGATGAGCCCTCCTCTGCCCCCAGGTGGTGTCCTACCTGGCTGGCTGTGGCCTCCAGAGTTGCCCCATGCTTCTGGCCAAAGGGTACCCAGATATCGGCTGGAACCCCTGTGGCGGTGAGCGCTACCTGGACTTCCTGCGCTTCGCCGTCTTCGTCAACGGTGAGGCAGATGGTGGCAGTGGTGGGGGGGAGGCCGGGGTCACTGGCCAAAGCCTCCCTCGGGTGGCCCACATCTTGAACCACAGGCCTGGCCTGAGCAAGAGGTGGGGTCTGGGCATGAACCCTTGAGGTACGGGGTCCAAGACCACCTGGGGAGGGACCCTGGGCTCATGAGGTCTCCTGACCCCACTGGAGCCACCAGGTGAGAGCGTAGAGGAGAATGCCAACGTGGTGGTTCGGCTGCTCATCCGCAAGCCAGAGTGCTTCGGGCCAGCCCTGCGGGGTGAGGGTGGCTCGGGACTGCTGGCTGCCATCGAAGAGGCCATCCGTATCTCTGAGGACCCTGCGAGGGATGGCCCAGGAGTCCGCAGGGACCGGCGGCGTGAGCAGTGAGTCTCCCACCCACTCCTCAGCAGAACAGCCCGCCCTCCTGTGTCCCTTGCTGCCCCCCTACCCCACCCATCTTTCCCTGCAGCTTTGGGGAGGAGCCCCCAGAGGAAAACCGGGTACACCTGGGACACGCCATCATGTCCTTCTATGCTGCCCTGATCGATCTGCTTGGACGCTGTGCACCAGAGATGCATGTGAGAACCGAAGAAAGAGGGTGGAGGCGTGCATAGCCAGCCCTGAACCTCTTCACTCAGGCATTCGAGAACATTGATCCTGGGTTAGGCAATGCTGGGGACACACCAGCTATCACAACAGCCCCAGGTCCCACTCTCCTAGAGCTCCCTGTCCACTGGTAGGGGGGTGGGGGGTGGGAACCAGGCAGTGACAGTAGGGGTGGTCAAGGCTGCAGTGGATACGCACAGGCAGGGGTTGGGGCTGTGTGGATCCTAGAGTTAGCCCCACGAGACGGAGTGCTGCTCTACCTGCCAGTGCGTCAGGAATGGCGCATGGGTTTCTCAGTGACGTGCCCATCTCCCCATGTAGCTAATCCAAGCGGGCAAGGGCGAGGCCCTGCGGATCCGTGCCATCCTGCGCTCCCTTGTGCCCCTGGAGGACCTCGTGGGCATCATCAGCCTCCCCCTGCAGATCCCCACCTTGGGCAAAGGTTTGAGGTGGCTCGACTCAGCAAGGGAGCGATGGTGGAGAGGGTGTGTCTGTTGGGGATCCCTGACTCCCTGTGTCCTGGCCTACAGATGGGGCTCTGGTGCAGCCAAAGATGTCAGCATCCTTTGTGCCAGACCATAAGGCATCCATGGTGCTCTTCCTGGACCGTGTGTATGGCATCGAGAACCAGGACTTCTTGTTGCATGTACTGGACGTGGGATTCTTGCCCGACATGAGGGCAGCTGCCTCGCTGGACACGGTGAGCAGGCTGGCCGCCCTCCTAACCTCCAGAGAGGGAATAGGTGTTCTGAAGTTCTGTATGTGTCCTGATCCTCCCTTCCCCACCACCAAGAGAGAAAACAAAAACAAGAAAAACTCTGAGTTCTGGGAAAGGGGAGGTGGAAGTCTCCAACACCTCAGGTGGAGATTATAAGAAGTAATCATTCTCAGTGATGGCTCAGCACCACAGAGACACAAAGACCTGTGCACAACACCAACACTAAAAGGTGACACGGCCAAGTAAGATGAGGACTGACAACTGACCGCTGGTTTGGCTAGATGTAGGCCATGGGCGACCTTGACGAGCAGGTTCAGTAAGGTGATGGGCCCAGAGCCTTACTGGAGAGCATTTAAGGAGCCTGGGAGGTGAGGTATGGATGGGCGACAGTGAGTGTTAAGTCTTTACGCAAGTTGGTGACAAAGGAGGCACAGGAATGGCATGTGCTGCAGGGGTGACCGTGGTCAACAGAAGGATCTTCGTAAGATGAGAGAAACGAGTGTTGGCCATTAACTGAGAAAAAGGAACACATTTGCATCTCTAACATCAGCTTATCAGAAATACGGGGCAGAGGAACAAGTTCACTGACACCACCAGGAAGCAACCCATCCAAAGCCAAAATGTGGGAAATTCCACTGGACCGATGACCTAGTTTCTTCAGCAAATAAATAACATTAAAAGTGAGGAGGAAAAGGGACCGTTACAGGTGAAAAGACCTAAGAGACCCTCAGCTAAATATATGTAGTATGTTAACCTTCCTGCGGCCCTGACCCAAATAATCTCAGCTACACACAAAGCAACTCGTGAGACAATTGGAGAAAGCGTGAATATTAAGATGTTACTTTTGTGAGGTGTGATAATGGCAGCATGGAATGTTAAATAGAAGTAGGTGCCTGAATGGAGATACATATCTAAGTATCTTTGGGCAAATGGTGTATGGCTGGGGTTGCATGAAACTATCACAGGGAAAAGGTGGGGTTAGGGAAAACGAACATGCAGGAGGTGGGAACTGCAGAGCAGTCTCACCTGCATTATGAAGGCTCATTAATTGGGCTCTCCACTTTTGTGTGTGTTTGAAAGCTTGCATAGTCGGGAACAATAAGGGAGTAGAGATCAGGGGAGCAGGTTTGAGGGAAAGCTCAGAAGCTTGGGTCATTTGCTCAGAGTTGTCCAGTTCAAATGCCAGGGCAACCCCAGGAGCCGGCAGAGGACCTGATGTCCCCACTCTGCACCCCAGGCCACTTTCAGCACCACGGAGATGGCGCTGGCGCTGAACCGCTACCTGTGCCTGGCAGTGATGCCGCTCATCACCAAATGTGCGCCACTCTTTGCGGGAACTGAGCACCGCGCCATCATGGTGGACTCCATGCTTCACACGGTGTACCGCCTGTCCCGCGGCCGCTCGCTCACCAAGGCACAGCGCGACGTCATCGAGGACTGCCTCATGTCTCTCTGCAGGTGCGCCGGGATCGCGGGCGGAGACGGGGCCGGGGGCCGGGGCCAGGGACGAGGGGTGGGCCTGGCGCCGAGGTGAGAGCCCACCGCTGTCTTTGCAGGTACATCCGCCCGTCCATGCTGCAGCACTTGCTGCGGCGCCTGGTGTTCGACGTTCCCATTCTTAACGAGTTCGCCAAGATGCCACTCAAGGTGAGGGCAGGCTCTTTTTAGCGCTCTCCTTTCCGTGCCCCGCCCATCCGCTTACTCTGCCCTGGGGCTCATTTGTATCAGTATCCCCCAGGCCAGTTAAACTGCAAATAGGAGGCCATTCTTTAACGTTCTCATTTGCATACTGGGATTCCCAGGACATTCACTTTGCACCATTGGTGCCTCTAACTCTAATTAGCATTTCATTTGCCTAACAGTGAGCCAGCCCACACATAAATTAACTATATTTGCATGAGCACACCACTTTTCCTAATTAGCATGCTTATTCTCATGCCCAGACCACCAGCCTTCTACTATTCAAATGAGTACATTTATTTGAATAAACAGTACCACAGCTATTCTGAATATTTGCACACTGTCTATATTATTTTTATTTGCATGCTAATTTCCATAAGGAGATACCTCCAACTCAGATATCTTGACTATTTTGCATAATACATCTAAATCAGCCCATTTCAAATTTGCATATTAAATGTGGAGGCTCTCTTTCTAATTACCATATATTTGTATGAGGTGCTGCTTATGTTTCTACTTATCATGATAATTTCCATAAGAGCAAAGCACTGCATCCATATGCCCATTTCCTCACAGCCTATTTGTGGATTAATATTAGCATGCTTATTTGTGTAAAGCAACACGAGACAAATCTAGCTCTGGTTTAAGGCCCACCGTGATTCTAAATTAGAATGCTAAATTTGCATAATAAACTGTCTAGTACCACTCCTCAATAAGCATATTATTTCCCCATTAGCACACATTTGCATAATCCACACTCCTTCATACCAGCCCAGGGTTGGGATCCCTGGGCCTTCCATGACTTTCTTCGGCCTGCCAAACACATCCGCCTCCCTTATTTGCGTGTTCCCCTCTTGCACCCACCAGCTCCTCACCAACCACTATGAGCGCTGTTGGAAGTACTACTGCCTGCCCACAGGCTGGGCCAACTTCGGCATCACCTCAGAGGAAGAGCTACACCTCACAAGGAAACTCTTCTGGGGCATCTTTGATTCACTGGCCCACAAGGTTGGGCACCCAGAGACCCTGAAAGGAAACTGCTTGAAGGGTTTGAGGTCCAAAGATGAAATTCAGAATGAAATCCCCAAAGGTGGGGCTCAGGGAGGGAGGTGGCTCTGCAGGTTTGGATCAGAGAGAACCTGTGAGTTGGATCTCCAGTTTGGGAGTCATGGAAGAGGAGATGGGCCTCTCATCTGGGCACTTGGAGAAGGTAACAGGATAGATTGAGGGGCCAGATGCAGTTGAGGTTTGGGTTTCAGAAGAGGGACCATTATCCATGTTTGTGGGCTCAGGGAGGAGAGTGGCTGATGGGTGGGGTGACTTCGAGGTCCTCGGGCTCCAGGAACAGCAGGCTCAGCCAGGCCTGCAGTGACGCCCCATCCTGTGCATCCCCAGAAGTATGATGCAGAGCTGTATCGCATAGCAATGCCTTGTCTATGCGCCATCGCGGGGGCCCTGCCCCCCGACTACGTGGATGCCTCCTACTCATCCAAGGCTGAGAAAAAGGCTACGGTGGATGCTGAAGGCAACTTTGACCCACGGCCTGTGGAGACCCTCAAGTGAGGCCCAGGGGCAGGAGTGGGTGGGACCTGAAGGGGAGAGAAGGAGATGACCGTCAGAGATGGAAGGAGGGGCCAGTCCCCAACATCCACTGACCCTGTCCACCCCAATAGCGTGATCATCCCAGAGAAGCTGGATTCCTTCATTAACAAGTTCGCAGAGTACACGCATGAGAAGTGGGCCTTCGACAAGGTTGGCATCAGGGCCCGTCCCTCCTCAGGAGCCCCTCCCCCTGCCAGCCTTCCTAAAAACCCCAGCTTTTCCTCAGAGAGACCCTTAACTCCTCCTGAGACAGCCTCCTCTGAAGCCCTCATCCCTCCAGGGTTCCCTCTCTCTGTCCCCCAAGCTGTTGTCTACACTTCGTCCTGCCCCCACCCTCAGCTCTGCAGTGACACTGCCTCTACCTGTTCCCTTTTCATCTCCAGATCCAGAACAACTGGTCCTATGGGGAGAACATAGATGAGGAACTGAAGACCCACCCCATGCTGAGGCCCTATAAGACCTTCTCAGAGAAGGTGACCAAGCCTTGGGGCCCCATGTTGGGAGTCCAAAATGAAACCTCTGAATCTAGAGGTTCAGGGAGGAGTGAGTCTGCTTCATGGTCTTGGGTCTAGCTAGATCCCCTTCCATGGACTGTGCCTTTCCTTGAACTTGTTTGCATCTCCTAGACCCAGGACTCCTAGTGTTCCTCCTGAAGGGTCGGTGTGGGTTTGATTCCTTGGCCATACTTAACTTCCCTGACTCTTGTGCATAAGATGGGACAATGAGAGTTTGTTAGGGAGGCTCTGTTAAAGGGCATACAAAAGACCTCGGTTCAAATTTGACTGGACCACTGCCTTGCCACGTGCTGGGAGATTTCTCCTTTTTAGGACACTGGAAGCCAGGGAGGCTGAGCCAGGGTCTCCTACCTCCACCTGCTTGTCACCCCATTCCAACTCTGCTCCCTCCTGTCAACCCCAGGACAAAGAGATTTACCGCTGGCCCATCAAGGAGTCCCTGAAGGCCATGATTGCCTGGGAATGGACCATAGAGAAGGCCAGGGAGGGTGAGGAGGAGAAGACGGAGAAGAAGAAAACAAGGAAGATCTCCCAGAGTGCACAGGTGAGGAGAGATCCCGGTGGAGGGGCAGGGTCCTGACACGCTGCCGGCGGCTAGAATAAGGGGCGGGAACAGGAGAGGGTGGGGCCAGGCTGGAGGTGGGGTCAGGTGAAGTAGGAAGACCAGAAGAGAAGGCCCAGAGATCCGGGGGAAAAAAGAAAGCATAAGTCTGAAGAACTGCGAAGGGCAGAGGAGAGAGGAGGGGATGGCTGAGACAGGGCCTTAAGGAGAAGGCGCAGAGCAGGGATCCAGGGCCAAGTGAGGGGGGTAGATTGGGTTGGGGCCTGGGTTCCTGCTCACCCATCAAGCTCACCATCTCTCTCGTCCTCCCAGACCTATGATCCGAGAGAAGGCTACAACCCCCAACCCCCCGATCTGAGCGGAGTTACCCTGTCCCGGGAGCTGCAGGTGAGACCCCAGCACCTTTATTTGGGAGCGTGGTGGTTTCTGTTGGGGTTGGGGAGGACATCCTCTGAGTCTCAGCCTTGACTCTCTGCATCCTCTCCCAGGCCATGGCAGAGCAACTGGCGGAGAATTACCACAACACCTGGGGCCGGAAGAAGAAGCAGGAGCTGGAGGCCAAGGGTGAGGGTGCCCATCAGACCCCCTACGCAGACCACCCTTCTCTGTGGCCTCCTAGTCATAGGCTCTGGAATCAAGTTGTGTGGCTTTCACCTTCAACAATTGTTTTTACCCCCTTAAACCTTTGTTTGTACAGTGGGGATAATAGCATTTAGTATCGCAGGATTGTAGTGAGGCCGTGATGAGCGTTGGAAAGCAACGTTTTGCTTATTCTTCCCCCTGTCTTTATTACTGTCATTATATAAACCTTCCACTGCAGGAACCACTTCAGTGAGAGTGGCCTGGGTCCCTCCCAGCCCCCTGATTTCTGGTCTTTTGCTGCTCCAGGTGGTGGGACCCATCCCCTGCTGGTCCCCTATGACACACTCACGGCCAAGGAGAAGGCACGAGATCGAGAGAAGGCCCAGGAGTTGCTGAAGTTCCTGCAGATGAACGGCTATGCCGTCACCAGGTAGGTGGGCTGGGAGCCAGACCAGGGAGCAGCTGGGAACCGGGGCAGAAGACACAGGACAGCAGCTGGAAGAACTGAGGCCAGGGTAGGGAGGCAGGGAGAAGCCTAAAAGGAGGAAGCTAACAGGGCAGGGACTGGAGAGTGGGGGTGGAGCCAGAGTGAGGGAAAGGTTAAGAGTGTGGGGTCTAGGGGAAAAGGGGCAGGCTCTGTCTAGGAAGGAGTCGGGAACTCCAGGGACCTGGGGTGAGGCAGAAGCAGGGCCTTCGGGAGCAGAGTCAGAGTCGTATCTAGAGAAGGATGGGAAGCAGGGCATTTTGCATCTGGGCTGACGCTTTCCTCCACCCCTCCATGCAGAGGCCTCAAGGACATGGAGCTGGACACATCTTCCATTGAGAAACGGTTCGCCTTTGGCTTCCTACAGCAGTTGCTGCGCTGGATGGACATTTCCCAGGAGTTTATCGCCCACTTGGGTATGGAGAAGCCCCTCCCTGATGCCTACCCCGACCGAGACCCAGGTCGCCCATGTCTCCTTCCTCCCTCATCTAATTACTCTGCCAGACGGAGTTGTGGGTGTTGAGAATAAGCAGTGAACAGGACAGACAAAGATCCCTGTCCTGGATTCAGACAATTAACTTCGGAAATAATTAAATCACTTCACGAGTTAGAAAGTGGTTAGTGTCACGGGAAAAAGAATACGCTAGAGCCAGCTAAGGAGTGTGGGGAGGGGAGTATTCTGGGAAGACCTGGAAGGAGCCTGGGAGGGGCCGTGTGGACGTGTGGGGAGAGTATTCCAGGTAGAGGAACAGCAGTGTGAAGGCTCTGAGAGGCTCTTGCTGTGAATGTTCGGCCCTGTGGCTGCCGCAGAGTGACCAAGGGGGAGAGTGAGAGGAAACGGGGTCAGAGAGGTGACAGGGGCAGCTCACAGACTGGTCTCTTAAGTGTATTTAGAGCTCACGTTTATTTCCAAGTTTAATACTAGAATTGTTTTGGGTCTTTAATACACATTTGGGGATGGTTTTTGATGAGAAGTATGCCATAGGAACTTACCTCTCGTTTATACCAATTAGCCTGTAGTCAAACGGGTCTCCTACTCATGCCCTGTTTCGCTCCGAGCCACAGTCCCCGAGAGCCTGCAGAGATGCTGAGTGAGAACTGGCTGTGCACAGGCCTCCGAGGCGGGAGGAAGCGCTGCAAGGACGTTTCTCACAGTGCCAAGACGTAGCAAGTGTACAATAATTGGAGTCAGCACTATTATTTTAATAGCATTAATTATTACTATCACCATTATTATTATGTTTGAAATTGATTTCCATTTTAAAATGAACAGTGTTGACTTCTTGTTTCATTTGGTTCGTCAATCATTTATTCCAAATTTACTGTGCCAGGTATTGATGTCCAGGTAGAAAAGGGCTTGCGATAGGAGAGGAAGGGGATATTTCAAGGCCTTACCCCATCCCAGTTTGTCCTCCTCCCCACTCTCAGCCTCAGGAAGGGTTTGATCAAGGAGTTAAGACAGCAGTTAGGTTGGAGAGAGAGATTTATCTCAAAGCCAACAAAGTGACTTCCTATCAAGAATTTATCTCCTACCCTGGCTGGTGTGGCTCAGTAGATTGAGCACCGGCCTGTGAACCAAAGGGTCACCAGTTTGATTTCCCATCAGGGCACATGCCTGGGTTGCAGGACAGGTCTCCAGTTGGGGGCGTGCAAGAAGAAGCCAATAGATGTTTCTCTTGCACACCAGCGTTTCTCTCCCTTTCTCCCTTCCTTCTCCACTCTCTAAAAAAATAAATAAATACAATCTTTTAAAAGTTGAAAAAACAAATTATCTCCCATCATATCCTAACTCTGCCCCATCAGAATACCCTGAGTGCCCTAGCCTCGAACTCACCATTCCCCATATTTGCCCTCCCCACACCACCAGAGGCTGTGGTCAGCAGTGGACGAGTAGAAAAGTCCCCACATGAACAGGAGATTAAATTCTTTGCCAAGGTGAGAAGTGGGCTCAGTAACTGGGGACTGGGTGGGTTCTTCCCACCCTTCACTCAGTCACACTCATGTCTCCCCCCCCCCACGCCAGATCCTGCTCCCTTTGATCAACCAGTACTTCACCAACCACTGCCTGTACTTCCTGTCCACACCGGCCAAAGTGCTGGGCAGTGGTGGCCACGCCTCCAATAAAGAGAAGGAAATGATCACCAGGTAGGCTGTCCTGTGACCTCTGACCCAGTCCCCTGACCTCATGGCAAGGTCCAAATTCTGGACCTTATACTCCCACCTTGGACCTTAGGGGCTCTGTCCTGGGTGCTGGGCACTGACCAACTCTACCTGCAGGAGCAGTTAAAGGGCTAGGGTGGCCAAGTGCCCTGGTGTGTCTGGGACTTTCAGGCAAACTGGGATGAATCGTTCGCCCTGTCAGAAAGGCCGACCAGACTCCCCAACCACCAACGTGACAGTTACTGCCTCTGGCTTTCAAGCTTACTCATCTCTCTACCCCTCCCCACCCCTCTCGTCTCCTTCCTTTTCTTCCCCATCATCCTACCTCCTCCTGCTCCGTCTTCTGTCCCTCTCTCCCTGTTTCCACCTCCTCTAATTGTGTCACCGCTGTCCTTGTCCCCTTGGAGTCCTCACGCCCTGTGTCCCCTCCCTGTCCTTCTCTTTCTTTCTCTGTCACCAGCCTCTTCTGCAAGCTTGCTGCTCTTGTCCGTCACCGAGTCTCTCTCTTTGGTGAGTAACTCTGCTCCTGAGCCCTTCTTAGTCTTCTCCCTCTTCCCCTCATTACCAACCCCCCCAAAGAACTATGGCCCAGGTTCATGCCTTGACTTGAATAACCTTTACTGTGTTCTTCCCCTGGACCAGACGTGGCCTGGGTAGGCCTGAGGACAGGGCAGTGACTGGGACAGTCCGAAGCCCTACCCTCATGGGGCTCCCAGGCCCCAGCGGGTAGACAGACTCATAACCAGACAGTGAGGGCCTGAGGGGTCAGGGCTGGAATGGGGGAGGGTCAGGGCCTTGATGGGGAAGAACAGGGGCATATGGGAGGCTGGGTGGGAGGAGGGAGAGATCCTTTTGGGTAGAATAGAGGGAGGTACTGTCTTGTAGTCTTTCCTTCATGCAGGCCCATCTTCCTCCCTCAGGGACGGATGCCCCAGCTGTGGTCAACTGTCTTCACATCCTGGCACGCTCCCTGGATGCCAGGTAGGGTCACAGGTCATGGTGCCTACTCCTAGATCCTCCAAAATCTAAACTTTTGGATTCTACAGTGGGGTGCCTTCCACTTCCCTCCTAGGACGGTGATGAAGTCAGGCCCTGAGATCGTGAAGGCTGGCCTCCGTTCCTTCTTTGAGAGTGCCTCAGAGGACATCGAGAAGATGGTGGAGAACCTGCGTCTAGGCAAGGTGTCACAGGCGCGCACGCAGGTGAAGGGCGTAGGCCAGAACCTCACCTACACCACCGTGGCCCTGCTGCCCGTCCTCACCACCCTCTTCCAGCACATCGCCCAGCACCAGTTCGGAGATGATGTCATCTGTAAGGGCTCCTGACCCCAAGGGCAGGGGTCGGGGGTGGGGGTCAATTCAGCCAATACCACCCATCCTTGTGTGCCTGATAGAATCTCTGTGTTTTCACTGAGTGGATTTATTGCCATAAGCAAAGTGTGCATTCAGTAAATTAGTAGGTAATAGAATGAGTTAATTAGGCTATGCATTCAGCAGCTATGTCCAAAGAGACTAAATCACCATAGCTTAAGCAAGACAGCAGTACATCTCTGTCTCATGGAACAGTCTACTTGGGAGAGGATCATAAATCAGGATCCCAGGTTCCCTCCATTTTGTTGCTCTGCCATCTCTGAAACATTGTCTTCATCCCTGTGGTTCAAGATAACACGCCATCACATCCTCATTCTAGCCACTAGGGGAGGAGGAAAAGCAAGGAGGAGGGCACCTTAGTTCTCTTAAAGGAACACTCTAGAAGTGGTCTGCATCACTCCCGCTTACATCTGTCCCATTGGCCAGAAAGTAGCCTCCCTTGTTTGGGGAGGTCATGTGTCCAGCTAAATACTGAAGGTCTGTTACTAGGAAGAAGAGAAGTACAGAAAGAAGGTTCTTACAGGTGCTGAAAGCCAATTATCAGTGTCGGCTGTGTTTATTCTACCAAATGGCCCCTCACTTGGGGTCTTGTGACAGAGTGCACACACACTGTGGTGGAACATGCCGTTGTTAAAGAGACATAGGTACCCAGTGGGGTGTTGTGGCTCTGTATGTTCACATACTCAAAGTGCCTTATGGGATGTGGCCTGAACCACGGGGGAACCGGGGAAGGGCCGACCAGAAGGGTTATGGGAGAGGCGTTCAGGAGGCCGAGGCAATGGGCCGTGGAGGGAAGGTGTCCCGTGTGAGGTCCAAGGCCCTGACGTGAGGACCTGGGCGCAGCAGGGCCCCCTAAAACAGATTGGGAAGGTGCCGAGGTCAGTCTGGGACTCGGTGGTTGTGAGCAGCCCCCCTGTGGGATGCCCGGGGGAAGCATCCAGAATGGACTGTGGGGCTGATGGGCTGAGGGGACTCAGAGACAGGAGAGCCGTGTCCCCGCTCACTGTTTATTTGAAATCAGAACCTAGTGATAAGAGTAAGAAAAGTAGCAGTTGGGAGTCCTAACCTCCCTTGGTTGGCCCCACTTTCCCGCTTATTCCCCGCTAATAAGCCCTGCAGAAAGAAAAAAAAGAAAAGTAGCAGTTGGATGAGGTTTCCCCCCACTCCAACATTTTATTAGGAAACATTAATAATATGCAGGAAAGTCAAAGCAGACAGTTGTTAAGAACTTGCCGAGTTTGCCTTGTCTCCCGCCTCATGGTGACAAGACCTGCAGGCTTCTGAGCTCTTGAACGTGAGCGCACACAGAGGGGCCGCTCTTCCCCAGGGGCTGGGCTCGCACCTCCTGACTGAGAGCTTCTCCAGTGTGATCACAGTGTCAGTGTCGCCCCCGCCCTGACTCCCTGTGACCCTCAAAACGCCTGATTTTTTCACAAAATTCGGAATCCAATGTCATTTCTCGCACGGCTTTGTAGTCTCTTCTCAACCTAGAGCAGCTCCCGCCCTCTTGGCCCTCGCCGCCCTTGTGAGTCCATGAGCTCCTTGAGCTGGCCTTCTGAGGAGGGCGTGGGTGGCCTAAAATTGTAGTCAGGATTGTGTGTTTCTTCGCATTTTTCTGGAGAGAGCATCTATCACTGTCCTCAAATAGAACAACAACGAGCCTTTTCTGAGTGCCTGCTGTGTGCCTTGTTTTAACTGCTTTCAAGGATTAATGACGTTTGATCCTCACAACCCCCGAGAGAAGATACTGTAATTATGCCCATTCCACAGACAGGAAAACAGGCCGAGAGAGTGGTATTCGCTCGCATCACAAAAATGGTCAATGGCAGGCAGCTCCTACCCACCATGTGGATACAAGGGAAAGGGCTTGGGGGGACTGGCATGGTAGGCACACCCTCGACCCTTGTCCTCTCTCTCTCAGTGGACGATGTCCAGGTCTCATGCTACCGAACTCTGTGCAGCATCTACTCCCTGGGAACAACCAGAAACTCTTACGTGGAAAAGTAAGGAGGAGCAGCCATAGTTTGGGGCTGGGGTGGGCACTGTGGGGGCTCAGGGAGGGGAGGATGCGAGAGAAGATGGGGGTGTGAAAAGCAGCGGAGATATTCTAAGTCTCCAACAGCAGACAGGTACATTGCGACAGCTTCAATTTCCCAAAGTGGCCACATGAAGGAATTCCAGGGAAGGCCAGCAAAGGAAGTAGAGGCCACCCACGAGGGAGGTGGTGGGTAGGGCAGGTGGGCATGGGGCACTCACTGGCCAGAATGCCACGTTATTCTGTGATGTGGAACAAGCTTGCCCTAGCAAGAAGCCCGCAGAAATGAGGGCAGCACTCAGGAGCTGTAGCAAGCAAGGGGCACTGGGGAGGTCCCTAGTGGTGCCTATTGGTCTCTCCTGAGCCAGGATCACAGGTGGAGCAAGAGGGCACTCAGGAAGCCCAAGGGAAAGGCTACATTTGTGTCCACTGGTGAGCAGCAGATTTGCTCCAAAGCGTTCTGGAGAGAGCTACTTCTGGGGAGAGGGGTGGGACCCAAGTCTGGGCAGAGGATGACATGGGAACTAAGGAGTTCACTCCATCTTCCAGGCTGCGGCCCGCCCTCGGGGAGTGCCTGGCCCGCCTGGCAGCAGCCATGCCCGTGGCATTCCTGGAGCCTCAGCTGAACGAGTACAATGCCTGCTCAGTGTACACCACCAAGTCTCCCCGGGAGCGGGCCAGTACGTTGGGCGGGGCTTGGACGGCGCTCAGGGTCCCATCCCACCCAGCGTGGGGCCCAGGGTGGAGCCCACTTTGGGGTCAGTGTAGCCTATCTGGGTTCTGAGGGGCTGCGGATTCCCCAGCTTGAGGGAGGTGCACCAGAATGGGAAGCCCCAGAGTTTGTGGGGATCCTGGGTGTGGACACTGAAGTCTGAGGGTGATGGGTTGGCATGCCTTGATCCCTCCCTGCACCCCAGTCTTGGGGCTCCCCAACAGCGTGGAGGAGATGTGCCCTGACATACCGGTGCTAGAGCGGCTCATGGCAGACATCGGGGGCCTGGCTGAGTCGGGGGCCCGCTACACAGAAATGCCACACGTCATTGAGATCACGCTGCCCATGCTATGCAGCTACCTGCCCCGCTGGTGGGAGCGTGGGCCAGAGGTGCCCCCACCTGCTCTGCCCGCTGGGGCCCCCCCACCCTGCACAGCTGTCACCTCCAACCACCTCAACTCCCTGCTGGGGAACATCTTGCGAATCATCGTCAACAACCTGGGCATTGACGAAGCCTCGTGGATGAAGCGGCTCGCTGGTGGGTCTGGGCTGCGGCTTCCGTGGGCTGGGGCCGGGCCCTTCGGCCTGACGGTCTGAGGGGGGATCCTGAGGTCCATGATCTCCTGGGAGTTGTGAGGAGTCAGAGTCTAGGTTTTCTCAGGATCAAAGGTCAAGGGCCATCACAAGGGATGAGAATCTCAGGCTCAGAGGGTCTGGGCTGGATCGATGGGTCTGAGAAGTCCTCTAGAATGGATTCTGAATTCCTGGGGCTTTGGAGTTGGGTTAGGTCAGGGTTTAGGAACTGGGTCAGAAGCCTGAGTTTCTTCTGCAAATGATCAGGGATAAGGTCCCCAATGAGGACAGGGTTGTAGGTCAGAGGTCAAGAAATGAGTGTTTTAAAAGGGTTGGGATTCCTGGTTTAGAAATTTCGTGTCAGGAATTGATTCAAATTGGACACTGGAGCTGGGATTGGAGGCCAGGGTCAGAGGCAGGAGGCTGGGGTAAGAAGCCAGAGGTCAGAAATCATGAAGTGAAGAAGGGTCTGGGTAGGGACCAGGTCAGAGGTTAAACACTGGGGGTGAAGACTAATATCACAGGGTGAGATATCAGTAAGGATTCGGTTGGGGTCAGAGGTCAGGGACATGTGTTAGGCTGGGTTCACAGGTTCAAGTTAGGGGTTGTGGTTGGGATCACGGTTCAGGGGCTATGTCAGAGGTCCAGGCCCAAGGTCAACAGTGAGATTCGAGATTGATACTGGAGTCAGAGGCCAGGGTCAGGCTGGGGTCAATGAAAGCTGCTGGATTAGAGGTACAGGTCAGGAGTCATGGGATGGGAACAGAGGTCAGGGCTCAGAGGTCATAGGTGAAATGCTGGCGTTAGAGGCTGTCCAGCAGGGTGTGTCCACCATTTGCTCCTGCAGTCTTTGCCCAGCCCATTGTGAGCCGGGCCCGGCCGGAGCTCCTGCATTCACACTTCATCCCGACCATTGCGCGGCTGCGCAAGCGGGCGGGGAAGGTGGTGGCTGAGGAGGAGCAGCTGCGCCTGGAGGCCAAGGCGGAAGCCGAGGAGGGTGAGCTCCTGGTGCGGGACGAGTTCTCTGTGCTCTGCCGGGACCTGTATGCCCTCTATCCACTGCTCATCCGCTATGTGGACAACAACAGGTCAGCACATCCCCAGCTACACCCCACACACTCCAGCCTCACCACTGGCTTCCCTGAAGCCCTTCTGACCCCTTGCCTTCTGACTTGCTATAAACTTCTTGCAATGCTCACCCAGCCTTCTGCCTCCAATCCCATTGTTGCTGGGCCCACAAAATCCAACCCACTAGATTCGCTCCCCTCCTGCCCCTTTGCACCTCTTGAATCTGAGCCCCTGTGCAGTTTTGCTGTCAGCCATAAGGAGCCCTGCTTTTCGCTCCAGCGCTGGGCCTCCAGGCTTGGGTAGACGGGATGTCTGATATTTGTGCAGTGAAACCCAATCAGGCCTTCCTCTGTCATCGAGAGAGGAAAAAAAAGATAGTCCAGCCTCATTTTCCTCAGAAACATAGATCTTTAATAAAAGGACAAGAGCAGATATCAACAAATGGCCAACATCTCCCTAAAATCAGAAACTATTTAAAGAATTCTAACTCCTAGGTGCAGCTTAATCCAGGGATAGCAAATGAATTTCAAGAACAATTCCATCCTGATTGAAAAAGATCTGAAAGCTGCACAGGGCTTTGTGAGAAAGCCCAGCCTGTCATGGGAACAGAAAAGGGAAGTGGTGGAATGCACGCTGGGGACATCCTTGCACATCCATCTCTGTGCTCACCAGTGGGTGCTGCTATAGGGTGATTGCCAGGAGTGGGCATGCTGGGTCAAAGAGTTTGAATGAGTGCGCTATGGTGCATTCACACAGTGGAGTATACATGACAGTGAAAATGAACCAAGTCACAACACACAACATGGATCAATCTCATAAACATCAGGTCAAATGAAAGCATCCAAGAAAATAAAAAACAGAGTACATATTTTATACCATCTATTAATGTAATGTACAAGGACAGACAAAAATAACTGATGGTCTCCAAGGCAAGATAAGGGTCATTTTTCAAGAGGAAGGAAGTAGGTGTGGCTGGAAGGGACACAAGGGCAGTCCTGGGGACTGGAAATGTTCTATTTCTTGACTTGGGTGATGGTTACACAGTATGTTCACTTTGTGATAATTCAGCAAGTTGACAATTTATGTGTACATTGCACTTCTATAAAAGAGAAAGGAAAAATTGTAAAGGAATGGTCATTTAAAAAATTTAAATCCTCTGAAGGGCCAGATTCCTTGGAAAACTCCACCCCTGACCCCTCCCCCCAGATCTCTTGTGTGACCCCCTCTCCTGGGGCCCCACCCCCCCCTCACCAGCCCCTTCCCTGGTGCCCAGGGCGCACTGGCTGACGGAGCCCAACCCCAACGCTGAGGAGCTGTTCAGAATGGTGGGCGAGGTCTTCATCTACTGGTGCAAGTCCCACGTGAGTCCCTGCCCACTCTGCCCTCGTCTTCACACCCCAGAAACTGCTGCCCCGCGATGCCCTCCCCCCACCCAGTCTGACCCTCAGTACTGCCTCTGCCATCAGAACTTTAAGCGTGAGGAGCAGAACTTCGTGGTCCAGAATGAGATTAATAACATGTCATTTCTGACTGCCGACAACAAGAGCAAAATGGCCAAGGTGGGTGTTCACTCTGGGAGACGGCCTCTGGAGGCAGGGAGGACACCCCCCAGGGCTTCCCACCTGCCCCTTCCTCATCCAGCCAGCTGCCCTGTCCTGGTCACATTCCCTGCTGCCCTCACAGCGTTGTCCTCTCTCGTCTTGCATTTTCTTCCTCATATCCCCATTATCCCATGTACCCCTTTCTTCTTCCCTTGTACTTCTCAGAACTGCCCTCTTCAGGGCTCTGAAGGACAAACCCACCCACCCTGAGTCAAGGCTGGGAGCGCCCTACTAGGGGGTGCATGTCCAGTGGGGCAGAGGAGCTGGGGTCAGGCCAACTTGGAGTTGAGCCTGGGGTTCTCAGAGGGACTGGGGTAACCCTTCTTGTCTCTGTCTGCCACCTGATGAAGCAGGCGGGAGATACACAGGTCAGCTCCTTGTCTGGAACCTTCCGCATGGCTCTTGGCTAATACCCTCTTGCCCATAAACCCCAGCCTCTGCTCCCCTTCCAGAAACCCCTGCCCCTGTTCCCCACCCTTGCCCTTGGCTCCCAACCACCATTCCCCTCTCCTCCCTCCTCCCCACCCCCGACCATGCATTCCCTTCCCAACCCTCAGCTTTGAGCAATTTCACTTTTTTTAAACTTTTGTTTAAAATTTTTTTCAAAAGACTACCTGTCAGCTTTTGCCAAAGCATCAAAGCATCGTGGGCTGAGGTCATGAGAAATGGGAATGTGGGTGGGACAGGCACGTGGGTGGGACAGGCACGTGGGTGGGACAGGCACGTGGGTGGGACAGGCGCATGGTGGGACAGGCGCATGGTGGGTTTAAGGCTTGGGTTCTGGAATTAAACAGACTTTGGTTAGAATCCTGACTCTGGCAATTGGCTGTGTGACCTTGGTCAACAGTCATCCTTTTGAGCCTCTGATGACATTTGGCCAGCGCCCCCGGCCCAGGGTTCTGCCAGGACTCAGATGCTGCATGTATGGCCTCCCTTTTGTGAGCCGGTGTGGATGTGGCTCTGGCCAAAGCTTGTCACTGGGGCTTGTCATTGGCATGACTTGGGCGGCTCTGACCACGGGTCAGTACCCAAGGCTTCAGAACACGGCTGTGGGACTCCGTGCCCCGTGTTTCTGTCCCAGATCTTTCTGGGTCTCTGTAGCATCTTTTGTCTTCCTGCATCCTTGTCCATCTCAGTCTTTCAGTGTCGGTCTTTTTCTTCCAACTTCTCTGCATCCTTATTTCATCCTTGGGCACTCAGTCTGAGATATGAAGTGTGGATTTGTGCGTGTTGTTGTGGGGGTTGGGGGTCGATACTAGTTCTTAGGGGATTCTGGGAGCAGACTGTCAGAGGAATTGGGGGGAACCTGTAAGGGTTTGGGTTAGAAGTTGGGAATTTGGGATAGGTGTTTGGGTTTGGGAGGGTCAGAGCTGGGGTCTGAAGTGAAAGATCAGCAAGGTCTGGGGTGGAAACTGAGGCAGGCTCTGAGATCAGGGAGAAGCTGCCTGGTATCCAGGCTTCAGGCTGAAATGTGGACAGCGGCTGTGGGGTCGGGGCCGGGCATGGGCGGGGCTGGAGCTCAGGCTGGTGCTGAGCCCCGTGTCCCCACAGTCGGGTGGCTCAGACCAGGAACGTACCAAGAAGAAGCGCCGGGGGGACCGGTACTCTGTGCAGACTTCGCTGATTGTGGCCACCCTCAAGAAGATGCTACCCATCGGCCTGAACATGTGTGCACCCACTGACCAGGACCTCATCGCGCTGGCCAAGACCCGCTACGCCCTGGTGCCTGCCCAGCCCCATTCTGGGAACCTGTCAGGATCCCACTCAGCACTCCGCCGAGCCCCACAAACCCCAGGACCCTACTGGGAGCCCTCCCCTAGGACCCTACTGAATCCTTCCCCAGGGCCCCGAGGACTCACTGGGGCCCCTGGGATGCCCTGAGCCTTATCCAGGAAGCTAAGGACCCCACTTGGGAAACTACCAGAGCCCTGGAACCTAAGGACCCTACCTGGGACCCCACTAAGACCCTCTCAGATCCTCCCCGCACAAGCCTCCCACCAGCTGCTGAGGTGACAGACCTAGGAGGGCAACATTGAGGGTGTTCAGTAGGAGCCTTCAGGGATCCTACCGAACGCCCTCCCCCAGGACCATGCCAAACCTGTTATGACCCTGAGGACCCTCCCAAGACACCATTAGCACCCCTGAGACTCATCTGAGCCCTCTACCAGGACCTCCCACAACTCCTTGGGACCCAGTGAGCCCCTCATGATCCCACTGCCCCTCCCCTGGACCTCTGGGTCCCCACTGAGCTTGCCACCTTGCCGCCTCTTTCCCTCAGGACCTGCTGGCCCCTCCCTCTGGACTCTATAGACACCCAACTGAGCCCCCCAAACCTCAGGGGCCCAGTGAGCCCTTAAGTAGCCCTGCAGGATCTTAATGGCCCCTTCCCCAGGTCCACTCACAATCCTCTGAAGTCTCAAGAATCCTGGGGATCAATCACCCCTGCTCCTCAACTCTCTTAAGCTCCCTGGGACTCCAAAGAGGCCTCCCAAGACCCCACTTACCCCGTGTATGGAATAACACCCTCCCCTCCCTGATCCTATTCAGCCTCAAGGACCCTAAGAAGCCCTCTGAGGATCCTGCCCCAAGACCCCTAGAACTCCCCCCCCAGGACAATGCTAAGCACCTTTGCAACTTACTGCCCCCCGCTGACCTCCCCTGGTATCACAAGCACCCTCTTTACCAGAACCCTAAAGGCTCCTTCCCTCAGGACCTCAAGCTCCTCTTAGGACCTACTAGGTCCTGCCAAGACCCAAAAGAGCCCTCCAGGGCCCTTCTGAGCCCTGGACTTGGTCCTTGAGGGCCCTGTTCCCTAGGACCCTAAGAAACCCCCACCCTACTGACTCCTACTTTGGCTCCCATGTAAACTCCATCAATGACTTGGTTGATCTGCCTGATCCCCCATGACATCTGCTGTCCTGGCCATCCTCCTTATAACCCCTTTCACTCCCCTCATATCTTCAGAAATTCCCTGCCCATCTGCCACTTTCGTGCAGCCCCACTCTGACCCACCTCTGACTTCCGATCATCCCTCTCTGGCTTTACTTGACCTTCAAGGATATACTCGTGTCACCCCGTTTCCCACACACCTCCACGAGGCCCCTCTAATCCCCACCGTCTCTCCAAGGTGCCTCTGTGGCCAATATAGGACAGCCCCTCTGATCTGTCCCGATCTCTGGTGCCTTTCGGGCGTCCTCCCCACACAAGCCCCCCAGCAGCTGCTGGGGTAACCGCCCTAGACGGGAAAGGGTGTGGGTCAAGGAGGACACTGAGCCCTCCGGAGTGACCCAGCCTGGCCATGTTTCCCCAGAAAGACACGGATGAGGAGGTCCGGGAATTTCTGCAAAACAACCTTCACCTCCAGGGAAAGGTACGCCTCCTTAATCAGCATCTAGGCACGTGGGAATGATGGCAACAATAAGAGCCAACGTCTAGGCACCCAAAGAAGGACCTTCACTTGTACTTCCCACGGGATCCTCAGAGTAGTGAATGGGGGCGGGGCAGCCACGCTGCTTGCAAGGCCATTCTCCGCCCCTACCCCACCAGAAGCCGGGCCAAGGGAGGGCATTGCGGGCAGGGTAGGGGCCCTCACGCCAGCCCGCTGTTCTTTCTCCTCTCAGGTGGAAGGCTCCCCTTCTCTGCGCTGGCAGATGGCTCTGTACCGGGGCGTCCCGGGCCGCGAGGAGGACGCGGACGACCCCGAAAAAATTGTGCGCAGAGTCCAGGAAGTGTCTGCAGTGCTCTACTACCTGGAGCAGGTGGGCGGGGCCGGCGGGGTCTTAATGCTGAGTGGCGGAAGCTATGGGCAAGGGGCGGGCCTTAAACTTGTGCTAGGAACCTGAGGGTGAACCTAGGCTTTTTTGGGGGGTGGGGGACGGTGCAAGGTGCAGGCCCTGGGTTTGTGGGTGGAGCCTGGGTAGAACTTTGAGTTTAAATCGAAGCTTAGAGTGGAAACTTGGATCGGTGCTTAATCTTGGGTCCGGGATTGAATTTTGGGTCTAATAGTGGGGCCTGATGAAGACTACTTGCCTCGGTGGGTAGGGCCTTGGAAGTGGGGCGGGGTCCAGGCAGAGACCCTGGGTGTGTGAGCTGCCCGGGAGAGAAATTTCGGTCTGGAAGCGGAGACCAGATTAGAACTTTGACTGCCAGCGGAACCAAGGGGTTTCTTTGGCCCTGTGAGTCGGGCTTCAATTTGGACCTGGACACGGACGGGCAGTTTCACTCGGCCTGGAAGTGGGAATCAGGCCAGGGTCTGGGGACATGACAGATTGCCCCACCCCCAGGTCGAGCACCCTTTCAAGTCCAAGAAGGCTGTGTGGCACAAGCTCTTATCCAAGCAGCGCCGGAGGGCGGTCGTTGCCTGTTTCCGCATGACCCCTCTGTACAACCTGCCCACGTAAGACACCAGGGAAGAGGGGAGCTGAAGAGGCCTCGGATGAAGTGTGACCGAGAGTGGGAGGGCGGACTGCCAATGCGATGGGCTCCTGAGGCACGACTGGAGGAGGCAGATTTGTGGGAGGTTAGAGGAGGCATTAGAGGAAAAGGTCCCACTGTCACCCCACACCTTTCCCTTGCAGGCACCGGGCATGCAACATGTTCCTGGAGAGCTACAAGGCCGTGTGGATCCTGACTGAAGACCACAGTTTTGAGGACCGCATGATAGATGACCTTTCCGTGAGTTGGGGTCTGCCTGGGAGTGTGGGGGCAGAGCTGGACAGGGCTGGGGCTGAGGATGCCTGTTGCACACCCCTAGGGGCTGCCCTTCACATGGAGGCGTATGAGAAAGGTGACCCCCAGCTTGGGCAGAACCAGGGGAGGGCGCAGGATGTGGGGCGTGTGAGAAAAAGTATCCAGCCCATCGGGGCTATAGGGGAGACAGAAGAGGCCTCTGGAAGCCCCTTCTCCAAGCCCATGCCTCCCTCCAGAAAGCCGGGAAGAAGGAGGAGGAAGAGGAAGAAGTGGAGGAGAAGAAGCCAGACCCGCTGCACCAGCTGGTCCTGCACTTCAGCCGCACGGCCCTGACTGAAAAGAGGTGCGGCGCCTCCCTAGGTCCAGGGAAAAGAGCTCACCACTCCCTGCTCTCAGAAACCGCCCCACTCCTCAGGAGAGACCCTCTGTGTCCTAGGGGACCCCCGAGGCAGATCTTTCACTGTCACTCTAGGAGGACAGGCAGGGCCGCCATGTACCACTGTGCAGGCTGAGCACTTCACAAGGGCATCTCCTCTCCAGGGTTCACATCACAGACAATATCAGTTTCGACTTTTCTGGAAGAAAGCATCTTGCTCACAACAAAATCTGTGTATGATAGGAACACATCAGTGCATTATGGCAAATTTCCAACAGAAGGAAGTGTGGAAGGGGGACCTTTTTCTGATTCACACAAAGGCTTCATGTGGGCTAACAGCAGTCTTGGGAATAAATAACAGTAGTAATGGTGGTGCTGCTGGTGTTGGTGCTGCTAACACATGACATTTATCAAGTGCTTTTATGTGTCAGGCACCATAATAACACTTGGCATCTATATTTTCTCAATCTTCACATTATGAGATACATACAATTAACGATTCCTTTTTGTGAACAAGGAAATGGCAGCACAAGGATTTATTTTTTTCCCCATAACACAAAGTCAGGAGTAGCAAGTCCGGGGCAGGGCAGTGACACCGTGGGTTACAGGGTTATTCAGGCTGACAGGCTTGCTCAGGCTTTCCGCACTGCCATTCTGAGCTTGTGTCTTGTGGTCACAAGACAGATGCTGAACTTCCAGACATAACACATGCCAGCCAGAAAGAAGGGGAGAGAATTTTTTTCATCCAGCCAGAAAGAAGGGGAGAGAATTTTTTTCATCTAAGCAAGACCAACATCTTTTTACCCAAGAACAGAAGCCCTCCTTGGTGGGCGTCTGCACATGTCTCACTGGTCAGAATTCCGACATCAGGCCACCACTAGTTGCAGGGGAGGCTGGGAAGTTGAGTGTCCTGGAAAAGCAATGGCTCTGGAGTTAGACTATCCAGGTTCAATCCCAATAGAAGCTGTGTGACCTTGGCCAAGAAGGATCTTTGTGCTTCAGTTTCCTCATTGGTAAAATGAGGTTAGTAATATACCTACCTAATATGATTATTGTGAGGAGATATATATATATCAGGGAATATGTATATATCTCAGTGAATAACAGGTAAACACAATAGGTCTTGGCCATTACTACATTATTATCATTATTATTATTTATTAATTATTATTATTATTGAGACCCAAGAACAAGATGGGTGGTCATAGTTGTCAAGTAAGCCAACAGTTGGCAAGATACACCCAGAAACTCCAGGCTTCCATCACACCAAAATTCCCCAAATGAGTTCCACTGGCCCAGCCTGGATCATGTGATCCTCTCCGAGCTGTTACTGTGGCCAAGCAGATAGCAAGCACTGACTGGCTCTGCCTACACCACAGGCCCACTCTGGCAACGGACAGTTCACCCCACATGAACCACACAAGCTGAGCATGGGGAGGGTTGCTTTCCAAAGGAAAATTAGAAATCGCTATAAGGTGGGGGCCTCTCCATTGGGTCCTGACTATTTGATTTCTTCCTCAGCAAACTGGACGAGGATTACCTATACATGGCGTATGCCGACATCATGGCAAAGGTGAGGTCCTGCCCCAATCCAGGAAAGATCCCCTTTTCAGCTACAACACCTGTCCACTGAAAGGGCTGGGGGTGGACTGAGCTATCTCCTCTGTTCCCATCATCCCTAACCTGATGCCCCATCCCCAGAGCTGCCACCTGGAGGAGGGAGGGGAGAACGATGAAGCTGAAGAAGAGGTTGAAGTTTCATTTGAGGTAGGTGGGATCAGGAGGTGCTGGAGGGAAGGGATGAGGGCCCTTGACTCCAGTAATCCCTATTCATTCAGCATGTGCTCTGGGCCAGGCCCTGGGCTGGGTGATACTGGGGACACAGCAGTGACCAAGTCAGTCCACTGGGGAGGCAGATGCATCAATCAGACAGTAACAGCAGTGTTCACAGTGGTGATGAGGAAAGCTCAGGCAGGGGGATAAGGGCCGGGGAAGCCAGAACAGCTCAGGAGACTACGGGGGACATTCACAGGACTGTGGTGGCCCGGGAAAGGTGTCTGATCGAACCGGGGACAAGGGTGGCAGGGAAGGCTGCTCAGAGGGAGGGATGTCTGAGCAGGAGTGTACCAGCTGAGGAAAAGGAGAAAGGCGTTCCAGACAGGGAAGCAGCATCTGCAAAGGCCGCACAGTGAGAAGGAGCTAGTCACCATGCAGCTAACCCACCCATTCATTACGAAGGCAATCAACCAGCACTTCCAAGTTTCTTAGCCCTTCTCGTGCCAGGAATCCTTTTATAGCTGGTGAAGCCTTTCTCGGAGTCATGTTTTTCAATGTGTAAAATGAATTCATCACAGAGAAAATAAGCACATGGAAATAGTTATCAAAATACTGTTTTAGAAATTTGTGATACAGTAATACCTGTACTTTTTATTACTCTATCAAATAAGACTGAACAGCGGTCCAACAGCTGCTCAAAGTGATTAGTGATGAGTATAAACAAAACTGTGACATGGGAACATCGGGTTCTTACTGGCAACACAGCCACAGGTTTGGCTAATACTGCCATGTTTTATGGCCTCCTTCCTCACGGGAGGAAATGCTACCTTTCAGTTAGAGGGTGGTAACATAAAAACACAACTTTTTTCCTCATTCAAGTGCACAGACCTCCTGGATTTTATCCACTGGCCCCTTGGAGACCTGCGGGCCCAAGTTAAAACGGTGCCATGTCCAGCCCTGCACTAGGTGCGAGGGACAAATCAGACTCCAGCCCCAAAGGAAAGAGGGGGTTATGAGCTGAAGGAAGGAGCCAGTGGGTGTGGCTGGAGCAGGGAGCACAGGGGTGGGCGGTCAGGCTGTGGGGGGAAGGGCTGGGCTGCTAAGCCCGGACTCACCGCCCCCCGTGGTCCTGACTCTGTCCCAGGAGAAAGAGATGGAGAAACAGAGGCTCCTGTACCAGCAGGCGCGGCTGCACAACCGAGGGGCGGCGGAGATGGTGCTGCAGATGATCAGCGCCTGCAAAGGTGCCTCCGCAAGCGTCTGGCTCCTGAGCGCACTCATCCTGTCTGCCCTCTCCCCACCCACCCACTTCCTTGGACCCAGTGGCACACCCTCCCACCCCTGCATGCCTTCAGTTTGCACACACATCCCAGCCCTTGTGTGTTCCACTTGCCTTGCGATTTCTTACTATCCTTCAACCACGGTTACCCCTGCACACACCTACAATCCCTTCTCTTATGTGCCCCGCGATGGCCATTTTCTGGTGGATGGAGAACATCACTCCCAAACTACGTGGACCATCTTTTATCCCCTGTCCCCTCCAGGAGAGACAGGAGCCATGGTGTCCTCCACCCTGAAGCTGGGCATCTCCATACTAAATGGGGGCAATGCTGATGTGCAGCAGGTAGTAGGCAAAGGACCCTGGGAGGAGAGCTAAGAGGAGTGGGAGGTTCCTGCGTGACTCCCATTTCCCCGTTATGCCACCCCCTCTGCAGAAAATGTTGGATTATCTGAAGGACAAGAAGGAAGTTGGCTTCTTCCAGAGCATCCAGGCACTGATGCAGACATGCAGGTGGGCTCTAGTACCTATCTTTCAGTGAAGCTGTGTGGTGCAACTGTGCCCCACCGCCTACCACTTCCAGTTCTAGTTCCGCTCTCTTGCTTCCAGAAACAGACACGTTCAGATTAGCTCGAATGACAGGAAGTTTATTATAAGAATTCACATGCAACAATAAGGATGGGGAAATGCCTCTCCTATGGATCCAGGGAGCTGGAACTGGAAGGTTGTTGAGAACTCAGGGGACAGCCAGCTGCAGGGAATGGGTTCTCTCTGATGACCCCTATTAATGGGACTCTGCCCTCGCTGTCGACTGGCTTTCTCTATCCCCGTGAAGCTTTTGCTAATTGATGGCTTCTGTATCCTCCTGATTTCAACCTGCACGTATTTCATCTCTGCCTCACATTACTTCATAGCTGCCACCACATAGCCTCTGCCAGCTCTCAGTTTCTACTTCCTCTTGACCTCTGCTCATTCATGGTTTCCAGTGGCCCTCCACCTGCCACCGCTGGGGGCTGCAGGACTCTGGAACGGGACCTCAGCACATCTTCCCATCTTTCCTTTCTTTACCCTCAGCGTCCTGGATCTCAATGCGTTCGAGAGACAGAACAAGGCAGAAGGGTTGGGCATGGTGAATGAAGATGGAACTGGTGAGGCCCTCTCGTGGGCTTCCCTCTCCGTGGGATTTCTCCTCCCTTTAGGATATGCCCACTCCCCAGCACTGCCCAGGGCTCCCTTCCTCCAAGACACCTCTCCAAGAGCACCCCCAGATTCCACCTCCTTCCCTGATCCGTGCAGTGGTCCCCAGCCCTGCCCCCCTCATTCCTCCAGGGTTTCCCTCCCCATCGCCCCCACCCCTGGGTGTCCTTGTGTCCTGTGTTCTCTCACCCATCACCATATGGACCCCACTCTCCACAAGCCCAAAGTTTCCTACCCTGGTTGCTGTTCTCTCATTAATGTCCCTAATCCGGGTTAATCGAGTCTCCTCTTTGCCGTGTTGTGACGTGTTTAACCTTTCTGCTCTGATCCTTGCCTCCTGCCTGTCCACCTCTTCCTGTCCATCTCCCTCTCTCTTCCCTCTTCTTTCTTTCCCAATGCTTTTACCATCATTTCCTACTCTCTTTCTGGCTTCCTTCTGCCTCCTTATCACTCTGTCTTTCTCTGTGGTTCTTTCTCCATGTCTATGTCTTTGACCCTGACTGTGTGTCACTGTGTGTATTTTTCTGTCACTCTGTCTCCTTCTGTCTCTTTCTCCCTCTTTTCTCCTGCTTCCTCCTCCCATCCTGTTGGCTGCCCCAGTCATCAACCGCCAGAACGGTAATTCCCCTAGCCTACTCCCTTTGCTGTGCTATTCTGCCACCCCTGCCTTCTAACCCTGTCCCCCCTACCCCTCCCCTCCACCTGGGGGCTGAGGATCTGGGACATCCAGGGAGAAATTCTTCATTGGTTCAGGGTGCCCGCGGAAAGTCTTGAGATCGAAGTCCAGAGACCAAATTCAGGTCCCAGGTTAGCCACTAACAACACCCGGGATTATGAAACCAGTCCCTTACCTCCTGTTGGCTTTGGTTTCCCCACATGTAAAGTAGAAGCCAGAGGAGATGGCAAAGATCCGTTTCCACATGGCTGTCCTTCAACTTCTCACCCAGATTCTCAGTCCCGGGGTGGGGTGATCCCCACTCCCACCCACCCTGCTCCCTGCGCCACAACTCTGTATTGGCGGGGTCTGCAGTTCCCATTCACCAACCGGATTGGTTGCCCCCAGCTTCCACTCTGATTGGTGTGTATGCGCGCGAGCGTGCGCGCGCGTCTTCAGCGCCTGCTCTGGTTGGCCCATTCACTGTCTAGGCTTCCCTCTCTCTCCCGTCTCCTGTGGCCCTCCCTGTTTGACTTCTTTTAGATGGCCGTTCTGATTGGCCCATGTTTACACCCTCCCCCCTGCCTCTCCTGGATTGGCTAATTTCAAAGCTGCTTTCCAATTGGCTGGCTTTCAACATCCGTC
Source organism: Tonatia bakeri (assembly GCA_004024845.1). Classification (NCBI taxonomy): domain Eukaryota; kingdom Metazoa; phylum Chordata; class Mammalia; order Chiroptera; family Phyllostomidae; genus Tonatia; species Tonatia bakeri. The sequence continues at coordinate 99,573 of PVIA01003005.1, read as the reverse complement.
CCTGCTCTGATCCTTTGCTTGAAAGTGTCCCCCCACCCCCTACCCCATAATCTATTAACCCCAAGTCCAGGAGGAGCACTGAGGGAAGTACCAGCTGTTTGAATCTCTGCTGGATCAGGCAGACACTCCCGGACGTCACATAAGTGGTGACATCAGAGGGACACTGATGTAGAAAGACACTGAGGCACCAGCTTCCGTACTCAGGGCCACTCAGGCCTCCATCTGCTGTCACGGATTCTGAGATCGGGAGCCCCCGGTGTTATGGATGTCAGTGGCCTTCTCAGTGTCTTTGAAGTGATGGCTGCTCCTCCCTCACCACTATGCTTTGTGCATGTGTGTGCAGTGTGTGTGCAGTGTGCATGGGTCATGTGCACGTGTGCGCTGTGTCTTGGTGTACCTGACCCCTTCTGGGCCCTGCCCCCTTTTTCCACCCAGGAGAGAAGGTCATGGCAGACGATGAATTCACCCAAGATCTGTTCCGATTCCTGCAACTGCTCTGCGAGGGGCATAATAATGGTGAGAAGGACTGGGGTGGGTGGGGCGCAGAGCAGGCTGAGGTTGGGGAGAGTCCAGCAGGGTTGCCTGAGTTAACCTCCAGTCCCCGCCTCCCCTTGTCTGTGCTGGCCTCACCACCCATTCTTGATCCCGCTGTCCATCCTTTGCATTCAGCCACAGTCAGGCCCAATCCACCCACCTTCCTAACTCTCTCTTGAGTTTCCGGGATCCAGCCACTTTGCTTCACGCTCACTTCCTCTGGCCAGTCCAACTCCCCAGAAGCGACCTGGCCAGAAACCAGTTTGGCCAAAAATCATCTTGCCCAAATGAGCAATTAGCCCCATGCCATTTTCCCACAGGCATTGCGAAATTGAGTAAATACAGATTTCCATACTTTGGGTCTGTAGAGGAAAGGAAACCACGTGGCATTTTTTTCAATGAATCTATTAGAATCACTTATTAATTTTGCTTATAAAAATACTTTGCCAGAAGGAACCACTGCAAATTTTTTCCTAAGAGAGAGTTTCTACATTCCTTCTGGTCCAGGCAATTTAACCAGATCAAGGGTGACCAGGAAGTCAATTAAACACATGGTTGGTGAGAAAATACAACCTTGTATGGCACATGTAGCTTATAACATTAAAGGTACAGACCACATTCTGTCCAACAAACATTCTACCCAATGCCACGTCAGATTCAAGGTATGGTTGTGATGCTCAGGAGGTTATTATGGGACCACAGACTGCCCAGAAGTCAGCCTTCATGACAAGGATGGGAGCAGTTACAAACCTAACTCCCACAGAACGTGTACCCCACTTGGCTAGTGTTCTTTAAGGTAACTGTTTTGTAAATATCTCTAATCCCCACTCTTCAACAAAGGATAAAGCATGAACTATTGCTTTACATTCTCAAAAGCTTTTATGTGCATAACTAATTTTTCTTCAATGTTCATTAAATACCCCTTCTGCTGCATAACTGGGGTTTCCCGTCTTGAATTTCAACTAAAGTGGAATTAGTCTTTGGGATTTAAAATGAATCTTACTCCCTGGGTCTAGGACTTTTAGAAAATGAGAATGCTCTTTTGGAGAGGATTTCTCTCTCCCAGAAAATTTACAATCCAGTTCTCTGCCCAAATTCTTGGATTCATTAACCAGCCAAATCATATAAGTATTTGAAGTATCAAATCTCAGATGCCTTGCATGTCTTGAGCAGATTTGAAGCAGACAGAAGGTGTGTCTCGTATGTGTGCATGTCTGTGATACTGTTCTCAGTTGGGGTCAGGGTCAGGGTCCTTTACAAGAGTGGGGAGCTCTATATCTAACCATTGAAGCATGTAGTCCAATTTAAATGAACACAAAGGAGTTAGCAAACAGGGTTGATGAGACAACCTGCATATTTGCTTATAAAATCTTGACTATCTTAGTATACTTTGTATATAATGTATGACCAGGCAAAGTGGACATTTAACCTGATACAGTGATTGTGAAGTGGCCATAGGGAAGTCGAGTGGAAAGTAAGGCTGTGGGGGGAGCACAGCCTTTCAAGGGCTGTTACAGCCGTCCTGGGCAACATGACATTGCAATCAACCTTAAAAGGACTGCACTGAAGCCTGTGTTTATTGCCTTGATAAATTGATGAATTGGTCATTTGGCAAATGAGTCTACATAGGTGGTTCTCAAACTTAAGTATGCCCAAGAATCACCTGGAAGCCTTGTTAAAATACAGACTTCTGGAACTCACCCCAGAATTTCTGATTTAGTAGGTCATGGGGTGGAGCCCAGGAATGTGCACTTCTAACACAGGAGTGCCGATTCTGCTGGTCTCGGGCCACACTTTGAAGATCACCACGGCAAAGTGCACCTCTTAACCTCAGCACTTTCTTTAAAGGACCCCCCTTTTTTTTCTTTAAGGCCCTTTAAGAACAGCTAATGTCCACTAAGCACTTACATACCAGGTGCTGTCCTAAATCCTTTATGTATGCCAAAGTATTAAAACCTCACTACAGCTCTCTAGTCTGTTGTGACCACCGTATTACATTTGGGGAAACAGGCAAGTCTGTACCACACAGAGAGGTTCAATAATGTGCCTGGGGTCACACAGCTGGGAATTCATGCGGCCAGCTCCTACTTATCTTTCAGGTCTCAGCTGGGAGGTCCTCTCCACCACCTTTCTTTACTACCTCTGGGCATCTGCAGTCCCCCTGGGTTGCCCCCATCACAACCCTGATCATTCTGCCCAGTATTTCCCACCACCACTCCTGCCGCCAATGAATTTGGTATTGCCATGGTTATTATTATCATACACTGAAGTATGTGATAATACTTCACATTCGAGAATGGTCGAATAACCCCCAAGCACCCATCACTCAGCGTGAACAGGTATCAACTTCCTGTCCTAGAGCATTTTTCAGATAGTGGGAACCAGCTCCCGAGTCGTGAATCCGTTTTTCACAGTTCTCATCCTCACTGCACATTGGTATGCCTCGGGAGCCTTTAAAAATACTAAAGCCCAGGCTTCACCCCCCCAGATCCTAACTTAATTGGTCTGGAGGGGGCCTGAGCATTGGGGTTTTCTTAAAAGGACTCCAGGTAATTCTAATGCACAGCCAAAGTTGAGAGGTTGAAAACTACAGATTTAGTAGGTTGAGATCAAAATTCCTTATAGTTAGTAAGACAGAAAACACCAGAATATACATTGTAAGGGTATGTGAAACCTCTCTTTCAAGTATATGTGGATAGAATTTCAGATTGAACACATGTATTGGGTCTCAATGTAAAACGGAATTCCTGCCATAGTTTGAAGTTAGAAAAGACTGAAAGTTACTACGTAAGAATACAAACTTTACAAGGGCAGGGATTTTGTTTTCTTTTACTGCTGTGTCCCTAGGGCCTAGAACAGTGCCTGGCAATAGTAAATGCTCAATAAATTTGTAGTATCAAAGAATAAGTGGACAACCTTCATCTTCCATTAGCATATAGTACAATATATACTCAATAAATATATATTGAATAAATGAACAAAGAAATGACAGATGTTTATCTCCTTTGGCTTTTGGTGGATGCTCAATAAATATTTGTTGGATAAATAAATACATAAGTAACCAATCTTCCATCTCCCCCAGCACATAGTAGGCATTCAATAAATATTTTGGGAACAAATCGAGGATGAAATCTCCATTTACCCCACTATATTGTAGGTGCTCAAGAACCATATTTTGGAAAGTAATCAATGAATAAATGACTGACCCTTTACCACATCTTGCATGTAGTAGGCCCTCAATAAATTTTTATTACATAAATGAATAAATGTTTCTCCATCTTTCTCTGACACACAGTAGGTGCTTGATAAAGAGAGGGAGAGTCCTAGCTGGCATGGCTCAGTGGATTGAGCGCCAGACTGCGAAATAAAGGGTCCCCAATTCCATTCCCAGTCAGGGCACATGCCTGGGTTGTGGGCCAGGTCCCCAGTAGGGAGCGCGCGAGAGGCAACCACACATTGATGTTTCTCCTTCTTTCCCCCTCCCTTCCCCTCTCTAAAAAGAAGTAAAATCTCGGAGGGAAAAGTTATTAAACAAATTAATGATTATATGCCTTCTAGCCTGCAAGGGGCGCTCTATTTAAACACTTCCGCATTGATGAGTAAATGACCACCTCCCTTAGCACATGGCAGATTCTCAAAGAATGAATGACTTAATCTTTCTAGATTTCCAAAACTACCTACGGACACAGACAGGGAATACGACCACTATTAACATCATCATCTGTACTGTGGACTACCTCCTGCGGCTGCAGGTAAGGACGTGAGGCCTCCAGGTGGGTTGGGGGCTGTAGGGCCATCGTTGGCCCAGCATCCTCTCACACCCTGTCGGACCCCCAGGAGTCCATCAGCGACTTCTACTGGTACTACTCCGGCAAGGATGTCATTGAGGAGCAGGGCAAGAGGAACTTTTCCAAGGCCATGTCGGTGGCTAAACAGGTGTTCAACAGCCTCACTGAGTACATCCAGGTAGGGCCTGCCCGTAGGGGCAGGGCGGGGCAGGGCGGGGCAGGCCGGCACCCCGCGCCCGCCTGGCGCTCACGCAGCCCTCTGCCCGCTAGGGTCCCTGCACCGGGAACCAGCAGAGCCTGGCGCACAGCCGCCTCTGGGACGCTGTGGTGGGATTCCTGCACGTGTTTGCCCACATGATGATGAAGCTAGCTCAGGTTCGGGCCTCTCAGTTCTTCATCCAATTGCTTCCGGGCACCCGCAACTGGCCCGTTTCCAAGTCCTTACCCACCGCTCAGTTTCTCGCCCAAGTGCTCCCGGCATGTTCCAGACTGGCTCCCTCTCCCTGGCCAAATCCACCTTCTTTCTGGATTGGCTTTCTGCATGACCCCGCTTCCACCTTTGCCACCACCAATTGGCTGGCTTCCCAGCCACACTTCCATTGGTCTGACGTCTGCACCCCTCTGCCGGAGCTCCTCCGTGATTGGTTGGCATTCTTTTCTCTCTGATGAGGTCATCAGATTCAAACAGCCCTAGAGATAGGATATCTGCAGGCTTCTAGGGACCTGGGGCAGAAGGAATGTTTTGCTGCTTTATTCTGCCTGTGTCAGATGACGCCCATTGAGGGCATTTAGGATGTAAGGTCCATTTCCCATTTTTAGAATCTTCGTGCTCCCCTTTTCCCACCACTCCCTCCCCTTTGCGACTTTGTCAGTGTTTCACGAACACCATATCCACTCTCACTGTATTGGGGCTCAATATCGGAAGGGTCGCCGCCCACATCCTGGACATCTTACACGCATCAGTGTATTTATTACAGTAGTTTTCCAGCAGATGGCAGTACAGATGGCTGTATTTTAATTTCCCAATAGGAAGTCTTGAGGAAGGGAAGCCCATTTTTATTTACTCCAAGTTGCCTCAAGGCAAAAACCCTATCTGAGGTCATCTGACTTTTTGAAAGGAGTGAATTTAGGAATATATTCCTCAGTGTCAATGCAGGTGAAGTTGAATGTTACTGTAATCTTAAAATTCTAGAGACTGTTGGTATCGTAGTGTAAGCAGGGGTGTCCAACCTGCAGCCCAGGATGGCTGTGAATGTGGCCCAACAAAAAATCATAAATGTACTTAAAACATGAGATTTTTCTGTGATTACATGTCACAGTGTCACGTAATATAAACGTACATACAATGACATTTTATTATTTAGATATGTACATTTTCTGTATTAGTGATCACAAACTTGGGGCCTGCTTGATAATTTTAAAAGGTTATCAAAAGGGCAGCTGCATAGTTAGGGTTATTATCTGAGGATTTGTTGTGTTGTTTTGTTTTGTTTTGCTTATCTGTGGTGGCAGATATCACAAAAATTGTGCACAGACCTTTTTTTTTTGCTCATCAGTTTTCATTAGTGTTTATGTATTTAATGTATGGCCCAAGACAACTCTTCCTCTTCCAGACACCTAAAGGTTGGACACTCCTGGCATAGAGTTTTAGACCCTGCAGAGTTAATCCATCAGCTATGATCTAGGGTTAGGTTGCCATGGCCAGAAATCCAATGCCAAGTGGTAGCTTACGGGGGGGAAAAATAACTTACCAGTTCATATCACAGTTCCAGGGTCTAGAGTCACGTCAGCAGAGATGTCTCTCTCCTGTTTGGCTTCATTCTCAAGCAGGCAATCCCCAGGGGCTGGAAAAATGGTGCCCTAGGCTTCCGAGCACCCCACTAAACAGGTCCAGTGGAAAGAGAACCCCTCTTTCATGGGAGCTCCATGAGAAAACCTGCAGCTCTCTCTGACTGGGCTATTGGGTCACTTGCCCATCCTGAACCAATCACTGGGACCAGGAGAAAGAAAGAAGGCTTTGATTGGCTAGAGTTGGTCAGATACTCATCCCTAGAACCAGGAAGGTGGAGTTAGTCTCACTTGCTGTGAGAGTGGAATTATGAAAAGCAAGGGCTGGACTGGGAAGGCACATACCACAGGCACCCACCCATCTTAGGATCTTGAGATCCTGGAATGGTAGAATCTGAGAGTCAGAATGCAGAGCTTTGGACCTGTGGAGAAGTGTTAGGATTAGAATCAGCAACTCTAGAACTAGCATTAGGGTAGAAGGAGCCTTACAGTCCATTTCTCTACTGTCCTTCCCCCTCCATTTTATTAGGTAGAACCATATGAAATTACTACTTTGTGGGCCAAAATGGTTGCATATTGGCAGTTTTATGTAGCTCAACCTAATACAAATACAGACCATGAGGCAGAATTTTGACTGTGCTGGAAGCTTCTGTGGGCCTTACTTACATGAGGCGCTGTGACAGAGGAGGCAGTATGTCCCCACACTCTTCCCAAATGTCTTACTAGAAAGCACATGGCTGTGCCTTCCTCTTCCGGCCTTCTTCCCGAGCCCAGAGTCCCACTTTTTCCATCACACATTCATCTGACAAGCATGTGCCTCGCAGCCATCACAAGCCAAGTGCAGCGCTGAGCTCCATTCCTTCCCAGATCTGGGTCTCTGAGCCCAGTATTTGCCCCTGTCTGTCTCTGTCTCTCTGCCCCGAGCGTCTTCTCTCTGAGCCCTATACTCCTTCCAGTCCTTGTCTGCCAGCCCTTGCCCCCACATGTCACCTGTTGGGTCTGCTTCCCCCGAAATACCAGCCCCACCCCCACACTGTTGTCTCTCTGCCCCTTCCCCTGCTTCCGAGGAACATGTCTGGACTCGGGTTCCCTCGGAGGTAAGAGGGGAGGAAAAGGAGGTCTTAGGCCCTGCTGGGTGGTGCGGAGGAGCAGAAGCAGCTGGAAATGGGGGAGGCGTCTCTGCAGAGACCAGCCCTCACACAGCTGGGATATGGGGTCTCTAGGACTCAAGCCAGATCGAGCTGCTGAAGGAGCTGCTGGATCTACAGAAGGACATGGTGGTGATGTTACTGTCACTACTGGAAGGTAAACACCAAGTGGGTGGGCATGTGGGGAGGGAACAAAGGTGCAGAAAACCTGAGAACGGCTCTTGGAGACCCAGGAGACCCTCCCTCACCTTCCACCCCATCTGACACCGTGTCAGGATCTGTGGGCTGATGAAGAAGTCACATTAACAAGCTCAGCAGACACTTACTGAGGACTGTGCATACAAAGTACACTAGTTTAGTGGATCCCCAGAGAAATCTTAATAAGGTGGGTGGGCTGGATACCTTTTTAAATGTACGCATTTAATAGTTATTTACTTATTTTCTCAATTTGTTGGTTAGCTTTTTCTGCCTAACAAGCACACCCACAACTTAGTGACTTAAAAACAACCATAATTTATCACTAATTAATGAAATAATTTAACTAGTAGACAGAATGAACAGACTCATTCTTTTACATGGCTGCATAGTACTCCATTGTGTAGGTTGTAGTGATTCATTTAATCACACCTCTATTGGTGGACATTCAGGTTTTTAAAAATATTTTGCTATTACAATGTTGTAACAACTAATCCTCCTGCAGAGTTTCAGAGTTTTTTGGTAACTAGTCATTAGCTTTTAAAAATCAGGTTTCCTTTAAGCAACAGATTTCCAGCTTTTCTTGAAAAATTGAAAGACTTGGTGATCCTGGGTTCACATTCTCACGTGACAAGAATTAGATGGACTGAATTCACTAGCAGAATTACATCAGGTCAATCTTCTCGTTTTGATGACTATGCTGTAATTGTGTATGTTATTCAGGACATGCACAGAAATGGTTGGGGTGAAAAGGCCGCACACCTGCAGCTCACTCTTAAATGGTTCAGGTGGAAAAAGAGGTGGGGGGAGATTATAAAGCAAAAAAGCAAATTGTGGCAAAATGTGAACAATTGGTGAATCTGAAATATATGAGTTTTCCCTTGCACTATTGCACCTTCTTGTAAATTTGAAATTACATTAAAATTAAAAGAATCAAAAAGAAGATGGAGCCGGTCTTCTTTCGAGGGCAGTGGGTGGCCCCAGTTTGCCACAGTGTGCACCTCCCCCCGCTCTGTCCCCTTTGTCCTGCCTCACTCATCTGCGGGCCTGCTTGGCCTCTGTGGGCCAGTGGAGGGCTGAGGTGTGTGGGCTCTGAGGCCGTGCATCTCTAGGTTCAAATCCTCCTCACCCTGTTACTGGCTGTGTAACCCTGAGTGTGCGACCTTCTCTGAGCCTCAGTTTCCTCCCCTGCAATAACAGCCAGTAGCTCGTTTCCCTTACCAGGATGAGATCATGCCAGCACAGCAGCTGGTGCAGCATCTGCCAACTGCTATTAGCTTTTGCCGTCATTATCTTTACTGGTGACTCCTTCGGCTTTCAGGGAGGTAGACAAGGACAGAATCAGCAGGGTCCACACGTTATGCTGTTTCAGATTAGGGAGTGACCCGTGCCCTTTGAGGGGAGGCCTGGGTGCTGTCCCAAGAAGCTCCCACCAGCACAGTGGATCCTGGGGAGCCATGGATAGTTCTTGAGCTGGAGAGGGTGGCACGCCATGAGACTCCAAAAAGGAGGCTCTGTCGGGCCACACTGACCTGGGGCTGCCTGCAGGGAATGTGGTGAACGGCATGATTGCCCGGCAGATGGTGGACATGCTGGTGGAATCCTCATCCAACGTGGAGATGATCCTCAAGTTCTTCGACATGTTCTTGAAACTCAAGGACATCGTGGGCTCCGAGGCCTTCCAGGACTACGTCACTGATCCGCGTGGCCTCATTTCCAAAAAGGACTTCCAGAAGGTGAGTGCAGGAGGGTAGCTGGGTGGCGGTGCCAAGTGCCAATCGTGCCCTTCCTTGCTGCCTGCCTTGGCAAGAGACTTGTCTGTGAGCCTCGGAGAAGCCGCCTTATCTGTGAAATGGAATAAAACAGCCCTTGGAGTTGTTTGGAAGGTGAAATGCATTAATACAAGTGAGAACCATTATTTCTAGTATCGTTCTTAATAGTTATATTATTATTTTTATTTAATCTTTATTGTATTTTTCCATTACCATTTAGTCCCCTTATAATAGTTATATTATTATTATAAATAGAGATCAGTTATTTAGTTGATAACTAAACAGCAATGGCCAAGACAGACACAGCCCTGCCTTCACAAGGCTTATAGGCTAACGGCAGAGGTGACTGTGGCCATGGTATGTCTAAATAGTGAGGCTGGTAGGAGGGAAATGCAGGAACCAGTTTTGTGCAGCCGCTCACTCATCTGCCTGTCAGCCCCTCCACCCTACGCCCTCTCTCCCTATGTAACGCCAGGTAAGTCACTTCTCTGCTCTGAGCCTCAGGGGCCTCCTCTGTGAAATGGGGCTAGCATAGTGACATTCACTGCCTGACAGGGCTGCTGGGAGGGTGGACAGTGCCTGGAACACAGGAGCACTCGAGAGATATTAGCTATCATTTTTATAGGCAGATCTCAGAGATACTGTGGGTTCAGTTCCAGACCACAGCAATAAAGCAAGTCACAATTTCTTTCTTTGGTTTCCCAGTGCCTATAAAAGTTATGTTTATATTACACTGTCATCTGTTAAATATGCATTATGTGTAAAAAGTAATGTACCTACCTTATTTTAAAAATACTTTGTTGCTAAAATTTGCCAACTATTGTCTGTGCCATCAGCAATCTTTTTACTGGTACCTTCAATTTGTTAAAAAAAACAAAAACAAAAAACAAAACAGTAACCACGAAGTGCTATAAATGAGGTACAGCTGTCCTATTATTATGGCCAGATCATTCCCATCACCATTTATTAACCTTTAATAAAGGTTATTAACTTCAGGTAACTGGAGTTAACTTTGAGTTAGCTTCGAGTTCACAGAGAAGTTGAAAGAACAGTGCGCAGAATTTCTGAGTGCCCTCCACCCAGACTGTCCAAACGCTAACTTTTTACCGCATCTGCTCTATCACGATTCCTCTTGACCTCCAAGTGTTTTAGTGTGTCTCCTGATAACGTGTTCATTATCTTACATAACCACAAAATAATGATGCAAACCAGGCAATTAGCACTGACATAAGGCTGCTATCTGCAGAGCTTATTCAATTTTTGTTCATTTTCACGGTCTGTCACAGATCCGAGCCAGGATCAGGCATTGCATTTAAGCGTCCCGTCTGTTCAGCCTCCCTCCTTCAGAACCCTTCCTTGGTCTGTCTTTGTCTTTCATGACCTTGGCATTTTTGAAGAACAGAGGCCAATTGTTTTATACAATGTCCCTCAGTGTGGGTTGGTCTGAGTTTTCATCATAATCCAATTCGGGCCACACATCTTTGGCAGGATCATCATAGAAGTGGTGAGTCCTGCTCAGTGCATTGCAGTAGGAGGCACGTGATGTTGGTTCTTCCCATTGCTGTCGGTGTGAGCCTGACTGCCTTTGGTCAGGTGGTTTTACCAGGGTCTCCTTGCCTTCAGCGTCCTGTGAGGACCAGCTTTGGAACTGTATGAACATCATGCTCACGCTCTAGGGTCAGCATCCGTTGGTGATTGTTGCCCGAAACCATCATGGCCATAGTAGTTGACATGTGGTGGTTTTCCAATTGCACCATACCCTTTGCCTTTATTAGGTACCATTTTACCGTATGGAAGAGTTTTTTCCTTCTTCATTTATTTACTCACTCATCCATGTGTGTTTGTATTGTTTGTCCACATCAGCATAGACTCATTGCTCCTTTCATTCTGGGGGTGGCAATTACTACTGTCCACTGGTATCTAAATAAGCTCAGAGTTTCCCGAGTTAAAATAAAATGCCTCCCCTCCCCTAGTTGTCCTTGGAGCCTCCCCGCCTCTCTCCCCCCATCTTAGCCACTCCTCCTAAGAGCTGGCTGCCCTCCTTCACTCCTTTCTCACCTCCACTCCTTCCCTGATTCAGGTTTGCTGGCTTCTGTCCTTGTCACTCCCCTGGAACCACCTTGACCAAGACCATTAGTGACCTCTTCACCTCTGACTCTCTCCTCTGACTTCTGGTGGTGGCATTTGCCACAGTCAGCCATTTCCTCCCCCCGGACTGCCTGCTTCCCTGGGCGTCTGTGCCACATTTTCCTGAGACCCCCACCTTCCCTGCCAATCCCACACAGCCAATCCCAGTGTTGCCATCCCTGAGCTCTCCACCTTCAGGAAGAGGAGCTAACACTTACCATGTCCTCACTCTGTGGCAGGTCCTGCGTGTAAATGAATTACAGCTGACCCTCGAACAACATGGGTTTGTTTGCACAGGTCTACTTAGGCACGGATTTTTCTCAATAAATACAAAATCTCTCCTGCATGTCCCCAGGTTCCCATCTGTAGATCCGACCAGCTGCCAATGGGAACCTGGGACACAAAGGACGACTCTATGCATGGTTTATGCCATTTCATGTAAGGGACTTAAGCATCCATGGACTTTGGTATCTGCAGGGGTTCCAAGGGATGAGTGAAGTTTTCAGGGAGTCAGAAGTTATGCATGGATTTTCCACTGTGGGAGTAGGTGCCCCCAACCCCTGTGTTGTTCAAGGGTCAACCGTAGTTCATTTAACCCACATAGTAACCTTATGTAGGAAGGACTCTTCTTATCACCTCTTTATGTAAGCGAAAACTGAGGCACAGAGGAGGGGGAGGTAACAAGCTTAAGGTCACACAGCAAGTCAGTGACAAAGCTGGGACTAGAACTCAGGAAGTCCAGCTCCAGAGCGTAGTGCCTCTGGGTCCACCCATTAATCTGCTGCAATAAACAGTCACTGAGCACCTCCAGCGTGCCAGGCCCTGCCCAGGAGTCCCAGGCCTACTCTGAAGACTGTCAGGGTTGGGGACACAGTCTCAGTGGTGGCTAGAAGAGAACCAAATAGCACTGTGCAGAAGATAAAGGGCACTTCACTCATAATTTGTAATGATTCTGCTCAGTAAAGGAAACCGTCAATGAAACGGAAAGGTAACCTGTGGAATGGGAGAAAATATCTACAAACAATGCACCTGTTGAAGGGTTAATATACAAAGTATTCATACAACTCAAAAGCAATGAAACTAGTGATCCAATTTAAAAATGGGCAAAGGACTTGAGTAGATGTTTTTCCCAAGAGGACATACAAATGACCGACAAACACAGTCAGAGGTGCCCGCCATCACTGATCTCTGGGGAAACACAAATCAAAACTGCCATGAGCTGCCACCTCATGCCTGTCAGAATGGCTGTTATCAAAAAGACAGGAGATGACAAGGATTGGTGAGAACGTGGAGAAAAAGGAAACTTTTTCTATGTTGGTGAGAATGAAAATTGGCATAGCCATTATGGAAAACAGTATGGAGGTTTCTCAAAAAATTAAAAATAGAACTGCCGTATGACCCAGCAATCCCACTTCGGGGTGTTTATCCAGAGGAAATGAACCCATCAGCCTAGACACCGGTGCTCTCGTGTTCATTGCGGCTTATTCACAACAGCCAAGATTTGGAAACAACCCAAGTATCTGTCATTGGACACATGGACAAAGGACAAATGTCAAAGGGTATATATATATACCCACACTTAATGGAATATTTTTCAGCCCTTTCTAAAAGGAAATTCTGTCATTGGTGGCAACATGAAATGAACCTGCAAGGCATTATACCAAGTGAAATAGGCAGCTGGAGAAAGAAAAATACCGCAGGGTATCACTTATATTTGGAACCTAAAACAGAAAGTCAAACTCGTAGAAACAGAAACAGAGAGTAGAAAAGTGAGTGGAGCAGGGAACAGGGAGAGGCTGGTAAAAGGGTAAAATCAGACTGTCAGTTATGATTTTTTTTTTTAATGGGTAAATTAAATAGCCCTGTGGACTATTCAGGGCTGCACAATTCACAAGATTTGATGTCACGTACACATCTTTGTAGCTCAATGCCTCTGTTTCACAAAGTTACAAACAATCTGTAACTTTGAAAGTACATTGGCTTTATTTCTGACTGGATAGGACATTCACATGACTAAAGATGTGAAGTGTAACATGGTATGAAGTGAGAAGCTCACTCTCACCTCTCTCTCGGCCTACCCTTTCTCTACTCACACTGCTGTGAGTAAACATCAATTTCTTTTGTATCCTCCCATCATCTTTTCCAGGTATTATTTTCCACCTTTCTTTTTCTTTTTAAGGTTTTTATTTATCGATTTTTAGAAAGAGGGGAAGGGTGGGAGAAAGAGGGCAACATCAATGTGTGAGAGAGACACCGATTGGTTGCCTCTTGCATGCCTTCAGCTGGGGACCTGGCCCACAACCCAGACTTGTGCTCTGACTGGGAATCGAACCGTCAACATTTTGGTTAGCATGCTGGTGCTCAACCCACTGAGCCACACCAGCCACTGCAGTCAGTGCCCTCCTTTCTTTCATGATAGGTAATGAACTACATATACTAATCTACAACACTTAATATATTCTGGAGATACAGAGCATACCCTCATTATTTTTCCTACAGGTGCCCAGTATTCCACTTTGTGTATATGTTATGGTTCATTCGATTATTCCCTGCTGATGGACACTTGTTTTGTTCCAAATCTTTTGCTACTAAAAGATGATCAACAGATCAACATATTCTGTAGTCAGGGCTGCTGTGGAGAGTTGTGTACTTTACAAAGGTGCAGTTTATAGCACAGATATTGTGGATTTCTAGGAGAAGGAAGTAAGTGTGCTGAGGGAGGCTCCCGAGGGCCATTAGCAGTGCTAGCTACTATGATTACACTTTTACATACGCCATTCTGCATGTGCAGTTATAGCTAAGAATAAATTTCCAAAAGTGGGATTTCTGGGTTGCAGGGTAAATGCATGTGTCATCTGGGCAGAGCTGGCCATCCATTTTCCCCTCTCATTAACATCATGCATTCACATCATGTAAGAGCACCTGTTTCCCCACAGCCTCACCACCAGACCGCACTGTCAGATCTTTGGGTTTTTGCCAATCTGATAGGTGAAAAAGGGCATTGCACTGCACTTTTAATTCACATTTCTACTGTTATGGGGCCTGTTGATCACCTTTTCATGCTGCTTCTGTCGTATCACTTGTTCAACGAGATGACCATGCCCTTGGCTCGTTTCTCTCTTGGGATGTTGGTGTGTTTCTTCTCAATTTCTAGGAACTCTTCATAAGTTAACTGATTATAGCATTGTTTGTGATAGGAATTGCATCTTTTTTCAAGTTCATCATCAACTTTGCTTATTGTGGGTTTTTGTTTGTTTGTTTGTTTTTGTCCTTGGAGAATACTTAATTTTGGTATAGAAAATCATTTGAAATATTTCATCAATATTTAACGAAATAGGTCATACAGAAATGCATTCCCCTTGTAAAGAAATTCAGAACTTGCAGCTATGACTGAGGTCGCCTGTGCCATCCCCGATCCTGTTCTCGTCCCGCCTCTCCAAAGGCTGCCACTGTTACTCTCCAATTTTTTATTGCTGCATCTCCATTCATATGCAAGCCTGCATTAAAAATATATAGCATTGTTTTATGGTTTCCCAAGTTCTTCGTGGTTGATAGAGTTCTTGATAAGTACTTTGCAGATTCCAAACTTCCACTTTAGTTGGGAAAGCCCTTTCTGGTGGTTGGAACACATTAAAAGCTGCTAATTTATTCTTGGCGAGTACTGTTTTGAGGTTTTCTTTATTTTTTTTAATGTGAAAATATTTTTGGATTCATCTCTAAATTAAAAGACTTCTTTTTAAAAACATCTCTGTTGAGATACAATTCACATTCTATAAAATTCGTCTATTTAAAATGTACAATTCAATGATTTTTAGTACATTCACAGAATTGTGCAGCCAATGCTACAATCTAATTTTAGCATGTTTTAATTACTCCCTAAAAGAAACTCCATACCTTTTGGCAGTCACTTCCCATTTCTCCAACCCAGGCCCCTGGCACCCACTAATCTACTTTCCGACTCTTTACAGTTGCCTATTCTAGACACTTTATATAAATGGACTTGGACACTAGATGGTCTCTTTTTTTTTTAGATTATACTTCGTTATTTTTAGAGAGAGGGGAATGGTGAGAGAAAAAGAAGGAAACATCAATGAGTGATTGCCTCCTGCATGCCCCCTACTGGGGACTTGGCCCACAACCCAAGCACGTGGCCTGACTGGGAATTGAACCGGCGATGCTTTGATTTGCAGACCAGCGCTTTATCCACTGAGCCATACCAGCCAGAATGGAATTGTACACTAGATGGTCTTTAAAAGCTTTCCTTTTATTTAACAAGCCACAATGTCTTTACAACACCTAACCAAAACTAAAACAAACAAAAAAAAAATCCACAATTCTTTTTATTTTATTTTTTTTAAGATTTTATTTATTTTATTTTTAAACAGGTGAAGGGAGGGAGAAAGAGTGGGAGATAAATATCAAAGTGTGGTTGCCTCTCACACACCCTCTACTGGAGACCTGGCCTGCAACCCAGACATGTGCCCGGATTGGGAATCCAACAGGCAACCCTTTGGTTTGCAGGCCTGTGCTCAATCCACTGAGCCACACCAGCCAGGACAATATCCACAACTCTTTAAATCATCAAATATCTAGTTGGTGTTCAAATATCCAAATCTCAAAAATAGCACATATGATTTTTTTGCAACTTCATTGATCCAGGATCCAAACAAGGCCCACCCATGGCAATTGCTTGCTATTTCTTTAAACCTCCTTTTATCTACAGCTTCCCTCCATCACTTTTGCTTTTTCTGGCACTTCATCTGCTGGAGACCCAGGTTACTGGTTTTGTAGAGCAGCACTGCCGGACAGAAATACATGTGAGCAATATGTATAATTTAAAACCTTCTAGTACCCATGTTTTAGAAAAAGAAAAAGGAAATACATAAAACTATGTTTAACAATATGTTTTATTTAACCTAACATATACAAAATACGATTTCGACATATAATGAATTGAAAAATTATTTGATATTTTGCACTTTTTTTCACATTAAGTGTTCAAGCTCCATACATACTTTTCACACGTGGAGCACACCTCAGTTTGCTCCAGCCACGATTCAAATGCTCAGCAGCCACCTGTGGCTCACAGCTGTCATTCAACAGCACTGTTCTTGTTTGTAGAGTTGCCCACAGTTCGGATCTGGCTGATGCAACCTTGTTTCTCTTACTGTGTTCTGATCCTTGTGTTTCCAGTAGACTTGGGCTTAGGTCAAGACCTGAATCAGACTCAGGTGTGGAATTTTTCTTTTTTTTTTTCTTTTTTTTTTTTTTGTCCTGCCAGCGCCAGCACCTTCCTTTGCAGAGAGAGGCACACCCTGTCCCATGGTCTCTCCTTCTCCACGCCAGTGCCTGGACATGTCAATTCTTTAGCGATGGTGGAACAGCGATCCTCTCATCCCTAAATGTTTGACCATTTACCAAACATTACGTGGTTTTCCAAACTCTTAACAAATCTTTGCAGTTTTACAACATGTTTTTCAGTTTCTTTATGGTTTAAAAAAAATTCAGGGTTTTTTAAAAGGGACTTTTTAATTTTCATACATTGTAGCAGTTATAAACTCTTCTCAATTTTCAAGATGCTTAATTCATTTGATAAATATGTGTTGAAATATGATAAATATGTGGTGGAACCGACGTTCCACCCTCAGAGCTGATGGACTGGTGGGGAGGGGCAGATAAAGAAAAGTAAATAAACTAAATAACTTCAGATTATGATCTGTGGTCTGAAGGAAATGAGCAGGGTGGCGTGCAAGAGAGTATGGGTTGAGTAAGTGCTGTAACCTGGGTGGTCGGGAAAGGTCTTTCTAGAAGAGCATATTGAAGCTAAGAACTGAAAGGTACCATGTGAAGGTGGGGAGGATGTTGTCACATCCAAGGTGAAGGGGACAGCAAGTGTAAAGCTGAAAGGTGGCAACATAAGAAAGGGATGCAAAGGAGGCTGTGTGGCTGAAGAGAGCTCTTTAGGGGGAGAGAGGAAGAATTAGGGGTGAGAGGTGAGGGGGCAGAGGTGCAGGGCCTGGTTGGCGGCAGAGACTTTGTCACTTTCAACCTGAGTAAGATGGAGCCAAGGGAGGATTCTGAGCGGAAGAGGACGATGGAATGTGAGCTGACTCGGATGTTACCAGGCTCCTGTCGGCCGGGTGCGGAACAGGTTGTGGGGACAGGCAGGGAGATGGGAGACAATGGGGGCAAAACCAGGGTGGGGTCCACGGAGGTGGGAAAGCGTGTGGGTCCTAGATGTGTTGAAAGCAGCGAGGGTGAACTTGCTGGTGGATCAGGTGTGAGTGGTGAGATAAAAGAGGAACAAGGGTGAGTCAAAGATTTTAGCTTAAGCACCTGGGTGGCTGGTGATGCTCTTCCTGACATGCGCAAGACTATGGGAAGACAGGTTTTAAAATCAAAAGTTCAGTTTTGGCCATTTCTTTTTTATTATTATTATATTTATTTATTTTTAGAGAGAGGGGAAGGGAAGCAGAAAGAGGGGGAGAGAAACATCAATGAGCCCCTCATGAGCCTCTCATGAGCCCCCCACTGGGAACTTGGCCTGCAACCCAGGCATGTGCAACCCAGGCATGTGCCCTGACTGGGAATCGAACCAGCAACACTTTGGTTCCAGGCCCATGCTCAATCCACTGAGCTATACTAGTGAGGACCAGTTTTGGCTATTTCTGATTTGGGGCAGAAGTCCACAAAGAGAAGTCAGGTAGGATTTCAGCTGTGTCTGGATTCTGGTGAGCAGTCAGGGCTGGGATGCAGACTTAGCCATTGTTGGTGTGAAATGGCATCCAGAGCCTTGGACCTTGACCATATCTCCATGGAGAGTGTACATGTAAAGAGGTACAAATTCCAGGCCTGCAGTCCCCCACCCTTTAGAAGTCTGGAAAAGCAAAGAAAATGGACAACAGTCAGAGAAGAAGGTATTTCAAAAGAAGGGGATGGGCAGATGGACGGCGGCGACAAAGACAAAGCAGCAAGTCACTAGAGCAGAGTCCAGGACTCAGGGAGGGGATGGGATCCCAGGCCCCCACTGGGCGGTGGGGGGGGACTCTTAAGAGGGACAGTGTCGTACTGCATCATAAAGGGAGGAGACAGTTTGGTGGAGCGAGGGGAGAAGGTGAGGAGTTCCTGTGTGATTCTGTCTCCACACTCTGCGGTTTCCAGGGCCCTTCATGATTTGCAAAGCATGTTACTCATTTAGAAAGCATTTTGCAAAGTTCTTAGCTACAAAGCACTTTTTAGAGACAGAAAATTTCGCTTTTGTTCATACCCCAGAGCAGCATTTCTCAAACTGCGTGTCACAGCCTACCTGTGGGTCATGAAATTAATTTAGTTAAGTCATGACCAGCATCTTTAGAAATAGAATAGAACACTGCAGAGTGAGTTGCACAGTGAAAGTCAGAACTGGGTCATGGAATCTCTTTTTCGTAAAATGTAGTCTCACTGTGGGTGCAGTCAAAACAGTTGAAAAACTGCCCTAGAGAACCTCTTTCAAAAAGTACGTAGGAGATCAGCACCAGAATGTTCAATGTAAGTGTGGCCTGCCAAGTAAAACACCGAAAAAAACCTCAGTGTCCACCATCAGGAGAATAAAGAGCATTATATTTCTAAAACAGGAATACTGCTGTGCAGCAAAATGAAATCACTTGATCTACATATCAACATGGACAGATCTAGAAAATATACTGTTGAGTCCTGGCTGGTGTGGCTCAGTGGATTTAGCACTGGCCTGCGAACCAAAGGGTCACCAGTTCGATTCCCAGTCAGGGCATGTGCCTGGGTTGTGGGTTGGGTCCCCAGTTAGGGGCGCATAAGAGGCAACCACACATTGATGTTTCTCTCCCTTCCCTTCTCTCTAAACAGAAATAATAAGATAAAATCTTTTAAAGAAAAAGAAAACATACAGTTGAGTGGGGGGGGAAGCAAGCTATAAAATACATGATTCTTAAAATTAAAAATACACCCAGGATACTGTATAGGTTTGTGTGGGGAAATGATGGGACAGAGGCAGTAGAAGCGTTGACACACGTTTGGAAGGAGTTTGGAAGGGCACACCGACTCCAGGACAGCGGGTGCCTTGCTGGGGATGGGGGTGGAGTAAGAGGAGGATATAGAGAAGGCTCCAATCATACCTGTAATGTTTTAGATCTAAAATATGTAAAAGTATGTAGTATTTGAAAAAGATCTCATCATGAGTATTTGTTAACTCTGGGGTGATGGGCATATCACTCTGTTTCCAGGGGAAATTCAGAGGCCTCCCTATGTCAGTTATTTAGTTGCGGGAAGCGGGGTGGGGGTGGCACTTAGGAAAGGGACAGACGTTGTGGCACGTATCAATCAGGGCCCTCCGTAAGGGGGCTGGCCTGGCAGGAAAAGAGTAGCTGCTTTACTCGGAGTTAGAAAGAGTGGTGTGGCTGGGACCGCAGGACTCATCTTCGAGCAAGGGACACGGTCACCACAGGCAGGAGACCAGGAAATGCACAGCCCCATTCTCCTCCTGCTCCCTGACCCTAACTGCAGCAGCCCTGCCTACAGCCACGGGACCAGGAGGGCCTGGCAGAGTGGGTGTCTTCGGAGGTGGGGTGGAGAGCAGCCTGAGGGGCAAGCAGGATCTCTCGCCTATTACTGCACAGGGGCTCAGTTTCAGAGCAGTTCACGTCTCGCCATCAGCATGTCTCACAGTGGATGGTGGCTGAGCTTTGTGGAAATGCAGCACTTCGGTGTTTAATGGCTGGCACAGCTTTGCTGGTGCCAACATACTAAGTGTCAGCCTCGGGTGCTGGTGAGATGATGCTGGACTATTCTGTCTTCGTGAAAAGTCCGTAGTTTCAGCACTGAGGCTGCCCAGGCCACCCCCCTGACCTCTTTCCCACCCCTGTCCACACCCAGGCCATGGATAGCCAGAAGCAGTTCACCGGTCCGGAAATCCAGTTCCTGCTGTCGTGCTCTGAAGCGGATGAAAACGAGATGATCAACTGTGAGGAGTTCGCCAACCGCTTCCAGGAGCCAGCGCGCGAAATAGGCTTCAACGTGGCAGTGCTGCTGACCAACCTGTCAGAGCACGTGCCGCACGACCCGCGCCTGCGCAACTTCCTAGAGCTGGCCGAGAGTATCCTGGAGTACTTCCGGCCCTACCTGGGCCGCATCGAGATCATGGGCGCCTCACGCCGCATCGAGCGCATCTACTTTGAGATCTCAGAGACTAACCGCGCCCAGTGGGAGATGCCCCAGGTCAGATGCATGCTGGCCTGCGGGCTTTGGGGACATGCTCCTCGCACGCTTGGACCCCACCCGGGGCTGTGCATGCTTTGCGTATCTGCTCTGAAGACCCTGATGGGCCTTTGCTCTGCTCGTGCAAACCCATGCCCACCCTTCTGCACACATTTTAGGGGACCCGCAGTGCCCTTGCACACCCTTGGTTTGCTCCTTGCCCACCTCTTGCAGCCTTGGGGAACACATGGTTGCACACCTCCCTTTGGCTTCTTGTACACTGTGCCTACCATTTGCACACTCACCCTGGAAGCCCTTATAGTCCTGATGCAACCAAGCCCATACCTTCACATACTGGAACCCACCCCTTGCTCACCTTCCCAGCAGCCTCTGGTGTGCCCTCTCTTGGCCCTGGCCCACCCATGCCTGAATTTTACCACACTCACTCTGGGAACCTTGGGGGTGCCTAGTATGCTGGCCTAGCCCTCACCAGCCACTGTATGTGCCCTCAGGTCCTAGCACACAATGCCCATCCTACTTATTCTGGGCCCACATGTGAGTGCACCTCTTGCACACTTGTAGGATGTAGCCCTGGCACACCATATGGTTGCCTATCCTTCAGTCACTCACCTCCCACACGCCTTCACTGTATCCCTAGCACACTCATGATCACCCACACACACTTGGAACCACCATCTCAAACACCTATGGAAGCCCTCACATGTCCTTGGTGGCCAGGCCTACTTCTTGGTCTGGTGTGCCCTGGCTCAGCTCCTCCTATGCCCAGCCCAAATATTTGGATGCCCTCACCTACTTACCCCAAGAGGACACTCATGTGGCCCTAGCACACCCCCTGCCCACCTCACACATTTAGCTTACATGTGGTTTCCATCACTTGCTGTCTCACATGCCCGTCACACACCCTCAGCCCAGCCGCATCCCTGTTGTCCGGTGGCCCTCCTGCTCACACTCAAACTGCACACCACCTTGCACACCCCTGCGTGCCCCTTAAACTCACACTTCCATTTTGTTCCACAGATGCCCCCGGGCACCTGCATTCCCCTTCACATGTTCTTGCACACCCCTTCCCACTCTCGGCCCATGATACTTGCACTCCCACTGCCTCCTCAACAACAGGGGCCCTCCTGGCTCCTCATGGGCACCTTGCTCGTGCACGCCTGGGCTCATGGTTCACACTAAGCCCCGTCCTCATATCCTGAGCCATTGCCCTGACTCCTGGGTCCCCCGTGCACACTCATGCCTGCCTCACATACACTGACCCAATGAATTGTAGACCCCTCCCACACTAACCCACCCCTGCCCCAATTTTGGCCCCAGGCTCTTGCATGTCTGCCCTGAGTGTCCATCCCCACGTGCACACTGAGCCCCACATGATCACGTATCTCTCCGTCTGCCCGTGCCACCACACCTTCCTCACACCTGATACTTCCCCTAGTTCCTGGGGCCCTCTCACAAGGGTCTTGTGCAATGGCCCCTTCACAGCGTCCACAGGAACCCTCCAGAGTTTGCACACTCAAGTTGTCCCCTTGGGGCACCATTGCACATTTACCGCCCCCTGCCTCCAGTCTGGCCTAACAGTGCTTGCATCATCCTTGCACCCAGATGCCTGCCACATCCCTAAATCCATCGGAAGCTGGGGCTCTTCCCTGGACCTTCACGCTCCTGTCCATCTCTGGGAGCTTCGCCCTCCCCTTTGTCCGACCCGGGCTCCCCAAGCCACACTCATTTCCTTAGTGTGTTCCTTCCAGCATGCACATCCACCCGTTCACCCCTTTCTGTCCCACTGTGCGCTGCTGGTCAGGAGTCCACATATGCCACGTGGACCCAGAGCATTCCTGCAGCAGTATAATAGCAGCAAACACTATATGGCATTTATGAGGTGCCAGCTGCTGTTCCAGTCCCTCAGCATCTATGAACTCATTTAGCCCTCACACCAACCTTGTAATGTAGGCCCTACTATTGTCCCCCAAATACAGAGGGGAAAAATGAGGCCCAGAGAGTTACATGGAAATCACCCACCTCCTCAGAGGCAGAGCTGGGATTTGAACCCAGGCAGGCTGGCTGCGGAACCTTTGCACCCTAGCTGGGTCTCTCAAAGAGCTAAAATCGTGGATTGTGGAGCCAGCATCTTGGGAATTCCAGTCCCACATCTGCCGCCTATCGGCAGCATCATGGCAGCCTGTGACTTTCTGCACATCCATTTCCTTATCTGTGAAACGGGATTAAGAGCCCTCTGGCCCAAGGGGTTGTTTGTGAGGGTTGAATGAGATAATATATGTAAGATGCTTGGTACAGGGCCTGGCCTACTTGAAATTCTTACGAGAGAAACTACAGCGAGTTCTATAGTTTACTATTAACGAAAATTTTTTTGGCTTTAAATTATTAAAATATAAGTATGCAATTGTTTATAAGTAATGCTATTAACCACCGCGTGGAGCTGAGGCTGCTCCGCTGACCCTCGTCCCCGCACCGCGCCCCCGCCGCGCCGCAGGTGAAGGAATCCAAGCGCCAGTTCATCTTCGACGTGGTGAACGAGGGCGGCGAGTCGGAGAAGATGGAGCTCTTCGTCAGCTTCTGCGAGGACACCATCTTCGAGATGCAGATCGCCGCGCAGATCTCAGAGCCTGAGGGCGAGCCCGAGGAGGACGACGAAGAGAGCGCCGCGGAGGCGGGCGCCGAGGGCGCGGAGGAGGGCGCCGCGGGGCCCGAGGGCACGGCAGGGCCGGCGGCGGCAGGCGCTGCGGCGCGCGTGGCGGGGGCGCTGTCTCGGGCCCTGCGCGGGCTCAGCTACCGCGGCCTGCGGCGGCGCGTGCGGCGGCTGCGGCGGCTGACGGCGCGGGAGGCGGCGGCGGCGGCGGGCGCGCTGCTCTGGGCGGCCGTGGCGCACGCGGGAGCGGCGGGTGCGGGGCTGGCGGCGGGCGCCCTGCGCCTGCTCTGGGGCTCACTCTTCGGCGGTGGCCTCGTGGAGGGGGCCAAGAAGGTGACGGTGACTGAGCTGCTGGCAGGCATGCCCGACCCCACGGGCGACGAGGTGCACGGCGAGCAGACGGCCGGGTCAGGCGGAGACGCAGAAGGCGAGGGTGCGGGCGAGGGTGCTGGCGACGCCGCGGAGGGCACGGGCGAGGAGGAGGAGGCGCACGAGGCCGGCCCGAGAGGCGCCGATGTGGCCGTGGCTGACGGGGGCCCCTTCCGGCCTGAGGCGGCCCCGGGAGGCCTCGGGGACATGGGTGACACAACACCGGTGGAGCCGCCCACTCCAGAGGGCTCCCCCATCATCAAGAGGAAGCTGGGGGTGAGAGTGCAGGCGGGGGCTTCCGGGCTTGGGAGCGATTGGGGTTAGGAGGGATGCCAAGAGGGGAAGGGAGACAGGCATGAACAGAGGGCAAGGGGAGAGAGAGAGCCTGGCAGGCAGACACTTCGAGGGAGACACAGAGAAATGGACTCACGGGTCTCCACCTGGCGAGAGGCTCCTGGTGAAAAAGGTGGTGTTTCAGTGAGAGGCAAAGGAAGAGGTATCTGGAGCCACTGAAAGCGAGAGATCCCCAAGACTGAATTTGAGGGGGAAAGGCAACCCAAACCTAAAAACAGTCGAGCTGGTGTCATGGACACTGGAAAAGACCCTCGGAGATCTAGGTGGCTGTTGGGGAGTAAGTCACCCGCAAGACCGAGGCCCCTACCGCATCCTCAGGCCCTTGGCGCTCTGAGTGCCCATGGGGTGTGGTGGCCCCAGGGGTGGGAAACCTGGGGGAGAAGAGCTCCACTTGGAGCCAGCCTGACCCTGCACAGTGCCTGGGCAAGACGCTCCACCTCTCTGAGCCTCAGTACCCCGTCGGTAAAGTGAGAATCAGAATCCCTCTTCCTTCTAGTGCAGGGACAGTAAAAAAAAAAAAAAAAAAAAACTTAGACGGCCCCAGGGGAAATGACCAGAAAGGGACCCAGGGATGAGCAGGCAGGTCAACACTGAGAGGCACTCGGGGGTGGGGCTTGGCCCTCATGCTTGCCCTGCAACCCCAGGTGGAGGGAGAGGAAGAGGAGCCGCCCCCAGAACCGGAGCCGGAGCCAGAGCCTGAGCCAGAGCCTGAGAAAGCGGAGTGAGTGGCCTTGGGGCCATGGTGCCCAGCCCCCATCACTGCCTCCCTTCTGGACTGGGAGCCTCCTCAGGCCAGGGCCCAAACCAGGAGGCTGTCCTGGGCACCCTGTGTCCTCAGCCTCACCCAGTCCAGGCTCAGAAGAGCGGCTCTGGGAAAGGAAGGAGAGAAATGAATGCTCCTCTCTCACTCCCAAGCCATGGGGGTGCGGGCCATCCCCAGAGCACCTTCCCCCATGCTTCACCTCAGTCTTCTTCAACTTCCCCAGTTTCACTCACATGTCTCCTCCTCCAGGGAGCCTACCTTGACACCACGTCCCTAAGTTGAAAGGGTGTCTCCTCTAGGCTCCCACAACCCTCTGAGCTTCCCTCATGCCAGTCCTGACCACACTAGGTTGCCACTACCTGGCGACGGATCTGTACTCGGTTGGACTGGACCTCATGAGGACAGGGTGGTCTCATCACTGTGTCCCCAGTACCATCTGCACCTGGGCCAGGCATGGGGGTGGGCCCCAGTGCACGGCTTTGAATGAATGAATAGGTGAATGAATGAACAGATGGTCCAGGCACCTCCTCACTCTGTCCTGCCCTGCAGTACTGAGAATGGGGAGAAGGAAGAAGTGCCCGAGCCCCCACCAGAGCCCCCCAAGAAGACAGCGCCCCCTCCAAAAAAGGAGGAAACCGGAGGTGGGGGCCTGGAATTCTGGGGAGAGCTGGAAGTGCAGAGGGTGAAGTTCTTGGTAAGGATCCAGCAAGAGCATGCCCAAACTTGCTCTTCACACCACCTCTCCTCCCCACCCTCCTCTTGATTGAAAGCCAGCCTGGGAAGAGGGCAGAAATATTCCCAGGCAGAGCCAGGAACTGGGCACAGGGCATATTTTTAAGGGGTCCCCACTTCGCTCTTCGGTCCCTCCCTACTCGTGATCCTTATTTCAACCTCCACAGCTTTGCTCATCTGGGGCCGCCTGCCTAGGCATCCGCCCCCGCCCTCTGTCTGGAGCTCAGTCCCACTGAGGCTGCATCTCTGTTCCTCCCGCCACGGCCTGTGTCTCGGCTTCCAGCCTTTAGGGTGCAGCCACCACAGCTACTCCCATGGGCGGGACAACTCATCCAGGCAGGAAGGAGGGAGGGCGTTTGGAAGGGCAGAGATCCACCGGTCCTGTCTCCTTTCCCAGGCCCAGCCTGACATGAGGAGCTGAGGTGGTTCCGTGAGGGTTCTTGGGAAGGAGGGGTGGAGAGAAAAAGAAGGGACAGGTGGAGGTGAGTGTGCTCTGCCTGGGGTAAGGCAGGGCGACCTCACACGGAGCAGCAGAGCAGATGGTTGGGAGCGTGGACTTTGGAGCTTGACTGCCTGGCTTCGAATCCCACATCTGTCACTTCTTGGCTATGTGACCTTGAGCAAGACGTCTCGTCTCCCTGAGCCTCAGTTTCCTCATCTTAAAGTGGGCATATTAGCAGTACCCACTTAATAGGGTTGGGGTGGGAATTAAGCAAGTTCATGCAAAGCTATCAGCCCAGATCTTGGTATACAGTAAGCGCTAATAGAGAGGAGGTTGTGGGACCAGATACTGAGGATGCAGGTGCTTGTTTTATGGGACAAGGGTGACCTGTGAGCTCTTTCTTTTTCTCTCAATGCAGAACTACCTCTCCCGGAACTTTTACACCCTGCGATTCCTTGCCCTCTTCTTGGCATTTGCAATCAACTTCATCTTGCTGTTTTATAAGGTGCTGGTCATGAGGGGCCAGGAGGATCCGGGCTGTGGGGCGGGGGGCTGAGCCCCTAACAAGCTCAAAGGGCTCCTTCAGTTCATCCGGGACAAGGTGTTGGGGGCCTGGGGTTCCCAGAAGGGCTCGGGCTGGACGTGAACCTTGGGACCCCCTGGGGGTGAGTGTAGGCGTGTGGGTTCCTCCGGACCGATGCCTGAGTGCCTGTAGGAGTCAGAACAGGAAGCCAGTTCTGGGTTTCATGCTCAGCTCTGCCACTTGTCAGCCCGTGTCCCAGGGTGCAGTCCTTCACCTCTGCAACACCCATTGATTCAGTTCAGCTTCTTGGCTTTCACATAAGCTAGAGAGAAATCTGTAGGGAGGAGGAAATGGGGAGCTCACAGAATGGAAGGAAAGGGTTAAGAACCAGGCTTCCTGAAGGACAGAGGGGTCTGTGGGGTCTTGCCAAGGATCTAGATAACAGGACAGAGAGGCCTCTAGCAGAGTGATCAGACTGGCTTCTGTGAGATTAAATTCTGGCTCCACCACTCACTGGCTACCACTAATTTTAGTATTGGGGTAAATACTAGGGGTCAGTCTCTTTAAGGCTCCACTACCGCGGTGATTGACTGTTTTCAGTCCTCCTGTCATTCAGTTCAGTAGTCAGGTTCCCAGAACAGAGTTTGATTTGCTAACTAGGGTTCTGGGCCCACCCCTTGATCCTGATTGACAGTTCTGTCGAGACTGTATCTGACAGGGCTCAGTCCAACCTCAGAAGTGGAGGCTGCTAATTTCATTAGTGGGTTCTGGATATGGCAGAGCAGGTGCCAGGACACTGGAGTCCCTGCCCTGACTGACTTCCGTCCCCCTCCAGGTCTCAGACTCCCCCCCAGGGGAGGATGACATGGAGGGCTCAGCGGCTGGGGACCTGGCAGGCGCAGGGTCTGGCGGTGGCTCTGGCTGGGGCTCAGGGGCCGGTGAAGAAGCAGAGGGCGATGAGGATGAGAACATGGTGTACTACTTCCTGGAGGAGAGCACGGGCTACATGGAGCCTGCCTTGCGTTGCTTGAGCCTGCTGCACACGCTGGTGGCCTTTCTCTGCATCATTGGCTACAACTGCCTCAAGGTGGGCCGTGAACGTGTTTCTAGGCAGGGGGCTGTGTGTGTGCCGGGGGAGGGGGTGCTGGGGCACTAGCTGAGAGCACCTGGGCAGGGGCTGGGGGGTTTCACACAGTGAATAGGACAGAGGGGTCCTGGCGTTGGGTAGGGGCTGGGGGACAGGTACAGGATCAGGGTCTACAGCAAGAACAATATTCAGTCTGGGAACTGATGTGAATCATAGCTGAGGAGCCAGGTCCTGTGGTCATTAATTTCCAGACTAAGGGGCAGATTTTGTCATTGGGAAGATATCTGTGAAGGGTCTCTGGGGTCTCAGACATAACAGGTGTGCCAGTGGGGATGCAGAGTCTGCCACCAACTATGCCTGAGGTTCGTGATGCCCATAATGGTGTTCTGAGAGCTTCCATTTGGATTCCACTTTAGACCTGACCATTTTAGCAAATCTTGATACTTTATGATTGGATGAACAGAGTTCTTTTGGCTTAGACATTTTGCATATGCTGTGCCCTCTTCCCGGAATGCTGTGCCCCACTCCCACCTCCTTTCACCTACCTCTGTTTTATTCATCCTTAAGGCCTGAGTTCAGACCTCCCCCCCTTGGGAAGCCCCAGGCTGTGTCAGGCCTCACTTCTCAGCGCTCCTGTTTTTCTCCATCCCAGACCTGACCTCCGCCCACACTATCCCGTCACTGCCCTGATCACTGAGAAGGCTCCTCTGATGTGGGGGCTTACATAGGCTCCAGTGAGATGTTCTGGTGCCTGCTGAGGCTGTGATCTCCTGAGGTGCCTGACACCAGCCCCTCTGCCTCCCTTCCAATCTAGGTGCCCCTGGTGATCTTTAAGCGGGAGAAGGAGCTGGCCCGGAAGCTGGAGTTTGACGGCCTCTACATCACCGAGCAGCCTGAGGATGACGATGTGAAGGGGCAGTGGGACCGACTGGTGCTTAACACGCCGTAAGGGCCCAGCCCCCACCCGTGGGCGGCATGGGGGAGCACAGCTAGGTTTCCACTCCAGTCCCTGCTTCCTCAAAAGACGAGGGTTTTGGTCACTGCCAGCCCTGACTGATTCTCCCCAAGCCTTGGTCTTCCTCTCCATAATGTAGTCACATTTCCTGTGCACTAGGGTGCCCATAGGTGTGCTGGTGACGCATGGAGATCTCTCAGTCCCAGCCTTGGAGATTCTGATTTAGGTGGAGCCCAGGAACTTGCATTTTAAACCCTGCCCCCACGTGGGACTCTCACCTAGGTGCTATGAGTGGGAAATATGACATCATTTGATTTTTAAACTGAGCCCAGAGAGGGAAGCAATAAGGGTGTGCGAGGGCCAAGTGGTGGGACTGTGGGCCCCCCTAACATGCACTCCCAGCCCATTCCATTTCCCACCCCCCAGATCGAGTCCCATTTCATGTGCCCATGTGGGGGTCAGCATCATTAGAGGGGAGACATCTCTAGAATGAGAAAATCGGGTCAGGTTCGAACCTTGGATTGGCCACACCCTAGCTGAGAATTCTTGGTCAAGTCCCTTAGCCTCCCTGTGCCTCAGTTACCTCATCTATAAAGTGGGGATAAATAATAACACCAACATCACAAGGATCTTGTAACTATGAAATGAGTTAATATAGTTTCTGAGGCACAGTGAGTCCTACATAAGGTTGAGAAGTTATTTTCTTGTGGGGTCCTGCCTAGTGTGGGTGGTGTGAGGGGGAGAGAAGCCACACCAATCACGTCCTTCACTCATCTTCATCGAAGGCACATGTAACTCACCCACGATCAAGCACACGTACTTAACAGAAAGACAGAGAGACATCTATTTAACATCGCATCTGCCCATGACCTTGACTTTTAAAAACCATTTCCCACAAAAAGGACCCAGCTCCTTGAAGAAGGGGCAGGTTTCAGGGCTGGGGTGGGTATGTACAAGATGAGCCTGGGTTGTTCTGTTGTGCCAGAGACCAAGGAGGCACTCGGTCAAAAATGGTGCTGTGCTCAGGGGACCCCACCCCCAGCCGGAAGGGGCTCCCACTGGACAAACCAGGGACAGTCTGAGCATCAGTAAGGATCGGAAGTGCCGTGAACTGAAGCACATCAAATAGGTCTAACTCCACGGATTCCTGATAGATCTCTGCTTCACCCCACCCTACTCCCTGCAAAAGAAAAAGAAAAAACATTGCCCCCTTTGCAGAGTGCTAGGGCAACAACTTGTCAGTCATAAAACTGGTCAATAAAGGGCCAGAATCATCAAATAACACTACATAAAACTGTGAGAAAGCACACGACTTCCCCTAGAACTGGGGCCGGCCCAGGCTGCTGGCTATGAGTCCTTCCTGCCTTTCACACTCAGGAGCCTCCCCACCTGAGTGCAGGTCTGGGTGTTTTGTGCATTTGGGCTCTGAATGCAAGTCCCCTGCCTGACCTGGGTTCCACCACAAGATAGCAGTGGGGGTAATGGTTGGCCTGAGGCGAACTGCACCAGGCCAGAGTCCTTAGAGCCGGGCCCCAAGTGAGTGTGGGGTTCCCTGTAAGAAAAGCATTGAGATTTAAAACCACCCTGTCCTGGCTAGTGGCTTCTATTGCTTCCTGTCCTGACATCTAGTGTTCTGTCTCTCTTGACAGGTCTTTCCCCAGCAACTACTGGGACAAGTTTGTCAAGCGGAAGGTGAGAGGGCATTTATGGGGAGATGGCTGGGATCCCGTGCTGGGTCCCTTGCTGCCACCAGGCCATCCCAGTCCTATCAGATACTTGCTTTGTGTGCGATCTTGGATGAGGAGCAGCTCAGTTTGTCCATCTGGAAATGGGCACGATAACCACCCCTCCCTCTATAACGAGATGATGCAGGTTATAAGCATGGCATAGTGCCTGGCACAGAGTAAACACTCCATAAATGTTAGTTTTGAGGGAGGGAGGGAGATACACTCACTGTGTATCTCATTTGAGTGAGATTTTTTTATTGTATTTTACTGAGTATGCTGCTACAGTTGTCTTTATTTTTCCCCCTTTGCCCCCCCCACCCAGTGCCCCCTATTCCTTCAGGCATCCCCCCACCATCGTTCATGTCCATGAATCGTGTGTAAGTTCTTTGGCTTCTCCATTTCCTATGCTGTACTTTAAATCCGCATGGCTGTTCTGTACCTACCTATTTGTACTTCTTAATCCCCTCACCTCTTCACCCATTCTCCCCCTCCCCGCTCCCATCTGGCAACTAACTTCTCTTGCTGCTTTTAAGAGTCTCTCTTTATCTTTAACCTTTGTCCTTTTAATTATGATGTGTCTTGGAGTGGGTCTTTTTGCATCCATCATAATTGGGACTCTCTGCACTTCCTGGACTTGCATGTCTGTTTTCTTCACCAGATTAGGGAAGCTTTCTTTTACTATTTTTTCAGATAGATTTCCAATTTTTTGCTCTTTCTCTTCTCCTTCTGGCACCCCTATGATGTAAATGTTGGACCTCTTGAAGTTGTCCCAGAGGCTGTTAATACTATCCTCATTTTGTTTTTAATTCTTTTTTCTTCTTGTTCTGGTGGTTTTTTTCTTCCTTGTGTCTTAAATCATTGATTTGATTCTCAACTTCATCCACTTTAGTTGTTTCCCTGTAAATTGTTCTTCATTTCTTGCTGGGTCTTTTTTATGCTGCTGAGGTCCTCATTAAGTTCCTTGGGCATCCTTATAACCAGTGTTTTGAACTCTGCATCTGATAGATTGCTTATCTCCATTTCATTTAGCTCTTTCTCTGGAGTTTTGATCTGTTCTTTCATTTGGACCATGTTTCTTTGTCTCTTCATTTTGACAGTCTTCATATTTCCATGTATTAGGTAGAGCTGCTTTGACTCTGTGTCTTGATAGTGTGTCCTAATGTAGTAGGTGTCTTATGGGGTGCAGAAGTACAGCCTCCCCTATCACCCAAGCTGGGTGCTCAAGCTGCACCCTTCGTGTGGGTTGAGTACACCCTCCTCTTGTAGTTGAGCCTTGGTTGCTGTTGGCAGGTCAATGGGAGGGATTTGCCCAGGCCAGTCAGCTGCAAGGACTGCTGTGACCACTGACCACTGAACTCCACCCTCCACAGAGGATCAGCTGTGCAGGGGCGGGGGTGGGGGTGCTCCAGTGTGGTCTGTACCTGTCCACTGGGTGCACTGGCCCTGGGGTTTCCCTAATGGTGAAAGCCAAGTTCAGCGCCCACTTTTGTTTTGCCTGGGGCACTCTGCCTGAGTTGTAAAGCAATCTGAGATGGCTGTTACTTGTGTTGGGTTTGGAGATTCCCAGGCAAAGCCAGGCTGTGAATCTAATCTGGCTGCCACTAGGGCTCACTAAAGCCAGCTGTTGCTTGTTTGATAGGATTTAGGAGCCAAAACCAGCCACTCTTATAGAAAAGCAGATTAGTTAGGCCCTTAGATTGGGTGGGGCAGAGCCTCCAGGGGTCACCTAGGTAGGTCAAAATGGCATTAGCCAGGTTGATGAAGTCTCAGATATGGAACCAGCTTACTGGCTCTGTAGGGGGAGGGTCTAGCAAAGGGACAATGGCCTCTGCTCACCTGGGTGCCAGACACTTCAGTTTCTCCCTGTGTACCACCTTTCTAGCTGCTACCCTGGTGCTGGGTCTCAGAGGGAGTGGGTCTGAGTAGGTTAGTCCATGTGTAGGTTCTTTAAGAGGAACTGCTTGGGACTCCAGAAGTTTCTTCCACAGACTCAATCCCCACTGGTTTTTGCAGTCAGGCCTATCTTGGGGATTGGCTTCCTGGCACAGCAATCCTAGGCTGGGGGCCTGGTGGGGGTCTGGGACTCCTCACTCCTCGAATTTTTATCCTCATGGGTGTTGGACCAGCCTATCCCACATCTGCACCCCTCCTACCAGTCTGGATGGACGCGGCTTCTTTAATTCCGTAGTTGTCAGACTTCCATTCAGCTCGATTTCTGATGCTTCTAAGTGATGGTTGTTGTATATTTTAGTTGTAATTTTGGTGTGGTTGTGCGAAAAGGCGAGCCATGTTTACCTATGCTGCCATCTTGACTCGAAGTCCAGGCATACTCATTTAAACACAGACTCAGGAGCCAGATTGCCTGCTTTTCTACTCCTAGCTGTGTCGACCTTTCTGTGCCTCAGTTTCCATCATATTCAGAGTGAGGTAATAATAGGATTCCATAGGGTTTTTGTAAAGATTATATGACCTACTATGTAAGCAGTATCTGGCATATGGGATAACACTAGATATGTATTGACTGTTACTATCATTTATCCACTCAACAAGTGTTCATTGAGCACCTACTGTATGCCAAGAACTGTTTTAGGGACCTGGAATCCAGCAGTAAACACAACCGCAATTCTCATACTCGAGTTGAAAAGACATTTGGTGAACACATTTATAGCATCCAAGTGGTGATAAGTGCTACAGAAGAAAAAAGGCAGTGGAAGTGTGTGGCCAAGAGAGGTTGTTCTTTCATGTAGGGCGGTCAGTAAAGGGCAAAGGGCATGCTAATTAATAGGGAAGTGAGGGAATGAGCCATGTAGAAATCTGGGGAAGAGTCCCAGGCAGAGGGAACAGCCAGTGCAAAGGCCCCGAGGCAGGAGCGTGCCTAGTGTATTTGAGGAACTGTGAGGAGGTCAGTGTTGGCAGCAGAGTGAGTGAGGGGTGAGTGGAGGAGATAAGTTTATAGATACAAGGGGGCCCAGTTATATATTATTCCTTGCCTACCTACCTAATAATAAGAAATTATCCCGGTTAATTTGGGTAATGAATTGGCAGGACTTGATCACTATTGGACCCTTTCCCCACAGATCCAAAGAAAGCTTCGGTCCTTCTCTCTAGAAAAGTTTACCCCCAATTTCTCACACAAAGTTCCGAGTGTCCCCAGAACCCACTATGCTGGCCATGGCCCTCCCTGACTTCAGCTGCATCTGCATGGCCCCACCCTTTTCTGTGTAGGTCCTGGACAAGCATGGGGACATCTATGGGCGGGAGAGAATCGCCGAACTGCTGGGCATGGATCTGGCCACACTGGAGATCACAGCCCACAATGAGCGCAAGCCTGAACCACCGCCTGGGCTGCTTACCTGGTGAGCCAGGGAGGACCACCCCCCAGGCCTGAGGCAGGACGGAGGGGTAGCCAGGTTCCGACCCTCAGGCATCTGGCTGTCCCTCTTCCCCCCCATCCTGCACAGGCTCATGTCCATCGACATCAAGTACCAGATCTGGAAGTTCGGGGTCATCTTCACAGACAACGTGAGGAGGGGCCCGTAGGTGGGGAGGGACCTACAGGAAAGTGTCCCTAGGATCATTAGGGGCGCCACCTCCAGGTATCCCTGACCAGGGGCTGACTCCTGAGCCCCTGTGCACCTCTGATCCTAGGGTAACCTGACACCCCCAAGGCTCCTTGTCCCCCAGAGTGCTGTTGAATATGCAGACCATGTCCTTCTGCAGAGGGTCCCCCAACTCTCCCCAGGATGGCTTCTCACCCAGAGAGCTTCTGATCCTCCAAATCCTCCCCAGCCAGAGATGGCACCCTGACCCCCAGAGCACTCCTGGCCCTCTTAAATGCTCCCGGACCCCCTGGGCGTCCCATTTCCCAGAGTGCTCCCCGTGAATCCCTGCAAACTGCCTGACCCCTGGCCCTGTGTGCCCACAGTCCTTCCTGTACCTGGGCTGGTACATGGTCATGTCCCTCCTGGGGCACTACAACAACTTCTTCTTTGCTGCCCACCTCCTGGACATTGCCATGGGAGTCAAGACACTGCGCACCATCCTTTCCTCCGTCACCCACAATGGGAAGCAGGTGTGGAGAGGGCCTGCCAGGGGCGTGTGAGCCTGGCAGGGGCCAGCTTGGCGGTCTGAGTAGCGGTGGAGGGGCGAGGGGCCAGGCTGGGCCACCAAACCAGGGCGGGTGTGGGTAGTGAGGCCCCAGGGGAGGACCACATGGGCTGAGCCCAGGTGAGCACAGGGCAGGCTGGGCATAGGGGGAGGGGCATGCTGAGCCCGAGCAGACCTGCCCTTTCCTGTCCCCAGCTGGTGATGACCGTAGGCCTCCTGGCGGTGGTGGTTTACCTGTACACCGTGGTAGCCTTCAACTTCTTCCGCAAGTTCTACAACAAGAGTGAGGATGAGGACGAACCTGACATGAAGTGTGATGACATGATGACGGTGAGACCCTCCCTCCAACGCTCTTGAGCCAGGGACCCGCATCCCTGGCCTTTAGTTTCCCATCTGTAAAGGGGGTCAATAATAGTGCGTGCCTCATAGACTTTCTGTGAGGGCTCAGTAAGCTGATGCTTGTGAGGGACTTCGAACAGTGCCAGACACACCATCAGTGCTCAGTAAATGACAGCCACCGGTGCACCGTCCTCTGAGTCTGCAAGGCTGTCCTCATTGGAAAGGCGCTCAGGCAAAGCGTCCCTGCCGCTCACAAGGCTGCTCAGCGCCCCCATGCTCTGGGTCCCCACCTGTCAAGTGGATATATAGCAACAATGCCTCCAGCCTAGGCTGCTTTTGAATTCAGCGATGCTCCCTGACCATCTTAGACTTACATATCTGAGAATAGTGCCCGGCGTGTGTTAAGGATTACATAAATGTTAGCTACTGTCATCATTATCTATAATTAGAAGTTTCACCAAAGTACCAGCATGCCACACATTTCTGTTTCATATTCTATTAGAATAATGGTGGTCATGACCTAAGTCGAGTTTAACCTGCTGGAGGCGTGGCCCACAGTTGAAGGAATCGTCTCAGGCTTTTATCTGAGGCACTCTGCAGTCTGGCACCCTGCTCTCAGGACACAGCCTAGCTCCTCAGCCCCACACTGGAGACCCCACCAGACGAGTTCTTGCCGCTCAGAGCCTTGTTCTGTCACAGTCACTGGCCTCACCTTTTACCCAAGATGACTGGGTTCTCTCACTTCCTGGGGACACAGAAAGAGCAAGCATGCAGTCTCTCCCACGGTCCAGACAAATGATGTCCCCCACTTGGCACAGAACCTTCTGTGGTTCCCTAAGGCCATGTGGAGAAAACCAGATCCCCTCACCATGGCTTTAAAGCTAGGGAAAAGCCAGCCTTGGCTAAGTCTAACCACAGTCTTTCTTGCTTTTTGCTCTCTGGCTGCCTGGTCCTCTTTCACTTCCCCTAAGACTATGTTTTCTCCTGACCCAGCCCTTCGCTTCTGACATTCTCTCTGCCTCCCACCCTGGCCTTATGTGCACAACACCCCTTCACACAACACCCCTTTTTTCCACTTAAGTGCTGCCTCCTACAGGAAGCCCTCTCTGACCATTGGTCGGGCCCATTCTCCCTCCCTGCTCTTGCTCACAGGATCTCTATTTTCTAGTCTCATGAAACCCTTTCAGTTCCTCACAGGAGTAAAATACATTCTCTCCTCCCCAGCAGTGACGTAGCACGTGTGGTTTTCTCTGCCTGGAACAGTCTCCCACCTCACACCTGCCTCATGTTCCAGCTCACATATGTCCCCTCTTCCAGGAAGCTTTAGCTGCTCACCCAGGTTTTCAGGCCTCAAAACTTCCTGTGCTTCCCCATGTCACCCCAATCACACGGTGCCTCCCTCCTCCCGGCCCTGACCCCTTCCTGTGCTCTCCTTGTCACAGCCCTGACCACTGTCACTCTCTGGGGCCATGTTTGTGAGTCCTGTGAGGGCAGGGCCCAGCGCTGTCTCAGTCAGCGCTGTGTCCCCTGCCGCAGCAGCCCCGGGCCCCGTGGATGCTGAATGACTGATTGTGTGAACAACACGCTCTCACCCTCTCCCCACAGTGCTACCTGTTTCACATGTACGTGGGTGTGCGAGCTGGCGGAGGCATTGGGGACGAGATTGAGGACCCAGCCGGCGATGAATATGAGCTGTACCGGGTGGTCTTCGACATCACCTTCTTCTTCTTCGTCATCGTCATCCTGCTGGCCATCATCCAGGGTAGTGCTGGGTGGGGGGGGAGGGGCGTTGTGGCTGTAGGGCTTGGTGCCTAGAGCAAACTAGCTCCTTTAAGAGTGCAGGCCCAGGATCCAGTCTGCCTCTCCCCTACTGTCATGTAGAGGCAAGTCATGTCTCTGGGACTCAGTTTCTCTGTCTATATAATGGAGATATTAATGATAGGATCTTCATATGGCTGTTATGAGAATCAAGTCAATTCATAGGTGTTAAGTGTCTCAATAAGCACGAGGTATTAGCATTTTTAGGAAGCAAGGTGCGATGAGGGAGATAGGATATGGGAGGTCCGGAGGTAGGTAGCCAGAGCTGGGCCAGAGGCTGGGCACTGATTTGCACCCCGCCCCCCCAGGTCTGATCATTGATGCTTTTGGAGAGCTCCGAGACCAACAAGAACAAGTGAAAGAAGATATGGAGGTAGGTCATGGCAGGAGGCGACCCAGAGGGATTGTGGCACCCTGGGGAGTCGAATAGGCCTCAACTCTGATGTCTCCCACCCCCCACAGACCAAGTGCTTCATCTGTGGCATTGGCAGCGATTACTTCGATACCACACCCCACGGGTTTGAGACCCACACGCTAGAGGAGCACAACCTGGCCAATTACATGTGAGCGTGGGCCCGCTACCCAATCAGGATGGGGGTGTGGCCACCTACACCTAGGAGCGGGATGAGGGGCCTTGGCCAGTTTGGGGAAGTGGTTGTGGTGTCAGTGTGGGTGGATTCCCAGCCAGCCAACCAGGAGAAGGTAAGGATAGTCTTGACCTGTCTGCCACTGCATTCCTGCCCCCAGGTTTTTCCTCATGTACCTGATAAACAAAGATGAGACGGAACACACGGGTCAGGTAAGGGGATGTTAAAGGAAGGACTTTGGGCAGGACGTGGAGGGTTTTAATATAGGGTCAGTCAGCAGGTGGTATTAAAAAGCCCATACCATGCCCTTGCTGGTGTGGCTCAGTGGATTGAGCACTGGACCTCGAAGTAAAGAGTCACCAGTTTGATTCCTAGTCAGGGCACATGCCTGGGTTGCGGGCCAGGTCCCCAGTTGGGGGCATGTGAGAGGCAACCACATATTGATGTTTCTCTCCCTCTCTTTCTCCCTCATTTTTCCTCTGTCTATAAGTAAATAGAATCTTAAAAAAACAAGATCACACCAATATCAATCTGCTCTTCCCCCTCCCCACCCCAGGAGTCTTACGTGTGGAAGATGTACCAAGAGAGATGCTGGGACTTCTTCCCGGCTGGCGATTGTTTCCGCAAGCAGTACGAGGACCAGCTTAGCTGAGTCGTCCCCAGCTGGCCCCTGCCTCAAGTGCCTTATTCTCATAGCAAGTCCCTTAGCCCCCAGACCCCTCCTCCCAAGGCCCCTGGGGGAGGGTGACCATGAACTGGACAAATAAAGTTTGTGCTACACCCCTGACATCACTGCGTTGGATTGTTGACATTTGGATGGGGGGAGTGGGCCTCCAGGAATTCTGGCCTCCCCCAACCCTGGAAAAACAAGGTGACAGCAGAGGCTGAAGTCATGTTTATTGGGATAAAGGGGCATGTCAGATCACTAATGTGGGTCCGTCAGGAAGGAATGTGCAGGGAATGGTTCCTAACACCCCCTCCCCAGGGACGCATTCCAGGGGCTCATTCCTGGATATAGAGGTTGCTGGGGGCAGTAGGGTCATCTGCTGGGCGTGTCTCCACCACCACAGGCCTGGGGAGGGGAGAGAGAAGTCAGTTCATTCATTTGTTCATTTGTTCATTCACTCGTAAAGGAATTCATAGAGCCTGTGACAGGTGATGCCGGGCCGTAGCAGTAAGGAACAGATGTGGTCCCTGCACTTGGGGAGCTCGCTCTAGAGCGGCAGACCGACGTGCATCAGCAAGTTACATGAGCGCAAGGAAGCAATGGTCACATGGCAGGGACCCCTCGCCCCAGGGGTCAGCCAAGGTGCCTGCAGGAATGGAGAGTGGAGCCTAAACAGGGCTCAGGAGGGAACCTGGTGAAAGGACAGGGAAGAGTGTTCTGGGCAGAGAGAACAGCCTGTGCAAAGGCTTTGAGCGGGGGAACCTGAGGCTTGGCTGCAGAGTCATGGTGTCGACTGTGGCCAGAATTGGGTATTTATCTTGAAGCCGCAGGAGGGTTTCAAACACGGAGAGCGACCAGTTCAGATTCAGAATTTAAAAGACCCCTCTGGTATGTCAAAAGGTCACAGGAGATCCTTGAAAGGGCTCTCACTGGCTAAATCTGGGAGTATTTATGCCTCAAATAATGATAGTAATAGATTATATATAACACACAGAATAAAATGGAAATCCATGAGACTATGCTGAAATACATACACACACACACACATAAATGGTGAAGAAGGGAGAGCTTTTCCCTACAGTAGAATGACAACTAATGTAGAAGAGATGATAGAAATGGAAAAATCACCATTTAGTAACCATCCTAATAATAGATTCAGGCAAAAATCTAGTAGATGAAAGTCTAATGAGAAAGAGTGTATTTACAATCTCAACAATTCTCCCCAAAAGATATAGTAGTCTTTCCCCGGCTGGTGTAGCTCAGTGGATTGAGTGTAGGACTGGGAACCAAAGGGTCACAGGTTCAATTCCCAGTCAGGGCACATGCCTGGGTTGTGGGCCAGGTCCCAGTAGGGGGCACGCAAGAGGCAACCAAACATAGATGTTTCTCTCCCTCTCTTTCTCCTTCCCTTCCTTTCTCTCTAAAAATAAATAAACTATTTTTTTTTAAATAGATACAGTAGTCTCTTCCCCGCCCATCTGTGGTTTTGCTTTCCAAAGTTTCAGTTCCCTGAGGTGAACTACAGTCCAAAAATATTAAATGGAAAATTCCAGAACTACACAGTTCCTAAGTTTTAAATTGCATGTCATTCTAAGTAGCATGATTAAATCTCGTGCTATCCCACTCTGTCCCACCCAGGATGTGAATTGTCCAGCGTGTCCACGCTGTACACACTGCCCTCCCACTAGTCACTTAGTAGCCCCCGGTCACCAGGTGGACGGCCATGGCACCTCAGGGCCACGTCCAAGCCTCTCACCACGCCCCAGTGCTTACGTCCCTCATCTCAGTTCACCCGTGACACGGGCATTGCCTTCACCTCACATCCTCACGGGAAAAAGGGTGAGTGCCGTGCAATAAGATTCTTTGAGAGAGACACCACAGAACTTTTATTACTGTCCACAGTGGAACCTCAGCTCTCAAACGGCATTCATTCTGGAGAACTGCTCGAAAATCGGTTTGTGTGAAAACCAGATCTCCTCTGTCACCAGAGAGACGCATGAGTGATCACACGATGAACAGGTGGTTAGGCAGAAAAATCGAGGCCCGACGTTTTCTGAGACAACCAGGGCCTTTTTTTCGTGAACAACCTGGTCAAGAACCAAATGGTTCAAGATGGGAGATGTTCAAGAACTGAGGTTTGACTCTATTATTATAATTGTTCTATTTTATTATGTTATTGTTGATCCCTTACTGTGCTTAATTTGTAAATTCAACTTTATCATAGGTATGTGTGTACAAGAAAAGAAAGGTAATATACACAGGGTTCTGAGGTTTCAGGACCTGGAGTCTTGAAATATATCTCTGCAAATAAGGGGGGACCACTGTACTTATTAATAGAAAGGAAGAAGAGTAACTTTATGCAGGAGAAATGTGGCAGACTGCACACCTTAACCAAATGATTGAAGAGAACGCCACCAGGAACCAGACATACTGACATGTGCCTCCCGGTACGACGCAGTGAGAAGGACGCACCATCACTTCAGTGATATTCCTGCCCAAACGCTGAACCCAGAAACCTCTAACACAACCGAGGGACATTCTCTAAAACAATTTTCCTGTATTCTTCAAAAGTGTCAAGGTCGCCCTGGCTGGTGTGGCTCAGTGGACTGAATGCTGGCCTGTGAACTGAAAGGTCGCTGGTTCGATTCCCAGTTCAGGGCACATGCCTGGGTTGTGGGCCAGGTCCCCATTTGAGGGTGAGCGAGAGGAAACTGATCAATGTATCTCTCGCACATCGATGTCTCCCTCCTTTCTCCCTCCCTTCCTCTCTCTAGAAATGAGTAAATAAGTCTTTTTTTAAAAGTGACAAGGTCATGAAAAACAAAGAAAGTCTGAAGAAATGTTCCAGGCTAAAAACTAAAGAAATATGGCTCCTAAGTGCAACCCGTCATGCTGGATTGTATCCTTGGCCAGGAAAAAAAAAAGGATTATTTTTTGGTTATAAAAATTATCACTGGGCCCTGACTGGTGTGGCTCAGGGAACTGAACGCAGGCCTGTGGACCAAAGGGTCGCCAGTTCAGTTCCCAGTCGGGACACATGCCTGGGTTGCAGGCCAGATCCTCAGTGGGGGGCGCAAAAGAGGCAACCACACATTGATGTTTCTCTCCCTCTCTTTCCCCTTCCCTTCCCCTCTATCTAAAAATAAATAAATAAAATCTTTAAAACATCATCACTGGGACAACTAGTGAGACTAGAGTGGGTGTGCAGCTTAGAAGGTAGTGGTGTCTCCACACTATTTTCTTGATCTTGGCAGCTGCGCTGTGGGGTGTAAAAGCATGTCCTTGCTCGATTTAGCAAACATACACTGAAGAACACAGGGGTAAATGGCATCATGTCTGCAAGTCACACACACACAGAAAAAATATATATACAGAAGCTAAAGCAAATGTGGTTTTAAGAAGGTAACAACATCTAGGGAGTCTGGGTGAAGGGGCGTGTGCGAGATGGACAACGGGGCAGAGATGGAAACAGGAAGAGCAGGTGACAGAACATCCAGGCCAAAGGCTCGGGTGACCAGAGACACCTCAGGGTGCACTCTCCGAATCAGAAGCTCCCCTCCCAGATTCTCTGTCCCCTCTCCAAGTCCATACCTGGGGGAGCCAAGTAGACGGAAGGTGAGGGTGGGGTCTCTCAGCTCCTGAAGCAGCTGGGGGAGAAGAAGTGTGTGTCAGTATCTAGCATACCCCTCCCCCTCCCTTAAAGAAACCAGGCGGGAGTTCTCTGAACTTCCAGCCTCAGATCCCCCAAATGATCATTCTTGCTAATACCACTCACCAGCTGTGTGACCTCAGGCAAGTTACTTAACCTTTCTGTGCCTCAGATCACAAACCTATGAAATCACAATACCCACCTGATAGGTGACCATGAAGATGAAACAAAATACAAATGTGTAAGGGCAGGGTCTGACTCGTAGTGTTCTATGAGCTAAGCACCATTTTCTCCCCATCTTCCAGGTGAAGAAAGTGAGGCACAGGAAGGTTAAGTCATTTGCCCAAGGTGACTCAGCTGGATTACAACCCAGGCAGTCTGGTCCCTGTTCTTAACCACCCACATATCTCTATAACAGCCACTATTTTATAGTGGGGAGACTGAGGCTCAGGGAGAAGCAGAGTCTGAGCTCTAGACCCAAGACACCCTGGGGAACAGAAGGGGACCTGTCTGGACTGAGGCGGGAGGAAGCCTCTCCTCTGGGACTTCACACCCGGACTCAGTTCTCCCGGCCCATCCCCCGAGTGAGACGGCCACGTGGGAGGGGCAGGCTGTGGTTCTCCTGAGAGGGGAGCTTACCTTGTCAGAGCCCAGAGCCCACACCTGCACTCCATGCTTCCAGAAGGCCTGCAGCTGTCCCCCGACCATAGCTGGGAGGAAAGCAGTGCCTGTTACCCTTGGGCATCACTTGAGCGTCCCCTCCGGACCCCAGGCTCTCCCACCCCTGCACATACCCACAGCCTCCACGGCTTCGGTCATGGGGATCTCCGAGGTTCGCAGCCCCCGGACCGGGGCGCCCTCTGGAGTCACCAGCTTCAGAGACCCTAGAAGTGGGTAAAGAGAGGCCTTTAAGAGCGGGGCTTACAAGGTTAGTTACGGAGGAACTGGACAATAAATTCAGTGTGAGAAGCAAACCAAGGCCTGGAGCGGCCAGCGTTTCTGAGAGGCACAGGGTCTGGGTTCGGAGAGCTAGGAACACTAGGAAAGAGAGAGGAGCGTCCTTACCGTCCATCAACACCATCACCTTGTCTTCCTCTACCTGGGTCACCTGTACTGGTCCCTTGTGCTCTGTTTGAGAAGAGGGGTGCAAGGGACAATTCCGCCGCCTTCCGCCTTGGCATTTTCTCCATCCCGGAGTTAATAAGCTGAACCCCACCTATTGCACCCGCGTCTCCCACCGCCCAAACTCCGCGCCAGGTTCCACAGCCAGCGTAAAAGACGCCTCGGCCTAAGCCCCGCCCAGCCGCCGACCCACCCCTTCCGTCAGCCCCGCCCAGCGAGACCGGCCCTACTCACTCGTGCTCATCTCGCCCAGCCAGCAGGACAGCGCGCCGAAGCGCACTGTGTGGAAGAGCACCGACTTCGCCGGCCGCCCGGGGCTCACGCCGATGCACACGGCGGGCAGCTCGGAGCCTGGCCCTGTCAGCAGGGCGAACACTGGCAGAGGCGTGGGTAGCGGGAACAGCACCTGCTGCGGAGCTCAAGGGGAGCAGCGGCTCAGAGGCGGCTTGGGGCGGGGCCTGAGGGGCGGGGCCTTGAAGGAGGTGAGCTTGGGGCTTCCCAAGTATTTCCTGGGCGTCGGACTTGGGAGGTGCCAATATAGAAATTTCAGGGATCGAAGCCTCGGGGGGATTAGGTGGTGCCTCCTTAGAAATGGACAGGTGTGCCCTCAGAGTCGTGGTGGCTTCCGTCTGGGGGCGTGCTGCCCGGTGACAGAAAAGCAGGGCCTCCGGGGTGCGTGACCTCAAAAGCAGCCGAGACTCAGAGGCTCAAAGGACCCGAATGGGGTCTCCTTAGAGACCGGAGGTCGGGCGGGGCATTGGGATACGAAGCATAATTAGGTCAAAGGTGGGGGCACGGCTTAAGGATTATAAAGTTCTCAGAACCGGGAGCCCCCAGTTCCGACAGCAGGTGGGCAGAGCCTTGGGGGGACTGGGACAAAGAGTGGAGGTTTCATGGGACCCTCCACAGAAGCCAGCAGCTGCAGGCCCTCCTACCCGGATCAACAGGAACTTGTTCATGGGCTGGTACCACTGAAGGAGGACCACGGAGGTCTCCAGTGCTCCGCACAGGAATGGGCCCCCCGAGCTCGCGCCCTCCGCTGTGGGGGTGGGTAAGGACATGTTGGGGTCAGTCTTCTCTCCCCTTTCCCGCTCCCAAACGGCAACATATCTTTCCCCGGGTTCTGGATACCCTGCCTTAACCCTGCAAACCCCTTGGGTGGAGCAGCCCGAGCCCTGCCCAGGCCAGCCCCCTATCTTCTCCCCAGGAGGTTCTCTCTCACCCACGCAGCAGGCCCGGCAACCTTTGGTGTCCTGGATCTTGGTGGAGACCATGTTCTTCCTGCAGAAGAAAGTATCAGGAATGGAAGGTAGGCAGGAAGTGGGGGGATTACAAGGGCTGTGGTGCCATGAGGGGCTGGTACCTTGCCAGTAGCCGGTGGGGACTAATGTGAGAGATGGGGCTTCCTGATCTGGTCTCTTTCCTTTCCAGCAGGCCCAGGATGCTATGAGAATACAGGTGGGGGGTCTTTCCTGCAGTGTGCATATACATAGGGGAAGCACGCAGTTATGGACACTGGACACTCCCACCTTTCCCCGCAACTTCGCTCGGCCCCATTGCTTTGTCTGAAATTCCCAAGCCTTCTTCCAACCTTAAGCACTTTTCACTTACTATTTT
Source organism: Tonatia bakeri (assembly GCA_004024845.1). Taxonomy (NCBI): domain Eukaryota; kingdom Metazoa; phylum Chordata; class Mammalia; order Chiroptera; family Phyllostomidae; genus Tonatia; species Tonatia bakeri. Next base: position 55,488 of record PVIA01003005.1, on the reverse strand, counting down.
TCACTGACATGTTTTAAACACCCCCTGAGGCCAGGCACTGTGCTCGGCACTGGTGCACAGTGGTGAGTAAAAGAAATTATGTTCCTTGCCCTTTGGTGCCTGTAGCCACATAAGAAACTGTGGACACTTAACTAGTTAGATAAATACACATTACAAAGTTCAGGAAGAAACCTATCTAGAAACTCTTTTAAAGCTTGTCATCACAGATATTAACTAGCTCATGAATCCTATTCAGCTTGGCGTTTCTCCATGCCAAAGAACTTATATGTATGAACCATGGACATGTACTAAGTGGGGGAATGCTGGTGGGAGAGGGGGGTGCAGGGTGGAGGGGGAAAAAGGGGAGAAAAAAATGGGGCAACTAATAGCATAATCAAAATATATTTTAAAAAAGAAATTCTTTTACACAAAATGTTTATAAAACAAGAACACAAATTTTTAATCTATAACTTTCTCACTCTATTTTAGTAGTGTGGGGTAAGTTCTAATGAACATCTGAGAAAGGTAAATATTACTTATTGTAAAATGCCCTCAAAACTGACTTGACAGGTGGGAACTAGTGTGAGCCCCATTTCACTGATGGGGAAACTGGGACAGGGAGCAGAAGTCCTCTGCCCCAAGTGAAAGAGTGAGCAGGACTGGAACCTCAGGCTCTGTGAGTGGGGAACCTAGGCTTTTATCAGCTGTGCTCACCACCTCCCCACCCCCTGACCTTTGACCCCTTCCCTTCTCACCCCAGCCCTTCCACTCCCCACAGCCGGACCTGAGAGAGACATGAGGACATTGTTGATGGAGTACAACCAGGTAGTCCGGCTAGGAGAGAGCTGCAAAGAATGGGGGAGACAACTCCTGTGAGACCCTGGCCACCCCCAGCTCCAGTCCCTGCCCTCGGCCCACCCTGGGGGCTGTCCCTCACCATCTCCAGCGTGGCCTCCTGATCATTCCGGTTCAAGATGAAAATGCCTTCCTCTGCCCCTAGGATCAGGTGCTGGTCTGGGGGGAAATGCATGCTTCATCTGGGGGTACCTCCCAAAGCCCCACCTGTCGGATCCCAACCTCTGGCACTCTCTCCTCCAGCCCTGACCCTCAGCTCTCCAGTCCACACGCCACCTCAACACTCCCAGCCTGTGTCCCCAAATCTGAACCGAAACCCTGACCCAGCCCCTCGAACTGGTCTCCTTCTCGCCCGCCTCTGACTCCCCACATTCTGGTGGGTCTTCTGTCTCTGCCCCACAATCCTGGCCCTCTGTCCCCACGGTGTGGACCCAGACATCAGACACGTTTCTCCAGAGAGCCCTCTAGGTTCTGTCCCTCCCTTCCCTCCCTAGATCTGGCCCCTGGAGGCTATCCTGTCTCAGCGTTGATCCTCACACTCAGACCCCCCAAATACAGCTTTCTTTGTCCAGCACAACACTCCCCAAACGCTATGCTGTTTCTTTAACATTTACCTCTCACTGACCTTGTCTCCGTATCTTCGATCCCCAGACTCTGCCCCTTTATGCTACATTCTAACCCCTAAAAGTCCTGACCCCCAAATGCTAATCTTAGTTTGCCATTAACCTCCAGCTGAGGTGACTGGGGCCCAACTGTCCCCCACCTTGTACCCCAAACTCTGACCTTTCAGCTATATCTGATACTCAGAACCCCCAAGCCCTAATTCCCTAGTTTTTACTCTCCCACTCAACTTCACAATACCCACCTTTGGCCCCTTTAGCTCCAGGCTCTGTCCCTGCCACAGCTCCACCCCTCCCCACCCTATGAAGACCCTTTCCTGGTCCCTGCCCTTGTACCTTCCGTCGAGGCCCCTCCCCATCCCACCTGAGTTCTCTGCGACCCTCCCGAACGCCCACCTTTGGTGGAGGGGTGTGTCCAGGCGGCTGTGCTGTGAATCCGGAGGGGGCAGCCATCGAACAACTTGACAAGAAGGGCACACCCCTGGGCAGGCCGTGGGCAACAGGCACAGACCCACAAGAGGGAGGAGCCCACAGGCAGGCGCAGTGGTTAGAACCCGGAGGAAGAGTGCCAGTGCTCCCATCCGCCTCGTCCGCCTCAAAGGGTTATGACCTTGGCGGGCCCCATACCCCTCTCTGCCTCAGCCCCCCCCCCATGAAATGGGGGATAATATCTACTTCTATCCGTACAGGTTTACACTACATGGAGACATGAGAGTGATGTCTGGCCCTGAGGATATCTGCCCCACAAGTGTCACCTATAATCATCATTACTCTTCCCACCCCCACCTCACCCGACACCCCCAGTCCCACTTAGAGGTGTGAGTCCCCAGCACAGTTGTCCTCACCTTTCTCTTCATCTTATCCTTCTTGGGGGGCAACAGTGGGGGCTGGTCAGACACTTGGGGGGGTGGGTTCCACAGTGAGGGTTCTGAGACAGAATGGGGGAAAATCAGCTTCCAAAGCCCCCCCACCCCTGCCCACCTCCCGCCCTAGCCTGCCCTGTTACCTGAATGGGCAGTTAGATGGGGGCTTCTGGTGGCTGGAGGAGGCCCAACCTGGGGGGTGCGTGGGGGAGGACCACTGGCACACCGGACCAGCACCCCCGGGCTCAGCTGCTCCTCTTCCCCTGGCGCCCAGGGACCCTCGTCCGATGGAGAACGGAACTTGGGCTTTGAAGACAGAGAAGAGGGGTAGGGAACACATTAGATGATCTCCGAGAGGGGGCACCCTGCCATCCCCCTGCCTCAGCTAGAACTGAAATTTGGTAACAACCCTGACCCTCTCCACAACGTCCTGCCACCACTCCAGCCTCTCCCTCTGCCCCCACATCAACACACTGCAGAAACTAAAGGGTTAATGCTGGGTGCACCAGCTATTGATCAGTGTCCGTCAGGCTAAATATTGGTTCAGGGGTGCTGCTTCCATACCCCAGTGGGCTCCTGGTCCCATCTCCCAGACGTCGAGGGTCCTGGTGCCCCAGACTCCTGCCCTAGAATGCCCAGTATCCCAGCCTCTAAGGACTGTGACCTTCTGGCCCCCAGTCCCCCAGCTCTGACCAGGACCTCACCTTGGGGGGCAGCGGAGGAGGTGTGTCATATGCAAGGGTGGGGCTGAAACACAAAGACAGGATAAGCAGGTGGAGGTGTGAGGAACAAGGATGGGGTGGTTCAGGGCTGGAGGCCTGAGTTCAGAAGGGCTAGGGGTGACTGGAGCTGAGAACTAAAGGACAAATTAATCAGCATGACGACAACAGCAAGAGCAGCTCTTGGAGATCAAGTGCTGACAAGGCATCGAGTCTAAATCTTCACGGCCACCTAGCAACACAGATCATCTGCGCTTCTGGGGTCAGGTGCTGCCACGGTGCCCAGCCACGTGCGAGCCCATTACAGACACAACGTGGGCCCGGAGGCTGACACTGGCCTGCAGGCTGGCCGCTGGGATTGAGACTGGGGTTAGGGCCCAAGGTCTAGCATACGGGAAATTCCCAGGGGCCAAGGTTTAGTCTGAGGTTTTATGAGTAGATGAGGAAGGATGGAGTCCTGTGGCTGGACTGGTGCTGCAGGTGAGGTCTGGGGGTTGGAGCAACATCTGGGAGGAGCTGGGGGCTGGTATGTGGAGGAGGGTCCAGGGCTGAGCCAGACAGATGAGGAAAGAGCTCAGGCTGGAGCAGAAGGGATTCTGGAAGGAACTGGGGTTGAAGGCAGGTGGGGACTGAAGTTAAGGGTCAGGTCAGAGGTCCTACAGAAGGTGGGAGAAATGCAGGGACTGGAGTCAGGGTAGGGTTGACGGTGGGGCGTCGGAGGTGAAGGAAGGTAAAGGGCTGAGGTTAGGTGGGGTTAGGGAACGGGGGCTGGGGAGGAGGAGAGTGTGGGCTGGGCTGGGGGTCACGATGGGGTCACAGGTTGGGGTGAAGAAAGGCAGAAGCCGCACTGACGGTTCAGTCAGGTCGGGAAGGAGTGGTGGAAGGAGAGTCGGGGCTGAGGCTGGGGTCAGTGCAGAAGCAAGGCAGGGGATCCAGAAATGCAGGGGTCAGGGAGGGCCCAGGAGCGGAGGTGCGGCCCTCTTACATGTCCACGTCGTCGTAGTCATCATCGGACTCTGACAGGTGCCTGCTGAGGAGTGACAGGCGTGAGCCCTGGCAGTTTCCACACTAATCCCAGCCCCCTCCCCGCCCAGCCCGAGGGCCCTGACCTAGGACTGCCGCTCCTGGGGTCTTCGGGGGGCTGTAAGCGAGCCTGTGGGATACCAAAGGGTCAGTGGTGGCCTGGGGACAGGGAGGGTGTCTGGAGCCAGTGGGGTGGGGGAGGGGCATCTCACAGTGCCAGCTGTGGGTCTGGACTCCATTCCTCTGAGCTTCCTGAATTCCATGTGCCGCCCTGGAAGTTGGAGGGTGGGGGGCAAGGTAACACATAGTGAGCTAGGGAGATGGATTTAGAAATACAGTAAAATTGGGGGGAGGGGAAGCGGTCGGCATCTTAGGATTGAAGCTGTCCCCTAAAGGGAGGGATCTTGGTTTATAGGGGCCTTATTTGGGGGTCAGGGTTTGGGGTTAGGGACATGGGGGCTCGAAATAATGGCAGAGCGTTCGGTTTCAGGTCCCGCTGGGAATCGGTCTGCCACAGTTCTGAGGTCTCTCTGGGGTCAGAGCGGTGATGGGAACCCTGACTCGGTCTGTCTGCAGGTCAGAGGAGCGGGGCCTCTGGAGTCACCTTGAGAGGTTAGGTAGTAATGGGGTTCTCTGGGGTCACTTGTGGGTCAGATGGTGGTGGGGGTCTCTGAGGGTCTGTTCGGAAGTGATGAATGATGTGGGGGTGAAGAGAGTCTCTTGGATCTATTATAGGGTCGAGGGTCCCCAAGTTTGAGGACTCTACTCACGACAGCAATCTGCATCTGGAATCCCCAGCGAGCTGGATCGGTGTGTGGATCTGATCCGCCGAGGGATGGCAGGGGGTGGCTGCGCAGGGCAGCAGCTACGTCAGGCCACTGCCCACCAGCAGCCCACAGCCCTGTGGGCTCAGCCTGGAGCCTTGACTCTCCCATAACCTCCACGCCCCCAGCGCTGTGCCAAGCCTCCATCCGCCCTCCCTTTTTCCTCCCACGAGAGGCTGCAGGGACGTATTCCAGGTAGCGGGCACAGCCTGAGCAAAAGCTGGGAGGTTCCAGGGCTTCTGTCAGCCAGGACCCCTCACCTCAGGCTCCTCATCTTCAATCTCACCAACAGGGGCCCCCTTCCCTGGGTTCCTCAGTTTGTCAAGAAGATCTAGGATCAGGCCTCTATTTAGCCCGGGCTGGGATACCAGCTGATGCTAGGGGAGGGGAGGAGGGGAGGAGGGTGTTAGCAGGCTGAGGGCTGGTGCAGAAGGAAACACTGGGGAGGGGCTTGAGAACCTGTCTAGGGGAACAGCGGGAGAGGGCAGGAGCTCTGGGGGACCAGCAGAAGCCCAGGGAATTCTGAGGAGTTTGAAAGAATTAAAAGAATTTAGGGATCCCGGTGTGGGGGTTGGAAAATTCTGTTCCTTAGTACACCCAGGGATGGGTCTTGAGGCCCTTCAGTTGTTTTAACAACTCAAGATATCCTGGAAAAGGGTCTGGGGTACAAGTTGGACGGTCTTTGAGGGGCCCTGGGCAATTCTGGGGTGAGAGTCTGGGAGGGTTTCAGGGAAGGAAGGTTTACACTGAGCATCTTGGTGGCACCAGGTCGTTTCTTGGGGTTCTTGGTGAGGGTGACTTTGATGAAGTTGTGGAAAGCGGCCGACCTTGGGAGGAAGAAGCCACATCCCGCAGTGAGGCACTCCGACACTTCCCATCAGACCGTCAGCCCTGGCTCGCCCTCCCTCATCTCACCGTCCCTACCATTTGCCTTTGTCCTTTAGCCGGGGCGGCTGGTAGCCACTTTTGGTCATGAGGAAGAGAACTCTAGAAGAGAAGGAGAGAACATGGAGTTCAGACTCCCAGTGGGGGGCAAGAGGGGCCCTCACTCAGTAGCAATGAAGTTGGCAGACAGCAAGTGAAGAACAGAATGAGAAAGATGCTTAGGCTTTACCACGCCCTGGGACACCCCTTCCAGGGAACACCCCATGTCCCATCATAGAGCGACGTGAGTCAGGGGGAAGCCCAAGACAGGGATCCCTGAGGTGGGGGTCCCTGGTGCAGAGCGCTATAGAAGGGACATTCTGGATTGAGGGGATCCTCAGGAGTCTCAGATTGGGCTCAAAGGGAAGGGGGTCTCCTGTAGGGGATTCTGATGTGGAGAAGCAGGTTGGTCGGGGTGTTCAGGGTCAGGACTGGGTGGGGTCTCCGGGCCCAGTGGCACCAGCCACGCGTGCCTACCTGAGAGGGTGTACGTCGAAGAGCGGCGGCTGCAGCTCAGCCAGCTCGATGGCTGTGATGCCCAGGGACCAGATGTCACACAGCTCGTTATATCCCCCCTTCAGGGCCACGGCTGCCACCTCTGGAGCCATCCTGCAGGCAGAGACCCTCAGAGAGCCAGGAGTGACATAAGAAGGGGGAAGGGAGACTCCTTGGTGTGGCAGTGCAGGGAGGACAGAGGCAAAGAGAGAGAACAGAATGGGGCCCAGAGAGAGCCGGATGCAGAGAGAACAATAAAGGTGGAGAGGAAGAGACAATGGGAACAGAGATGAAAGATGGAGGCAGCTAGGAAGGCAGAAAGAGAGAGAGAAAGAGAGAAACAGAGTCACACACTGGGACAGAAAAAAGACAGAAATCTACATATAGGGACAGGCAGATCAGGATAAAAACCAACACAAACACTGAGACACGGAGGTGGAGAGGGGCCCAGGGGACCCAGATAAAGAGGACACTCAGGAGGGAGGCGAAGGGAAGGTAGAACGTTCAACAGAGCGAGTCAGAGGCTGGGAGAGGAGCCAGAAGAAGAGTCCCAACGTTTGGGTGGGAAAAGTCACGGCCCCTCCTACCCCCAGCCACCTGCCAGACATCCCTCACCAGTAGGGTGTCCCAATGAAAGAGAGGCGTCGAGCCAGCGTTGCCCCAATCTGGGCCGAGATCCCAAAGTCAGCTGGAGGCAGGAGAGACACAGTGACCTATGGTTCTCTGTCCCCTCCAGCCCTCAGCCAGCCCGCCTCTCTAGCCCCAAGTCACACTCACCCAGCCTGACCTCCCCAGAGTCATTGATGAGGATGTTGGCTCCCTGGGGGAAGGAGGAGGGATGGGAGGCTGTCAGCGATCTCTGCCCCTCGTCCAACACTGTCTCCACTCCTTGGCCTCCCGACCGCTGCCCCACAGCACAATACTACCCCCAAGCCTTCGAAATACCACTCCCATCTCCTGGGCCTCCCACCCACCAATGCCACCTTTCTGCCCCTAGACCACCTTGATGTCCCGGTGTATCTTCTTCTGTGAGTGCAGATAGGCCAGTCCCTGTGGAGAGGGGTGAGCATAGGGCTGTGAGAGCCGGGGGCTGGAGCAGGGCCCTGCCCCCACCCAGGCCCACCGGGCCTTTCCTTACCTGGAGCACTTCTCGGCAGACGTAGCTGATCTGCAGCTCTGACAGGGGACCTGTCACTGCGAGGGTCACCCCAGCTCAGTGTTGGCTGGGAACTAGGACACCTGACCCAGGGAGCCCCTGGTCCCAGCCCAAACTGGCTGAGAGGGTGCGACGGGGAGTGGGGTACAGGATGGGCCAAGTGGGAGGGGAGGCAGAGGCGTGGTCCGTGATAGAAAGAGGGAACCAGAAGCCAGAGGGAGACAGATTCATTCAACAGACATTTGCAGTGTGTCCACTGTGTACCAGGCACCATGGTAGGCACTTGGGACACAGCTATGAATGAAAGAGACAGATCCCCACCCTCGTGGAAAAAACATCCAACAGTAAACCAGATAAATAAGTGAAGCACGCAGTACACAAGATGCTGATAAACAAGAAAAAGCAAGAAAGGACAACAGGAAACCTGTGGGAGGGCTATGACATTTTACAGAGGCTGGCCAGCGGAGGCTGCTCCGTGAGGGTGACAGGGTGGAGATGTGCGCAGTCCTGCTTGGAGCAGAACCAGAGCCAGCGCAGAGGCCAGGAGGCGGGAGGGCACCTGGTGGGTCTGCAAAGCAGCCAAGTGGGTGGAGCGGAGGGGAGACCGTAGATGAGGTCGTTCAGCTTGGGGCGCAGTGGCAGTCAGACTCATGGGCCACCGTGAGGAGCTTGGGCTTTTCGGAAGGAAATGGAAGCCATGGGAGGGCTCCGAGCAAGGGTATGAGGCTTTGCAAAATGAGGAAGGCAGAGACAGAGACAGACGGAGAAGCAGGAACAGATCCAAATTGGGACAGGGAAAGAAAGATGGTCAGAGACCCAAAAGTGGGGTGACAGGCACCATGAAAAAGAGAGAGACACAGAGGGTGGAGTAGGAGGGACAGGGAGATGGACAGAGACAAGCTCTGACAGTCCCGCTGTGTGAGTCACTTCCTCTCTGCAGGCCTCAGTTTCCCCACGAAGGACTTTTTTAAAAAATATTTTATTTATTTACTTTTAGAGATAGGGGAAGAGAGGGAACAAAACATCCACTGGCTGCCTCTTGCACTTCCTCAGCCAGGGGTCTGGCCCACGTCCCAGGCATGTGCCCTGACCGGTGGGTGACCAGTGACCTTCTAGTTTGTGGGATGACGCCCAACCCACTGAGCCACACCAGTCAGGGCCCCGCTGAGAACTTCTTAACAAACTCCTTCCTTTTCTAACATTTGAGGTGTTGGGCTAGAGGGAGACAGGGAGGCAGTGAAAGACAGAGGTAGGCATAAAAAATTGAGAGGCGATCGCAGACTACTCTACCCCACCCTCAAATGCTTTGAGAGTGAAAAGCAATCTGAGAGAAAGAATCAGAAATTCATTCACTCTTCAGTGCAAATGGGGGCACCTACTATGAGCCAGAAAAGCAGAAATACTCAAACACAAATAGACCTTGGTGAGAAAATGCAGGCACAGAGGAAGATGGGGAGGGGTGAGTAGAAAGATCATTGCACACAGAAAGACTGGGGCTGTCGGGTGCTGGTGAGAAGGGCCCAGGGCCCACTTGGTAACCACAGTACCCCCAGCATCATCCAGGCCAAGCCCAGGGCCAAAGGAGGGGCTCACTGTGTGAAATGTGGACCAGAAAACCAGTTCCAGGAGACACAGACACAGAGAGACAGGAGAGGTGGATTGGAGAGGTGGGGACCGCCTGGGTCCGCTTGCCTTTCCACTCACCTTGGTAGATGTCCTGCAGAGAACCGGCCCCACAGAATTCCATGCAGATCCAGAGTTTTTGCAGCCTACAACAGTTTAGCAGTAACAACAACAACAATAACAGCAGTGAAGTTATTTTTTATTGCACAGACCCCGGTTCACTCTCTTGTTCTGAACTTTTCATGTAACAGCTGTCATCTCTCTAACTCCCCTTGCTCACAGAGTAAAATCATCCCACTTCCATTTTATAGGTGGGGAAGCTGAGGCTCAAAAAGGAAATGTACGTTCAGGATCCACTGGCCTCAAACCCGTATCTTTGGGCTCCTAACCCAGGGCACCCTTTGCTGTTCCAAGCTAATCCAGGAGACAGGGCAGAGATCTCTCAGGTTGAGGAAGTTCAGAGGGGAGACAGAAATCCAGGGTGCCAGGACTGTGGGACAGAGTCATTACTGAGGCACCTGGATATTAATTTGGGGGTCAGAGAAAGTAGGGGATCATACTAAAAGAACAGACAGTGAAACTGGGGGAACCAAAGGGCACAATAATGAAACATTAGTTTTAGGGGACTTAGTTTCAGATTTGGTTACTATGAAGAGATCAATTTTGGGACCCCTGGTCCCAAATGGGAGTTCTGAATTGGAGGTTAGAGATTAGGGGATGGTCTGGTCAGAAAAGTGGAACTTTGGACTGGGGATCAAGTTTGGGGTGACTCAGTTAAAATGGGAGTCCATGACTAGAGCTCAGGTGGGGGGGCATCCTGGTCACAAATGGGGGCCCTGGGGTAGGGGCTGGGTCCAGGGAAGGTCTGAGGCTCATTACCAGAGATAACTCCCATGGTAGGCCACGATGTTGGCGTGCCGGCAAGTTTTCAAGATAAGGATTTCCTTCTGAAGCGTGGAAACATCGTCATCTGCGAGGAGGGGTGGGAGAGAAAAGTCTACTGCAGGGAAGAAGCATGGGGTCGATCCCAGTACCCCAGGAGGTGGAAGCGGGGGTGTGGGGAAGGAGGTCCTGAACCCTCTCCTCACCGGGCTCCATCTTCACCATCTTCAGTGCCATCAGGTCCCCGGTCACCTTGTCTCGGGCCTTGTAAAGGGGAAGTTGACAGTCAGGCCGGCTCCATTCCCCTGAATTCCTCTTCAGCATCCCTGAGCCAACGTCAAGGACTGGGACCCTTTCTTACCCCCTTCCCTTCTCGGGCTTTACCCCAAAGGCCACTGGATGGAGGGTGATGGAGAAGTGTCCTCACCTTGAAGACTTCTCCATAGGTGCCGCCACCCAGCCGCTGCAGTAGGTCGTAGTGGTCCCTGGGGTCCCTATTAAAGATGTCAGGGTCCACGAGGTCCATTCCTGGGAGCCGGAGCTGGGCCTGTGCCCAGGGGCCAGCAGGGCCTCAGAGCTCGAGAGCTGGCACCTCCCTCCCTCCCCACACACCCTGCACCCGCCTTGCCTCCACTGGCTGTGGCCTCCCCCTTCCCCACTCTCATTTCCTGCCCCAGCACAGGGCTGTGCGGCCGGCTCCACCCCCTGTCCCCTGGGCCCTGAGAGCCTGTGAGGGGCAGCTTGCACTGGGACCCAGGGGACCCCTCTCCACCTTCAGGGCCCTGGGCTGAATGTAAATCAGATGCAAACTACCTTAAGTGTGATCTGGTGGGTACCTCAGCACCCCTTCCCCCATTCTGGGTGGTGGCTAAAAACCACAGTTGAACGCTGCTGAATGAGAGTTTGGCCACAGCTCAGAGAGGGCAGGCCTGCACAGGGATGACCATTGAGTGTATATTAGTGTTTACCTTGGGCACCGACATGCACTTAGTGAAACTCCCCTGTGCAGTGCAAAGACCAGTTGATGTGCACGTGCCTGGCCTGGATATACACGTGCACAATGTGTGTGTACCCAGAGCACATACTTCCACATATGTGACACTTGTCTGTGAGTTCAGTGAGCAGAAACTGTACCCACATTTCCTGTAGCCACATAACATTTTTTAAAATTTATTTATTTCTAGAGAGGAAGGGAGGGAGAAATAGAAGGAAACATCAATGTGTGCTTGTCTCTCACTGGAGACCCATCCCGCCACCTCTGCCACGCCACTCAGACAGGAGCCTGGCCGAGAATCGAACCTGCGACCCTTTGATTCATAGGCAGGCACTCAATCCACTGAGCCACACCAGCCAGGGCAAGAGAGAGCTGTACCCACATGACTTTTGACAGCACACATGGGGCACTAGACTTCACCCACAAGACTGTAGTCTGTGGACAGGGTGCAATTTGGCGGGATTCAGGAGCCCCTCACCCCCCGCCGGGCAGATTATCACAACAGTTTTGCAGGCTCCTACCCCAGGAGTTAGGGTGGAGTGTGGGTACCAGTTTCAGTACTTGAAACTACGGAGCTCAGGATCCTGCCTCACGGGCCCAGGCCTGGGGCAAAGAGGCCCTCGGAGCTTGGGCCATGGCCCAAAGAGACGACTACTACGCGCATTCCAGTAGTTTTGTGAGGTCAATGCCGCGAGCAACCAGAAATGCGCACCCGCCGTCAGAAGTTCGCCTCCTTCCCTGCGAGTTCGCGCGCACACCCTGGGGACCACAGCGCGACACCCGGGAACAGCTCAGCCCCGCCTCCTCGCCCGGAGACGGCGCCAGCGCTCTCGGCAAGACTAAGTTTTGTCTCCCGCAGTCGGTCCAGTTCGGGCGGAGCGTACGCGCACGCGCCAACTGCACCCTCTGGGAAGAAGTCACGGGGCAGCCGGAAAGTATGGCAGCACTGCAAGAACCACCCTTTTTAGTGCCTCCCAGGCTGGAGCGACGACAGCAACGTATTTCCGTTTCCGCCATCTCTTCCTTTTCCGGTCCTCCAGGACACCGCACCGGCCGCATCTTCGGCCCTATCCGCCGTGTGGGAAGCGACATTAGTCATGGCGATGTTTGAGCAGATGAGAGCTAACGTGGGCAAGTTGCTCAAGGGTATCGACAGGTCTGAGCCCGGTCGGAGGGAGCGCTTCTGACCCAGCGGGGTGGAGGAGAGGATTTCTGGAGATCTCGAGCAGTGGTCACAATCCTGGGCTTGCCGTGGGGTGGGACTTGCCTTGGGGTGGAACTTGCCAGTCATCTGGAGGAGACGTTTAGGGAAAACACCATTGCTAGCGCCTGGCGGCAGGAGATAGCCGCGCCTACCACTCTTCTCCAGTTGCCTGAAGGCCTGTGCCTCCCTCTCCTTCCCTCAGCTCCCACTGTGTGTCTCGTCTCAGAGCCTCTTCGTCTCTCCCTTCTTTCTTCCCTCATGTCACTCATTCAAAACATGTTCACTAAAATCTACTGTCAGTGCCGGGCAGTGTTGGAGACCAGAGGTGACCAAGACAGTTTGCAGGCTGTGCTTGATTGAGTTCCCAGTTCAGAGTCCAAAAAACACCGACGGGAGCTGGGAGCTGGGAGCAGTCAGAGCTGTGATGGGGGAAGCACCAGCAGATTGGTCAGAGGCGGAATGGGGGAAGCTAGGCAGGAGAGGATGGGGCTAGACCAGGTGGGTGTCAGCGATGTCCAGGAGCCCAGGCACACAGGCTGCAGTCACTGACTGAGAGGCTGGAGAGGCGTCCTAGGCATTAGACCCAGGGCTCTGATGGGGTTTAGAGCTTAGGCTCAGGTCTGGGATATGGGTACGTTTTATTATTAGAGTTTACAGAGCTGATTCAAGATTTGGGTAGAGCAAGTGACCAGTGCCAAAGTTAAAGGGAAGGAGAGGAGGGAGGAGCAGGTTACTGTGCCCACCCCACCCCAGCCATGCCCAAATAAAGGGGCTGGCCTCAGCTCCTGTCTCATCTCTGCTCATCCATCTTGTTTCTTCTCTAGGTACAATCCTGAGAATCTGGCCACCCTGGAGCGCTATGTGGAGACACAGGCCAAGGAGAATGCCTATGATCTGGAAGCCAACCTGGCTGTCCTGAAGCTGTGAGTGTCTGCCTCCGACCCCAGCCCCACGCCTGCAGCCAGCAGAGTACCGCTCCCAGCACTGGGTGGGGCGGGAGTTGGGTGGGGCAGGAGTTGGGGGTAGCCTACAGGCTGCAGTGTCTTTTTTTTCCCTAAGATTTTATTTACTCACTTTTAGAGAGTGGAGAAGAGAAGGAGAAAGAGAGGGGAAAAAATGTCAATGTGTGGTTGTTTCTCACATGCCCCATACTGGGGCCCTGGCCTGGCAACCCAGGCATGTGCTCTGACTGGTAATTGAACTGGGGACCCTTTGGTTCGCAGCCGGCATGCAATCCACTGAGCTACACCAGTCAGGGTGGATGCAGTATCTTTTGGTGTGATGGCTAGGAAGCCAAGGAAGTTAGAGCAGCAGGACGGATGGTTTTTTAAGAATTAATTGCAAAACACAAATACAGGCCAGTATGTAAATACTGTTAGCTCTATATCCACGGGTTCCACATCAGTAGAAAGATTGAAAACATTTTTCAACCCAGTATTGAAATGTTCCCCCCCAAAAATGTGACGTTGCTTTTGTGTGCTGTGTAGTTAGGCCTGCTATGTTTACATCTGTACTAAACACGTACAAATCTTTCTTGTTCCATAAACAATACATATAACTACTATTTGCACAGTATTTACTTTATGTTAGGTATTGTAAGTAATCAAGAGATGGTTTAAAGTGTATGGCAGGACGTGCATAGGTTATGTGTAAATCCACAGACCATTTTATGCATCTGGATTTTGGTATCCATAGGGGGTCCCTCGTGGATACAGAGGATTGTATACAGTTTAGCAAGTAATTACAAAGGCCCCCGTGTGATCAGCATTTGTAAAATTGAGTGTTGCCAGCTGCCCAGGTCCTTTGCCCCCTATGTTTTGTGCCAGCCACCGCTCCTGCCCACCCCGGTAAACATTCTTGTGTTCGTGGCCTGGCTTTGTGTAAGTTTACCACATGCGTGCATCCTGATCACCTTTGCTTTGAACTCGACACAAATGCAGTCCTACAGCCTGAGCTCTTCTGCGTCCGGCTACTTCCACTCAGCACTGGGTCGGCGAGATCCAGCCGTTTTCTGTGTGGCTGCGGTTTTCTGTCGTCATTGCTGCACAGTGTTCCATCGTGTGACTGTCGTATGATCCGTTCTCCCGTTAACACACATTTGGGCTCTTCCCCCTCAGGGCCTTACTGGCACACTGCCAGCTGTGTGATTTTTACAGGTTGCATAGCATCGATTTTGACATCTGTGAAATGCATATAATGACACTGTATTTGTGGTGTTTAGATGTTATTGGTTACAGGTGCTACTCAGTGAATATACGCTGTGTGGCAGTTGCTGTGCTCTGCACTCACTTAGATGCCGTATTGCCCAAGGGGTGAAGCTGATGCACAGAGAAATTTTTTTTTAAGATTTATTTATTTTTAGAGAGAACAGAAGGGAGGGAGAAAGAGAGAGGAACATTGATTGGTTGCCTCTTGCACACACCCAAATAGGGACCTGGACTCAGCCCAGGCAGGTGTTCTGACTGGGAATTGAACCTGTGACCTTTCAGTTTGTGGGATGACGCTCAGCCCACACCAGCCAGGGTAATGCACAGAGAACTTAAAATAAGTAATCCATGGTCACTAAGCAAGGGAGTTTAAACGCAGCCAGTCTGGCTCCAGAGCCCTTAAGCACTATTCCAGACTGCTACTATGTACTCGTTCATTTGTGAATCACTTAACAGTGTGTGTCTTACTGGGTGGTTGTGAGGATTAACTGTCCTTGTCCACAGAGGAGGAAAGCAGGGTCAGGGAGGTCTCACAGACAGAGAGTGCTGTGGTCGGGATCGGAGTGGAGGCATGCCCAGCTCCCAGCCTCTGGGCCTCAGCACTGTGTAGCCTGCCTCACACCTGGCGAGGCTCTGGGACCTGGAGATGCCACCTGTTGCTATGTCTCTTGTTCCCCTTCTCAGGTACCAATTCAACCCAGCCTTCTTCCAGACCACGGTCACGGCCCAGATCCTGCTGAAGGCCCTCACCAACCTGCCGCACACTGACTTCACTCTGTGCAAGTGCATGATTGACCAGGCCCACGTATCCTTCCGGCTCTCGGGCCCAGGTGTGTGCGGGAGGGAGCAGGGGCAAGAGAGATCATTTCACAGGAAAGCGATTGGTCTGTGAATTTAGCCACAAAGCACTTGAATGCCTGCTCTGGGCTTGGCCTGGTGCTGGGTAGGGCTGTGGCCCTGTGCTAGTTGAGAGAGACCCATCCCCTGCCCTCATTAGAGCTCACAGTCCAGTGGGGGAAATAGGTCTCCTATCCCTGACAATGTCGAGAAGTCAGGGCTCAGGGTTAGAGGGACCAGGGGAGGCACCCAACCCTGCCTGGATGTTAGGGAGAGCTTACTGGAAGAGGAGCCATCTGAAAAATGAGGAGTTAGGTGAAGCAGTAAGGAAGGGTGTTGTAGGCAAAGGGAACAGTATGTAGGGAGGCCTTGAGGAAAAGGAGCTCAGTGCTACCTTTTAAAGGCTGTAGTAGTTCAGCATAGCCATGCCATGCCATAGTTTTCAAAGTGGAATTTGGTCAGACTCAAAAGGGTGCCTGGGAGCCATGGAAAGCTCTAAAATTGTAGAGTGACGGGTAGATTTATGCTTCAGAAAGATTCCCATGAGGATTCTAGCTGAGTAAAGACCACCAGGCACCAGGCAGAAGCCACGAAGAGCTGGATTCTTGGCGGAACTTCATTTTATGCATCCTTAGTGCCTAGCACAGTGCCAGCCTCCAAGAGAAAATGTTGAGTGGAGAAGCATGCATGAATCCTCAACTTGCTTTCTGTGGGTGGTCTCACACTTGGCCAGGAGAGCCTCCACCTTTCCTTTAATTGAGAAACTTGGTGGAGCCCCCATCTGTGCTGGGCCCTGTGCTCAAAGCGCTCACCGTCCCGGGGCCACCACACCCACCTGTGCGTTGGTGGCTAAGCTGAGAAATGGCCACATACTCACTGAGCCTGTTCTGGTGGTTTGAAAAAATCAGGCATACAGTATACTGTTAAAAATACAGAAAAGTGCACAGGGGACAAAAAGGCTTCTCCCGTCCCCTGTCCCGTAGCTACCCCATCCCCCTCCCAGGAGGCAGTAGTTGTTCGCTGTTCTTGGGGGCCTTTCCGCAGACATCCGGTAGATGCGTAAGGTCAGCCGTGTGTGTCCATAGACACGTGTCCCCCACCCGAATGGTAGGCTGCCATACGTGTTCTGCATCGTGCTTTTTTCACATCAGTGTGTCTTGTCACGTTCTGTAGGAGTTGGCTCTGTCCCCATGGACGGGCCGTCACTGGTGTAGCTGTGTCCATCATTGGACCGTTAGGGTGTCTCTCACCTTTTGCCGTAACGACTTGTGCTGCAGGGACCAGGTGGGGCCGGTCTAGGGCTCAGCAGCGGCCTTCCTGGGCTCTGGAACCATTTTCCCTTAGCGTTTCCTCCAGCAGGAAGAACGGCCCATCCGACAGATTCTGTACCTTGGAGACTTGCTGGAGACCTGCCACTTCCAGGCCTTCTGGGTAACGTCCTTCGGTGCGGGGCAGGGTGGGTGGGGCGGGCTGCCCAAAGCAGTGACCGTGCCCGTTGATTGGCTGCCTGCGAGGTGATGGGCCCCGGGCTAAGGGCTTTGCAAGGCTGATCTCATGGAATCGTCATCCTCACACGGAGTCAGAACTCCCAGGGGTCCCCTGTGCCTACAGGGCTCAACCTAACACACACGTATTCTTCTAGCAAAAATGCACCATCACCTGAACACTCTCCCTTTCTTGCTCCACCTGGAGCCTGATGCTCCACTTCTGCACCTTCACAAGTGGGAACCACTGCCCTAAACTTGTCCTCAGCAATAATTGCCCTCTCCTCTGTGGGGAATGGCAACTGTTTCCATCCTCTGACCGCTTCCTCCCAGCTGTCTTGCTCTCCCCTGTGAGATCTCCAGCCCCACATTCTTGGGCTGCCCAGTGCTCCAGCCCTCTGTTCTACTTTCTCCTTAATGTAAATTGTGCATCCCTCCCCTCTTCTACACGTGCATGCACGTGCACACACACCACCACCACCACCACCCCCTCTGTAGCTGAAATGATGAACAAGGCTGGAGAAAAGGCCATCGGAGTGCAGGACAGCCCGGTCTACAGTCCTCCGCCCCTCTGACCTAGGCTCTTGCCTTCCTCCCCAGTTCATTCCCTCCCCGCTCTCCTGGGCAGCCCTTCATACCTTCCCCCACCCCACCCTTCTCACCTCACCTTATGATCTGGCTGCCTGTTTTGTGGGAAAATAGAAGCAGCCAAAAGCAGACTCACACATGTCCCTGGTCTGGCCCTGACATCTATTGCAGCTGACCAAGCACTCTGCTGGTTTTTATTTATTTACTATTTTATTTTATTTTTTTAAGATTTTATTTTTTTAGAGAGGGGAAGGGAGGGAGAAAGAGGTAGAGAAGCATCAGTGTGTGGTTGCCTCTCATATGCCCCTCACTGGGGACGTGGCCTGCAACCCAGGCATGTGCCCTGACTGGGAATCGAACCAGCGACCCTTTGGTTTGCAGGCCGGCACTCAGTCCACTGAGTCACACCAGCCAGGGTGTCCTGCTGTTTTTAGAGGGTCCATTGTCCCTCCTATCTCAGGCCACCCTCCTCTAGTGCACCGTCCCCCTTTCATTGTACCCACTCGGGCATCACGACAGCAGTTCTGCCCACTGCTCTGTAACAGCTAACATGGCCTTCCTGGATTATTTCTGTCAACATAGGACATGCCTGCAGAGTGAGTTCTAGTCTAAAGAAGACAGCTTTCTCTCACTTCCACATTCCCATCAGCTCTGCCTCCGGCCCCCTTTCTCTGTGCCCCATTACAGCCGCATTCTTGACTAGGGGACCAGCTGCCCAATTTGCCCAGGTTTTAAAACTGGGAGTCTCATGTCTCAGGAAAGCCCCTCTGTCTCAGGCAGGTCGGTATATTGGTCATCCTGACCCTGGGACAGGTTGCCTCTGCTCAGTCTGTGCTGCTCCCCCTGCTCACTTGAATCCACTCCAGACTGTGTGACCAGCTCCCCGACCCTGCTCCCCAACACAGACACGCTCCGTGGAACTGCTCTGTGGAAGTCAGCAGTGACTTCCCCGTTGCTAGATCTAGTAGGCAGTTCTCAGGCCCCATCTTACCCGTCCTGTCAGCCCCAGGACGGGCAGTCACCCACTGCTCCCTCAGATCCTTTCCTCACTTGGCTTCCAGGACAACTGCTCTCCTGGCTTGCCTCCCACCTCACTGGCTGCTACTTGTTGCGCCTGTGGCTTTCTCATTCCCCCCACTAATGTTGGAGGGAGCCCTTGCGGAGAAGCCCTGTGGCTGGAGTGAGGGGGCGAGTGGGAGGAGATGGGGGCAGGGATCCTGTGGGGCTTCATGGTCCATGGCAGGACCTAGGAGGCCTTTTCTCTGAGTGAGACAGGAACAAGGGGAGGTGGTTGAGTGTAGTTAGCTAATCCGTATCTGCCACCTCTCTGGGACCGGGTTCTGCCTGCCAGGATCAAACCCCAGCTCTAATTTTGGGCAAATCACTTTACAGTTCTGAACCTTGGTTTCTTCCTCCCTAAAATAGGTGTAAAAACGGTAACTGTTACGTTATGGGGTCGTATAGAGAATGACTGATGTGGGGCAAATGCTCAAGTGTGAGCTTCTTTGTTAATTGTTAATGTATTAATGTTAGCATTCTTGCTACTGTTAATGTTAACTTTGTGATTCCTCTCACAGCAAGCCCTGGATGAAAACATGGACCTTTTGGAAGGTATAACTGGTTTTGAAGATTCTGTCCGGAAGTGTAAGTCCCTCTTTGAGCCTGAGCTCCCTGATTGAGGGAAGGGAGTAGGGGGTGGCAGCAGGGTCCTGCCGGTGCTGGGGAGCGGCTCTTTACCATCTTTGTCCCTTACCTTCGCAGTCATCTGCCATGTCGTGGGCATCACTTACCAGCACATCGATCGCTGGCTGCTGGCCGAGATGCTTGGGGACCTGACAGGTAAGGCCCTCTCTGGGTCCCTAGTGCCAGTCTCGGAGGTCCAGGGTGGTCAGGGGCAGTGGGACTGAGCCAGCTCCTCTGATGGACCCATCCCTTCCTTAACCAGTGGTTATTGAAGGTCCAGCCCAGAGAAAAAATAAGGAGTTGGTATAATACATTCCTTTCCTCAGGGGAGGTTTATGGTATTCGTTCATGTATTGTGCATAAATTATTGAATGCCTGCTCTGTGCCAGACACTGTTCTAGGCCCTGGGGACGTGACAGTGAACAAGAGAATGGCTTATATTTGTTCTCAGGGAGGTAGCATAACAGATGCTCAGGCAGGAGCACCCTGTCCTGTTCACCCAGTGCCTGGAGCAGAGTAAGGGCGGGGAGGAAGGCGGAGGCGCAAGAGGTGGTGGTGGGAGGGAGATCTCCCAGTACAGCAGAGCCTCCTACAGAAAGGTCCCTCTAAAAAAAAAAAATGTGTATTTACCCGTTTTTGCAAAAAAAACACAAGAAAGAAAATAAAAGCTAAGGAAATGGGGGTGGGGGGACGAGACAAAGGAGGAGAAAGGGGGGGGGGGGTGAGATTTCTCTGAGTACCTCAGACAGCTTTGCCTTCTGATCCCGGTAGTTTTTTGTGGGCTTGTCAGTGTCGTTACTGTTTTGAATGGACGTGGATTTTATCGCACACTTTGTGTCAGATACTGTACTGTTTCGCATCACACAGCTATTTGACATACTGAAAAGTGAAATTAAATCAAAAGGGGATGAAACAACCCTTAGAATTGAATATAAAAAGAAGCAGATGAATCTGTATCAGATTGATATTGGTTACACAGAAAAGAATTACAACCTTCGTGGCATATTTCCCAAGGGCAAAAAAGAGCTGCAAAGAAATTTTTAAACTTTATGCCATAGACTTACCGTTAGTGGTTAATGATGACATTGTGACTTTGAAGCCATTTCGTGTAGGTTATGGGAGAAAACATAGTAAATACTAACACAAAATCCCTGTGATGGTGAGGATGGGAAAGATGAAAGACTCCCCCTGGCGGCCATTTGGAGAATGAGCTGTGGAAGCACCGAGCTGCCACAGAGGCTGCTGCTGTGTCCAAGTGGAAGATGCTGGTGGCTTCTGAAGCAGCTGGGCAAGGAGGGTGTCCTGGCTTTGACTCCCAGGCCCCCTAGTACTGTGGGGTTGGGTGACCGCAGCCCCCATTTTGCCTGTGTCACCTGCAGACAGCCAGCTAAAGGTGTGGATGAGCAAGTACGGCTGGAGTGCTGATGAGTCGGGCCAGATCTTCATCTGTAGCCAGGAAGAGAGCATTAAGCCCAAGAACATTGTGGAGAAGATTGACTTTGACAGTGAGTGGTGGCCTGAGGCCTCTGGCTGTGGGGCAGGGGGTGCCCTTCCACAGAGACCAGGGAGGACTGGGCCCCAGGACCCAGGCAGATACATTCTGTCTCGGGGCTAGGGAATCTGCACCTTTCAGACTCCACTGATCTGTGCATGGAGCTGCCACCTGGGAAGGGACGGCAAGGGGTACCAGTGTCCTTCCCTGGAACTTCCAGGGCCTGGAGGGGCCTTGTGATGTGTCCCCATGCACTTACTGTCTCTCCTTTGTTGTGGGGGCTTCCGGGGTCTCAGCCCTGGCATCTGATAAAACACAGCAGAATGCCAGAAAGTGCAGGCTCTGGAGTCAGGTTCGTGGGTGGGGATCTTGGTCCCTTCCTGTGTGGCTGTGTGACTTTGTGCCTCAGTTTCATCATCTAAAATGTGGGGAAGACAGGCCCGGGCTGGGCGGCTCAGTTGGTTAGAGCATCATCCCAATACACCAAGGTTGCAGGTTCAGTTCCTGGTCTGGGCACATGCAAGAATCAACCGATGAATGCATAAATAAGTGAAACAACAAGAATTGATGTTTTCTTTCTCTCAAGTCAATTTAGAAGAGATACGTGTTGGTACAGCGTGGCTTCTCAGTACAGACCAGCTCCTTTGGTGCCAGTGAGGAACCAGACTGAGTGGGCACTGGGGACTGTGGACTCACTCTGAGACGTGCCTGTTCTGTGTGAGAGCTTACTGGAGCAAAGGGTTCTTCAGTGAAGAGGTGCCAGTCCAGCACTCGGAGTGTTTTGCGAATAGCACATGCTATTTTTAAAGTAATGAATAACACCGCCAGGCATTTTTCTAATCATGTCATTTAATCCTGGCATACCATTGAATCCTACTTTTCCATAGGATAGATGCTTCCTACAGATGAGTAAACTGATACACCTGGTAGCTGGGAGCGCTGAGATTTGAACCTGGGTCTTCTTGCTCCAGAGTCCAGGGGTTGGTTGGTTGGTTGGTTTTTAATTGATTGATCGATTTTAGAGAGGAAGGGAGAGAGAAACATGGATTTGTTTTTCCACTTTTTTTATGCATTCATTGGTTGCTTTTTGTATGTGCCCTGGCCAGGGATTGAATGCACAACCTTGGCATATGAGGATAGTGCTCTATCCAACTGAGCTACTCAGTCAGGGCCAGAGTCTAGGCTTTTAACTACTGCCCCACACTGCCCTTGCGATGGTGACTAGGCCCCCTGAAGGGGTTGTGATCTATTGCTCTAAAGAACTGTGGGTGCCCTCATTGGTAACTGGAGCTTCGCCTCCCATTCTTCCCGCATTGACTCGTTCCTCCTTCTCTTCTCAACAGGTGTGTCCAGCATCATGGCCTCCTCCCAGTAACTTTGAAGGCGTTTAATAAAGATTTGTTGCCTTAGCCTTGGTGTCTCTTCACTGGCTTCCTAATTCTGCTTCATGCCCACCAGAGGGAGCCAGAGAGCAGGCCTCTGTCGGCCCTATGCTGGGGCCCCACTGTGGCCTGGCTTCTGTCTCCTATCTTGCTTGGGTTGCCCGGCCTCAGCAACTGCCCTTCCACCCCCACCTTCCTGATCTGTCAGGTCACCTGGAGGGCGGGCAGCGGTGAGTCAGCAAGGAGGAGAGTGAATGGGCGGGGAGCCCAGCCCTGCAGCTGGCTGTAGCCTAGGCTTTTCTGTTACCCTGAAAACCCAGCTGAGCAGCAGTGGGCCCCTTCATAGGTGAGGGCAGACACACCTTTGCCCTTGGGCCTCACAAATACAGGCAGAAGTGTCCAGAGTGGTATGTGGGGGGAGGATTCTGGGTGCTCAACCCTTCGGAGGTCCTTGGTCTAGTGACTGCTCTGTTTCCTCAGAAAAGGAGTGGTGCACCCTTGTCAGGGTTATGAAGATTTCGTGAGCTCTTGCCAGCAAAGACCTCAGGCCGGGTCCTAGCCCGTTACTGACATGTAGAGAACAGGAGTCACTGTTGAGTTTAGATCTGAGTTTCTCCCGAAGGTTGCACACTAGCCCCCAGCACTCTTCTATTTGGAGAGACTTTACAAGGAAATTCGGATTTTTAGCCAGGCCGTGTACCCCTTTCCCCCAAATCCCAGCATGCAAAGGTCAGGAGGCCTTGCTCACATCACTCTGGCATGGGTCTGTTATCTTGCCATTTTACACAAGGTACTCCAGGCATCTGGCACAAGAACTTGGGACAATTGTTCCTCTTTGTGCTTGTGTGCAGGAAGAGGTGGGGACGGCACTGGCTACCTTTGGGGTAAAATGGAGGAAATGGAATGCCATGGTGGATGCTAAGCCCGTAGTTCGGGCCTGCTTCTGCCTGGGAGAATTCCCCCCGCCCCCTCTGACAGTGAACTCTGCCCATGGGAGCAGTGGCAATGGCTGATCTGCCAGCCCTGCCAACCCTCCCTGATCTGCTTGCACTCACACCCATCCTCCAGGCGCTGACAGGACGTGGAGCCAAGGCAGGGCGGGACACCCTTTGCCCTGGGTTCCGGACCTGACCAGGAGCCAGGAACTAGGGTGTGTCCAAACCCTGGGCACAAAGGAAGGGTGCTTCTGTAGCTCAGGACTCCAGTGTGCTTTGAGGGGGAGAAGATGGATGTTGCTACCCACCCATTTGATTGGCTGGGTACTCCCTTGGGGTGGGCACACTCTCACCCACTTGACAGGTATCCTTGTGTAGGACCTGCACGCCTGGCCACATCCCACTGCCAGGAAGAGGAAGTAGCCCGTATCTCCTTTGGAAGCCACATCTTGTACTACGTTGCCAACTTGCCTTTAACTTTGTTTTGTTTTTATAGAGTTATATTTCTTTTTTTAAAAAAAGATTATTTAGAGAGAGGAAGAGGAAGGGAAACATCAATGTGTGGTTGACTCTCGTGTGCCCCGTACTGAGGACCTGGGCCACAACCCCACATGCGCCCTGACTGGGAATCGAACCAGTGACCCTTTCATTCACAGGCCAGCACTCAGTCCACTGATCCACACCAGCCAGGGCTGTTTTGTGTTTTGGAGATGATCATCCTTTGAGCATCTCAGAGGCCCGGCTCTGGAGAAAGACTGATTCAAACCCCAGCCTAGTGGCCTTTGGGCTTGTTTACCCTGTGCCTCAGTTTTGCAGCTGGTGAGGGTACCCACTTCAGTGGTTGCTGTGAGCTAATAATGCATGTGAGAAACTCAGCACCTTGGTAAACAAAGAGAGCGTACACTGGTAGCCTGTCTTGCTCGCTTGGGCTCTGGGCTGTTGTCAGCTGCTTCCATCATCACCTCCAGACATCCCTTTATCTCATGTTCCCTCCTTGGGAGAACATAAATCCCTCCTTTGTTTCATTTAAGCAGTGCTGTTAATGGGACACAGTGCCTAATCATTTCTGCCTGTAGTCTGCAGAATCCCCAGAGTACAGAAATGGTGAGCCCATTGGCTATAGCCCTTCACTCAGATCCCCTTCAGGTCTCTTCTTGCTGCCTCTGAGCTTCTGCCCCTCTGCCCCTTGACCCTCAATAGGTGATATCTATTATTACTGCACCGCCTCCGGATGGCTGCCAGGAAGTGGCCTCAAAGCTGTCTGACAAAATGGTCCCTTAATTTATATCTCATTGCCTGGGACCATTGGCTTTGGGAGGTTTCTCTGTCCTCCAGGAGCAGGCAGTGTGGGGCGGATGGCCCTTAGCTCTAGGGCCTTTCCCTGCTGACTCGGCCCAGCACGAAAGTCCGGGGCCTGTTTGCCAAGTTGGGCAGGAAGAGGCTGCCTGCCCCAGCCCAACCCAGCCCAGCTTTGTAAACCACCAACACTCCTGGGGCTCTGACCAGGTCCTGCCATCATCCACTGGGAAAATGGGCTACTGCCCAGACCCTGTCCCCTTCCTTTGCTTGCCACTGGATCCCTTCCAGTGCTTTTGAGAGACCTGGGGAAAGATCCTTGGAGCTTTCATAGCTGGAGGAGCCATGTCTGAATCCCTAGGAGAAAACCTGGGGCTGTCTGGAACCTTGATTCCCTGCCCTCCACCACCCGCAATCAAATTCTTAACAGTGAGTCCTGTCAACTTTGTTTTCCCCAAAACTACCACTGTCCCTCCTCCACAGCTCTCTCCTCCTCCAAGACCCTGGTCCTGCCCACCCTCATTTGGACCGTTGTAGCAGCCTCCTCATTGCTATCCCTGTGCTCGATCCACCTGCAAGCTGTTCCCTTCATGGGCCAGGGGGACACTATGCACAGCTGAATCAGATCCCAGGCCCACTTAAAATCCTCCCTTAACTTCCCATTGCATTTAGAATAAAATTCATTATGTCAATCAGATCTCAGTTAAAAAAATATTAAAATTCCTTACCATGGTCTTAAGTTCATTCACTCATTGACCTAGGGTTTATTAAACTATCTGTGCTCAACGCTGCTTCAGAGATTAGAGATACAGCGATGACCGAAACTAAGACCCCCACTCTCATGGGTGACATTCTTGGGAGGGAGACAGATAAATACGAGTGAATTGACCAGTCACGTGGTATGTTATATGATGATCAGTGCTCTGGAAAAAATGAAGCAAGAAAAGTGTGGGATGCTACTTTATTTTATTTTTTAATTGATTTTTTTTTTAGAGAAAGAGAAAGAACATTGATTTGTTGTTCCACTTATCCATGCATTTACTGGTTGATACCCATATATACCCTGACCAGGGATCAAACCTGCAGCCTTGGCTTATTGAAAAGATACTCCAACCAACTGGGCTACCTGGCTGGGGAGGGGAGGGGTGCTCTTTTAAATAAGTGGTCAGTGGTCGCTGAAGAGGTGTTGCTCCAGAGACATACAGAAGAGGCTATGAGCGCTGGAGATCCTGCGTCTGGGGAGAGTGATCCATGCAGTGGGAACAAGGTGTCACCAAGTATAAGGCCCTGAAGCTAGAGCAGGCCCAGTGTGTTCCAGAAACAGCAAGGAGGTCTGCAGTGTGGCTGGAGCTCAGGGAGCAAGGGGCAGAGGGGGACGTGAGCTGGGAGAGGAAACGGGGACCAGGATGATCGAGACAAGGAAGGCCTCATGGGAGGAAGACCTCGTGGGTCTGGCTAATGCCACAGTCTCCCTTCTTTCTTTTTTCTCCCATTTTTTTATTTTAAAATATATTTAATTGATTATGCTATCACAGTTGTCCCATTTTACCCCCTTTATTCCCCTCTGCCCTGCACACCCCTCCCCCGCTTTAGTTCATATCCATGTGTCATACTTGTAAGTTCTTTGGCTTCTACATTTCTCATACTATTCTTACCCTCTCCCTGTCTATTTTCTACCTACCATCTATGCTACTTATTCTCTGTACCTTTCCCCCCTCTCCTCCTCCCACTCCCCACTGACAACCTTCCATGTGATCTCCATTTCTGTAGTTCTGTCCCTGTTCTAGTTGTTTGCTTAGTTTGTTTTTGTTTTTGTTTCAGGTGTGGTTATTAATAACTGTGAGTTTGTTGTCATTTCATTGTTCATATTTTTTATCTTATTTTTCTTAGATAAGTCCCTTTAACATTTCATATAATAAGGACTTGGTGATGATGAACTCCTCTAACTTTACCTTATCCGAGAAGCACTTGATCTGCCCTTCCATTCTAAATAAAAGCTGTGCTGGATAGAGTTATCTTGGATGTAGGTCCTTGACTTTCATGACTTGGAAGACTTCTTTCCAGCCCCTTCTTGCCTGTAAGGTCTCTTTTGAGAAATCAGCTGACAGTCTGATATCAGGGAACTCCTTTGTAGGTAACTGTCTCCTTTTCTCTTGCTGCTTTTAAGAGTCTCTCCTTATTTTTAACCTTGGGTAATGTAATTATGATGTACCTTGGTATATTCCTCCTTGGGTCCAACTTCATTAGGATTCCCTGAGTTTCCTGGACTTCCTGGAAGTCTATTTCCTTTGCCAGATTGGGGAAGTTCTCCTTCATTATTTGTTCAAATAAGTTTTTGATTTCTTGCTCTTCCTCTTCTCCTTCTGGCACCCCTATGATTCGGATGTTGGAACGTTTAAAGATGTCCTGGAGGTCCCTAAGCCCCTCTTCATTTTTTAAAATTCTTGTTTCTTCATTCTTTTCTGGTCGAATTTTTCTTTCTTCCTTCTGGTCCAAACCATTGACTTGAGTCCTGGTTTCCTTCCTGCCACTGTTGGTTCCCTGTACATTTTCCTTTATTTCACTTTGCATAGCCTTCACTTTTTCCTCTGCTTTGCAACCATACTCAACCAATTCTGTGAGCATCCTGATAACCAGTGTGTTGAACTGTGCATCTGATAGGTTGGCTATCTCTTCATTGCTTAGCTGTATTTTTCCTGGAGCTTTGATCTGTTCTTTAATTTGGGCCATTTTTTTTTTTTTTTGCCTTGATGCGCCTTTTATGTAGTGAGGGGCGGAGCCTTAGGTGTTCACCAGGGTGGGGCAACCCATGTCTCAGTGTTGTGACGCTATATGTGGGGGAGGGTCCGAGAGGGAACAATGCCACTCGCTCTGCTCTCTGCCAGTTTTCAGTCACTTTCCCTACTTCCCCAAGCATATCCTCCCACAGCTGCCTCAACTCCCACCAGTGTTTTCAGTCAGAGGTTTTGAGGCTTTATTTCCCTGCGCTGGAGTCCTGGGTTGTGCGGTGTGTCACTCCCCAGTTGTTCCTCCTGGTTTATCTGCAAGCCAATGTTGGACCACCCTCTCCACCAGCTGCCATCTCACGGGGTCCTCCAGCCACCACTTTGCTGTGAGTCCTCTCCACCCAGTTGCCCATCTCCACCCCTCCTACTGGTCTGGATGAATGTTTCTTCTTTAACTCCTTCATTGTGGGACTTCCATACAGTTCAATTTTCTGTCAGTTCTGGTTGTTTTTTGTTTTTAAAATTTTGTCATCCTTCTTTCGGTTGTGTGAGGAGGCACAGTGTGTCTACCTACGCCTTCATCTTGGCCGGAAGCCTCAGAAGTCTCCCTTAGTTCAAAAGCTGGACTGGGCTGGGCTGGGGCAGGGGAGACTCCTGTATCTTCCTGACTTTCCTCGACGTGGACTTGTACTCTGAGTGTGGTGCTATGGGACAGGGAGTGTTCTGGGCAGGGGAGGGAGCGACTTGGTCTAACTTGGGTGTTTACAGGCTCCCTCTGGCTTCTTGCGGGGGAGGGGCTGCAGCGCAGCAGGGTGCTGGTGAGAAGGCGGCTGTAGTGGTCCAAGCAAAGACAGGGCAAAAGTGGATGGGACCAGGGTGAGGCCTTTGGGGGCACGGGAAAGTGGGAGCATTCTGTTTATGCTTTCAAAATGGATCCGAGAGAACTTCCCGAAGAACTGGATGTGGAGTGTGAACACAAAGAGGAACGAAGGATGTCCCTGGCTGGTGTGCCTCAGTGCACCAAGTGCCGGCCTGTGAACCGCAGGGTCACGGGTTCGATTCCGGGTCAGGGCACATGCCTGGGTTTGGCAGGGTTCCTGGTGGGGGACATGCAAATGGCAACCACACATTGATGTTTCTCTCCCCTCTTTCTCCCTCCCTCTTCCTCTCTCTAAAATAAATAAATAAAATCTTTATAAAAAAGAGGAACCAAGGGTAATTTCAAGGTTTGATGTCTGTGCAGCTGGAAGGATGGGGGCCTCACTCACTAGGATGGGGATGGCTGTGCAGTAGTCAGGTTTTGGGGCAAAGATCAGGAACTCAGCTTTAGATATTTACATTTGAGGTGCCCATTAATGTAGCAATATCACCTATATTTATTGTTGCCCCTCCTACCCGTGCTGGCCACTTGAGAACTAACCGTGCCCATCCTGCTCAGCACCGTTTCCACACCCAGGAGCAACGCTTGGCAATACAGGTGCCCAGTGACCGTCTGCTGAATGCAATCCCAAGAAGTCCTGTACCTTTCCATTTCCAGTCAGCCAGTATGAATTCCAACTTACTAAACTCCCCTGTCCATTTCGTGAATTTTTCGGGTCTTTTTTTTTTTCAAACGTCCTTTTCTGAGAAGGCTACCTTGACTACATCTCAACTTCCGCTCGATTTTTCTCCTTAACACTTACACCTTAGAATCCACTGCATGAGTTAAAATGGTGTTTGTTGTCTCCCTCCTCTAACAAGTAGTTCCATCAAGGCGACGATTTTTGTCTATCTGGTTTCGTGCCAATGCGCGAAACGGAGTCCAGCACACAGTAGGCGTTTAATAAATACTTGCCGCGTTGGCGTGGCCGAGCGGGACGGCGCTCGGAGCCCGAGCAGGTCGAGGCCTGAAGGCGAGACCCGCCTTATGAATCATTCATGACTGGCGCCGCCCGCGAGGGCGCACGCGCGCGAGAGGGCGGTGGCGGCGCGGTGCGCAGGCGCGGAGGGCAGTGCGCAGGCGCGGGCGGAGGGCGGGCTGAGGCGGCTGAAGCGGCGGCGGCGGCGGCGGCAGCACCTCGGGGAGAGGGGCGGGAGCTGAGGCGGGAGCGGACCGGCTGGTGGGTTAGCGAGCGGCGGCGGAATGGTGGACTACCACGCGGCAAACCAGTCGTACCAGTACGGCCCCAGCAGCGGGGGCAATGGCGCCGGCGGCGGGAGTAGCATGGGCGACTACATGGCCCAGGAGGACGACTGGGACCGGGACCTGCTGCTGGACCCGGCCTGGGAGAAGCAGCAGCGCAAGGTGCGCGGCCTGAGGGCCGGACGGGCTGGGACGGGGCTTGCGAAGGAGGCTGGGCCCGGGAGGGCGCCGGAGGTCCCGAAAGGGAACGGGAGAGTCTGGGAAGGAGTTGGCGGGTCTGGGCAGGGGCTCGGGGTCCTGGAAAGGGATCGCAGAACTTGAGCGAGAACCGGGAGTCTGGGAAAACCATCGGCGGCCGGGAGGGAATGTGGAAGTCTGCAGAGAAGGGCGCAGGGCGCCTGAGGACGGGATGGGGGTCTGGGCGGGGAGCCGGCGGCCGAGGAGGTGACTGGACGGTCTACAATGGGACTGGGGTCTGAGACGACGGCGGAGGGTTGGGGCGATGAGAGGCCGGGGCCTGGGGTTCGGGGTCTGGGGAGAATTCGGCAGGGGGGTGGCTCGGAGTGCGGGAGGTCTGCAGAGGTGGGATTCTGGGGGCTCGGGGCGGGCAGTTCCGGAGGGGCGAAGGTTCTGGAAGTCTGAGCGGAGCGGGGCCGGCAAGGACGGGGTCGCGGGGCGTGGAGAGCGGCGGGCGGACTGGGAGGCCAAAGGAGAGGGGCTCCGGGGGGCAGTGGGAGCGCGAGGCCGCGGGCGTGGGAGGAGGCCGGGGGTGCCGCGCCTGTGACTGAGTCCCCACGGGGCGAGGTGTGTTCGGGTGCCGCTTTAAAGGGAAAGGGGTAGGGGGAGTGAGGAGCGGCGGAGCGGCTGCGGAGTGTTCGGCGTTGTTTCGAGGGGGTTTCCGAGGGACTGAGGAAGGCCGAGGCTCCGGAGGGTCGGAGGTGCCGGAGGGGAGGGTCTGGGGGGGGGGAGAGTGGTGGGTTGGGAAGTGAGCTGGGCTGGAATGGCGAATAATGGGAGGGGGTTGTTTAGGAAAAGGAAAGCCTTCTTAGGGAGTGAGCACGTAATAGGACGAGGAAGGAGGGCTCTTTTTTGCGGGGGGCGGGGGAGTTTCTGGAGATGCGCCCCCCCCCCCGCCAGGGGTTGGAAGTGCGTCCGTGTTATGAAGGGAGAAAAAAAAAAGTGGGAGGAATGTGTGGGAATGTTCAGGAAGAATGGTGTCTTTTGGCAGGGGCGGGAGGGATGAAGAGATCTCAGAGCAGTGTCTGGTTTTAGGTGGCACTTCGGGTTGTGGAAGCAATTTGGGGGGACCCACAGTGGTGAAAGAAAGATCGAAAGAAGCGGGCGGCCCGGAGAAGGTGGTGTGTGTGGACGGGGCCGCGGAGCTGATGTGAGAGGGTTGGAGTGTGCGCTGAGGGAAGTGTGTGTGTGTGTGGGGGGGGGGTCGTGCACAGGTGTGTTCCAGGAGGGCGGGAGGCCTCTCGGCGGAGGCACTCAACGTGTCCTGGAGATCCGAAGCTACTTCCCAGGCTCGGCACTGGTCACGGTGTCCGCGGGACTCGGGGGTCGGCTCGGTGGAGCTTTGTCAGGAACATGGCACTAGACTCGAGGGGTGTGAGCAGCGAGAGGAGGGGAGAGTGGCCCGACGCCCGTGGAGGGTGTGAGCTGGTGCCCGGGACCGCGGTGCGGGCCGCCCAGGCTGGAGGGGAGGGTGAAAGAGCAGCTGCTCCGAACCGTCCCGCGTAGAGGCTGGCGCAACCTTGGGTAAACTACCAGCCTCTGCTTGGATTTCCTCATCAGTGTTGGGGGAGGCGAGTGGAGGGTGGCGTCCTTATCCGCTGCCCGCCACCTCAGGGTGGGCAGGTTGAGATAATCTGACATTAAAATGCTTTTTGAGAGGCAGGGAAGACCTACTCTGCAGCCACAGCAATAATTTATTCCCTGAGGCAGTGCAGGGTTGCCAAGAGACTGGAAAGTTGGGAGGGGAACAGGGGCTGTGGGAGTGTTTGGAGGAATGTCTGGGATCTGTCTTCTGCTGGGGTGCTTGAGCCCTTGACCCTCTTCCCTCAGGTAGTGGGAATGGGAGGCCTTCCTTCTCCCTCCCTTCTCCAAGTGATTCCTTTTGCTAGCTCGGTTCCACTCTCCTCTGGGAGCTAGGGTGTGTCCCCCTCGTGGTTCCAGCCTCCCTTAACCCAGGGCGAGGCTGGGGCACCGTCCAGGCTCTGGGCGCGGACCGGACTCACCGGCACCCCAGGTCCTTGCTGCTGTGTGTCATTCTTCCTCCTCCCTTCCTCCAGGACCAGGCAGAGTTGAAGGAAAGACTGGCTCATAGTGTGCTCTAATACCAGTGCTTTAGATTCTCAGTAAGGGCCAGGTTCCAGTGTGTCCTGCTTTATACCCACTTCACCAAGTATTTACATGTAACTGTTCTTTGGGGAGAAATATTGCTTCATTACTGTGCACTTTCCTATTATGGGTAGGGATCCTTTCTGAAAGGGAGAGGGAGTAACAGAAAGGAGTATATATACAAGTTTGTGCTGTTCCCTCCCTTCTAAGAGGAGCCCCTCCACACACATACTCAGAAAGTCTGACAAATTAACCTTCTTGCCTCTTCAGGGCTGAGCCACTGAACACATGGAGAGTGGCAGTTCTGTGTCTTGTGTATCTGAAAAAGCTGTGTCCAGGACATCTGTAGACCCTTAAAAGGTGTGGAATTGAATATTTCTAGGAATTAAGTGACAGTTGGCCCAAGTCAGGGTGTGTGTGGCTCCTGGTGGTTCTCATTTTTACCTGGAGGCTTTACCTTTTCTCTGATTTGTAGGGACCTCTGTAACCAAGGCATTTCCAGATAAGTAGGTAATGCAACAGTTATGACATGAGAAGACCCTAAGTGTTCTCCTGGGGGATGGGAGACGGATTGGTCTGGTTTTTGAGTAAGTTCTTGAGCAATTATGGTTCTAGGCCACAGTTCCCCCTCCCAGTTTCTGAAAGAGGCTTAGGTAACCTCA
Organism: Tonatia bakeri; assembly: GCA_004024845.1. NCBI lineage: Eukaryota > Metazoa > Chordata > Mammalia > Chiroptera > Phyllostomidae > Tonatia > Tonatia bakeri. Next base: position 23,570 of record PVIA01003005.1, on the reverse strand, counting down.
CCCACCCCCTACTCTCCTGGACAGGTGAGGTCTCTTGACAGCTGCTGCAGAACTTCTCAGCGCAGCAAGAGGAAATGCCTCCTTTGCTAAGCTTGCATATTCATTGAAACATCACTGCTTGCAGTACCTCAGTGTTTAGAACCCGACCTTTGGCTGTATTAGGTATGAGTTAATTATTTGAAAGTTCTGATGGTGTTTTGTTTTTCTACAAATAGGTTTTATTTCTTTCCTTTTTTTTTTAGGTTGATGATGGAGGCCCCAAAGTAGCCATCTGTTATTTTGTTCCACTACTCTAATTGCTTGCCTCTTAGGGTCTGGCTAAGACTAACATGTCCTTAGCCGTTTTCCAAATTGAATAATGTACTTACAAAAAAACTGAAACACAACAACTCCCACCACCAAACTCAGTTGTCATCTAGAAATAAGACTGTGTGGGGGGGTTTAGGGGGTGGTAGATATACTCTGCTCTTTTGGGAGAGGGATGGGGAAGCTCTTCAGCTGGCAGCACTGTGTTTTCCCTGTCCCCCAATGTGTTTTAGGACATGGCTTTTCTGATGACTGCAGAAATGGTGAGGTGTGGGAAAATGGCTGGGAATACAGCGCCCCTTGTAGCCACACTCATATACACTTAGTTGAGAGCTGAAATCTTGTTGGTGCCATGGAGTAGTGCCTGTTGTTCCCTCTAATCCTAGGTGGTTCGGGCATGGGCCCAGGATTGCCCTTTGCCTTTTAAAACACCCTCCCTGGTTCTGGCTTCTGAGACCAACTAGGACACTACTTTGGCAGCAAGGAGCTCACTCACTCTCCAGTTGGAAACTGGTGCTAATTGGTTTCATTTAATGGCAGCCAATTGCCTGGCCTTGAGTGGGCTTCCATGTGGGGAAAGTTGGTACAAGTGTTGGAGGAAAACAACCCCAGAAATCAGGGAGGTGTTTTAATATCCAGGTACTGCGGATGCTGTTAACTGAGATGCAGTCAGGGAGGTCAGTTAAAATGTATGTAGGCTTGCACTCTCAAAATGTCCTCTTAATCAAATGTCTGGGCAGCAGGGACAAGTCTGGATTCCAATTGTGAGCCTCTGGGGTGGAGAGTTTTGCAATTGAAACGATACTACAGCCATGGCAGATTCGTGGCAGACTTTGGCCAGACAGTGCCCATTTTCAGAGCTGAGTGAGTGGTACAAGTTATCTGGCAGTGTTATTTAGCAGATGACTGCAAAGAGAATGGAGCCAAAAAGAATTGATTTGGGAAGGCTCAAGGAATTTCTGATTGATTTAGAGTGTGCTGGGACTTGTAACAAGCCTTTGACCAGATTTAAGGGTTCTTTAAAAAAAAAATCCCTTGCTGTTTTATTTTTAGCGGGGAGGATAGGGGTAGGGCAAACATAATTAGCGAACAGCTAACCTCAGGTTTTCTGGGTAGCTGAACTGTCAACATGTTTATCTCTTCCCTGTTTTTCCCAGCTTTAGCCCTATTTCCTTCACTTACTGATGTCTGTGTTCTCATCAGTCTCCTTAGTTCTCTTTCCTCAGTTCCCTTCCGCCACTTTTATTTGTGTATTTATTTTACAGAATAACAAAAGCACTCCTGTCGTCCTAAGTCCTCCTTCCCCCCTTTTCTTTTTTCATGGAAATAGGAGGCAAGTGATAGCAAGTTGGTAATTCAATGGCAGTGGTAACTGAAACACTGACCTACTAAAAGGTGGGTGGAAGTTTCTACTTGGGCAGATACAAATCCTGTCATCCATGAGGTTTGAAAGAAGTCTTTATATCATGGGTGGTTTGAGTGAGCCTCCAGGATGAGTTTAAACTTTGAAACATCAAAGCATACATGTAAGGAAACTTAGTTTTACAGTGTTGGCAGTGTAGGGGCCAGATTTGTTATAAAGTGTCTGTAAGTGGCACAGGTAACACTTGCTTTTTAAAGTGGTTTATGAGTTACATTTTAATCAATCTCCCAGATATCAAGGAGTATAAGGTTCAGTGAATCAAGAGGAACATGATTTAAAATTCTAGCCTATGAAAAGAGTGATCTTACAGGGGGAAACATTAACCTACTAGCTGGGGGATCCCACCTCCCCCAGAAAGTGAAATCTTTGCATATATTTAACTGGCAAGAGTGTCCTGACATCAGTGTTTGGGAAGTTCTAGCCAAGTAGCAGTCTCCCTGGGATTATAAAAATCCCGGAGACATTTGCCTTGGTGTTGTGCCTTTTTTGGTAGTGTTGTTCTTTTATGTCCTCCCCCACCCCCTTTCCCTCATAAACAACAGATGCTTGTGCTTGGAATGTCCATGGAAAGTCTTTAAAAGCTGGTTGGTGTAACTTGGTTGCTTTCTCTTTAGTCTGAGCAGCAGTTACTCCAGAAGAGGCCAGTGGCCTTTTTCTTAAATGTAATTTATTGAAGTGTTATCTAAAAATGAGTGGCTTGAGCTTCCTTGGGATTTGCTATTTGCCACCTGTTTTCTGTTCTGGTCCCTGCCTTCCTGGGATGAGCCCCATAACCCCAAGAGTGAGGACCCGTCCTGTTTTCAGAAGGGAGAGTGAGTGGTTGCCCAGCCAGAGCAGTTGTACACCCCCATTCTCCTCTACCCCCATGGTTTCTCCGCACTTTCCAAACTTTGGTCATTTGTGATGTTTCCATTCCTACTGCTGCTTTTACATACTTTATATCTTTAAGTCAATTTGTCTTTTAAAACGTGTTTTATTGAGCGTGACTGCGAACCAAAGCATTGCAGGTTCGATTCCCAGTCAGGGCACATACCTGGGTTGCAGGCCATGGCCCCCAGCAACCGCACATTGATGTTTCTTTCTCCCCCTCTCCCCCTTCCCCTCCCCCCTCTCCAAAAAATAAATAAATAAAATCTTAAAAAACAAACTTGTTTTAAAAGGAAAAGTTGTATGAGTATAGTAAATGGAAAACCCAGCTTCTCTGGCCATAAATAGGAAACTGAAAAAATAAACAGACTGAAAACAACAATGTTGCTAAATTCCTGCTGAAGGCGCAGAGCCTGAGGCAGCTCCCTTTGTTAAAAGGAGATTGGCAGGTAGGTATTGGTTAGGTACTAAAGGCCCATGGTACCAAGCAGAGACATTCTCTTTGAAGTAATCAGAAAGTTTGCAAGAGAATTGAAGGGAATAACCTTCTCACTCTGATTCAAGGTTTAATGTAGGGTATGGATAAACTTAAACTCTCCCATGTGTGCATGCCACACTTGGAAAAAACTTTATCTCATTAGACTCGGGAAACGTTACCATGACGGGTAGGACAGAGTGACTGCGGTACCCAGTAGCATGCAGCCCATCTTGCTTGCCCAGTGTCCCACCATACTAAAGTTGAACATGTCACTCCTGATTGGTTGACACTAAATTTGTCTTTGCCTCCAAATGTTAGGACTTTTTAATTTTTGTTTTTTAGGAAACCAGAACTCCATGGTAAATGTAAGAATTGTGAGTTCATCACTTGCCGCCCCCACCTCCGCCCCCTACAGCTTTTCTTTTTGAAAACCCCAGCTTTCTTGTACATAGACACTTAAAGTTTGGCTGCTTCCATGAGTCAGCTGTACTGCTGTCCTGGCTGGGTATTTGAATCCTAAATTCTGAAAGGAAAGCAGTGCCCTCCTGTGGAGTTAAGAAAGGCTTATTTCAATGTTTTTCTTCCAAATATCAGAGCAGAACAGACTCTTTGTCTTCCAATGGAACTATCCACACAGGGCAGAAATAGTTGGAAGTGGCAGTTACTATGCAGAACACAGTGAGGTCATTTTGGGAAATGTCGTTGATGGTGTTGAAATGATTGAATGGGATGCTAGAACACTTGCAATACAATAGCATTTGTGTCTATGCCTTCTGGTAAGAATAAAGAAGATATTGTGGTCTGTTTTATGCTTTTTAAAGTTCTCCCCCCAAAGGTGTGGGGCTGAGTGATGTCTGTCACTGGCTTTCTAGTGGGTTTTTCTTTTCATCTCCCCCCACCCACCCACCCAAGGCTGTTGAGAGTGGGTAGAAGCCACAGTCTACTTGGATTGGGAAGGCAGGCAGTACTCCTCTTTGTTCTCCTTGTGTAAAAGGAACGTATTTGGTTTTAATCTCCAAAAAGCCTAAGGTAAAGAGTTTCCATATCTTATCTTGTGTTCAGTAACAACTCTGATTCCAGCTTTAAAGAATGTGCTAATTAGCAGCCATCCAGAATGGGGGCACAGCAGGAAGTAAGAGATGCATTTCTCTCTCCTTCCTCCCTCTTTCCCTCCCTCCATTTTGATGGCTGACAAGGCCAATTTGAGGTTAGGAAAAACATCACTGAAGGAAGCTTGAAAGTGACTCAACAACCAGCCACATGGTGGAGGTTCTTGAGGGGGTCGTGCAGGGAGGGTTTGTGGGTCTTCTGCGTGCTTTGTTGAAATGGCGGGCGTTCTTTGAGCAAGCACTAGCCAGGGCAGTGCTGGAAGTCGTGGGCCTCAGTGAGCGAGCGTGCTGACAGTCAATACATCGACGCTCTACTATCAGTCTAAATTCGGGTGTGTGAATAAAAGGTATTAAGTTGATATTACCATAGAAACTGAGTTGCTTACTTTTGTGGGGAGTGCCTCTGAACCAGACTGCAGCACTAATGATGGGATGTTGGACGACTGGGGAGAAATTTGATGCTGTCAACTGGTCTCAAGAAAACACTCGTTCGCGTGGTGGCCGAGCTGGGTAGAGAGACGTGGACTCGGGCCAGTCCATTTTATCGATGAGAGGTGGGTGTTTGTGCATGAGAGAGAGAGATGAAAAAGGGGAGTACGCCGTGAAAGCCACTGTTGGTTTTGTGGCTGGGTTGTGTGCTTTTTCTCCAGGCATTTAGAGTTGGAATCTCAGCTATGTGACTTCTTAATAGCAGGGCAAAATATGCCTACAGCTTTTGCTACTTTCACAAACACAAGACAAAAAGAACTCAAGTTTCCAGCAAATCCTAAGCACAGTTCATTCCATGATAACATTTTTAAAAATCCACTTCCTTTCTACCCTAACCTTGGCAGTAAATAAACCTTTTTCCCCTATTATTCCCCTCTTCATTAGGGAAATGAACATCTTTGCATTAGACTCAGTGTCTGGTGAAACTATTAAATGCTTTTTACCAAGTGCTCCTTTGGCTCTTGTTGCTGGCATGGCTTGTGTTTGGAAGAGGCAGTTTTTAGGGGGGTTTTTTGTTGTTGTTTTGTTTTTAGTTTTATTAGGCTTGTATGATCTCCCAGTTTGGCCTGTGAAATAATCTCAGTTTCAGAATTCAAATTGTCTGGAAGCAGCCAGCTTGTCAGGCTGGTTCAAGGGCAGTCTGATGAATCAACCTTTCTTACAGGCTGTCCGCTAACCAGTCCTGGAAGGTATCCAGATGGTAAACATCACCAGGATTGTGAGGCAATTATTTATTTTTATTTTTATATATTTTTTATTTTTTTGATAATTTGAGCTGTGCTGCCAAGTCTGGTAGGGCTTGACTTTCTGTAAAACATCAGGATCTGTATCAAGATGCCTCTTTCAGAGCTGCCAGGCCTGCAGGCACCAGTGCTGTGTCTGCCGGTGGGGTGAAAGGGAATACGTAGGCCAGTTTGGGGGGCCTTGACCATTTCGAGAAATGAAATTTCCCTTTCCTTTTGTTACTTACATTAATTCACAACTTAGGGACAATCCAGAGAAGAGAATTCAGTCCTTTGAGGACCGTGAACCATTTTAGCGATCATTGGTTAACGGATCATGGCCCAAAGCTGTGTAAGGTCAGGGAGCAGCTTCTACCTGCTGCACAGAAACATCCCAGAGATTCAGAGGGAACAAGATTTGACCATAAAAACAGATGATTTGCCCTGGCTGGTGTGGCTCAGTGAGTTGAGTGCTGGCTTGAGAACCAAGAGGTCGCCGGTTCAATTTCCAGTTGGGGACGTGTGAGAGGCAACTGATGGATGTATATCTCACACATTGATTTTCTCTCCCCTCTTTCTCCCTCCCTTCCCCTCTTTCTAAAAATAAATAAAGTTTTTAAAAAATATTTTAAAAAGATAACTCACAGCTCATAGAGTTCTCTTAGCAGCTACCTTAGACATGAGAAAATTCTGGACCTCTTTAATAAGCAACCACAAAGCAGTCCTTGCCAAATACGGCCTGCTTCAGGGCCATAGGGTTAGCTTAGAAGACAACTTTCTTGCCTAAAAATAAATGCATGTTTCTATCGAACATTCCAAGCATAGTTTAAACATGAGACTTCTCAGTAGCCGTTCAAGCTCTGTGGGTTCAGTTATGTCAGAGTGTGGACAGTTGATGGGCTTTGGGGAGCTTGCTTCCTGCTTCAGGATTGGCCCACTGGCCACCCAGAAAATCAGATGACCAAATGCAAACTGTCTTCCATCTCATTTCTGTACCTTCTTGATCTACTCACAGGCTGATGGGGGAGACAGAGAGCAAGCATGTAAATAAAACAGGATTTTCAGATAGGATTATGTATTGGGTTAGCCAAAAACATTCATTTAGTTTTTTCCATGCGATGGCTCTAGCAATGCTTAGTTGTCTTTAATTTCACTGGAAACAGTTTTGTTAGATTGTATTGTGACAGCTGTCATATCAGCGTGCATTTAAAAAAACTTATTAAAATTGGTGAATTTTTGTGCAGCCATTTTAATATTGAAGATGGGAGAAGATATGCCCCATTTTTGGCATATTACACGTTATTTGAAGAAGGTAAAAACGTAACTGAAATGCAGAAAGATTTGTGCAGCATATGGACATGCTGTGACTAGTCAAATGTATCAAAAGTGCTTTGCAAAGTTTCTTGGTACTGTTGACATTTTGGCCAAATAATATTTTGCTGTGGGGCTCACTTCTCCAAGGAGGACATACAGAAGATCCAAAATCACATGAAACGATGTTCAATATCACTAGCTATCAGAGAGATGCAGATTAAAACCACAATGAGGTACCACTTCACACCAGTCAGAATGGCCAACATAAGCAAAACAACAAATAACAAGTGTTGGAGAGAGTGTGGAGAAAAGGGGACACTAGTGCACTGTTGGTGGGACTGCAGACTGGTACAACCACTGTGGAAAACAGTATGGAACTTCCTCAGAAAATTATTAATGGATCTGCCATTCGACCCAGCAACTCCACTGCTGGGACTATATCCTAAGAATCCTAAAACACCAATCCAAAAGAACCTTTGCACCCCCATGTTCATAGCGGCACAATTTACAATAGCTAAATGCTGGAAGCAACCTAGATGCCCATCAGTAAATGAGTGGATCAAAAAACTCTGGTACATTTACACAATGGAATTCTATGCAGCAGAAAGAAAGAAGGAGCTCCTACCCTTTGCAACAGCATGGATGCAACTGGAAAGCATTATGCTAAGCGAAATAAGCCAGGCAATGAAAGATAAATACCACATGATTTCACCTTTAACAGGAACCTAAACAACAAAACAAAGAAACAAGCAAAATATAGTCAAAGACACTGCATTAGGGGACAGGCAGGAAGTGGCCAGAGGAGAGAGAAGAGGGAATTT
>PVIA01003005.1:0-15941 GCA_004024845.1 Tonatia bakeri | reverse complement strand
GTGTTGGGAGATGTTTAGCAGCACCCCTGGCCTCTCCCCACTAGAAGCCAATCACGGGAGATAGTCAACGTACTCACAATATTCAAATCAATAAAGTTACTGATGAAAATGAAAAAGAATGAAAATGTCTTTCATTTTGTAGAAAAAACCAAATGGACTTTTTGGGCAACCCAGTACTAGGAATTAAGTTATAGCTAGCATATTACTCTGTGCTAGACACTATTCTCAGTGCTTTACATGCACTGACTTGTGTAATCTTGTGAGGTAGGTGTTGTTACCTTTACGGGATAGGTGCAGAAATTAGTCCATGGAAGTTTAAGCCACTTGCCCAAGTGACAGTGCCAGGGCTTGAACCTGGAAGGTCTGGCTTTTGAGCCTGTGCTTTTATTTCCACACCACACTACAGTCAGGTGTTTGGGAATAACCTGGGTAGAGGTCGTGGAGGAGAGGAGGGCAGTGCAAGTACTTTAGATCAAGAGAAAGATCTGGAGCACTAGGGAAGGCTGTTCCAGGCAGAGGGAATGAAAGTGTGGAGGCACTGAGAAGCATGAAGAAGGCCATAGTGGTTCACAGCAGGACATGTAGCAAAGATGGGCACAGCCAGGTCTCTTAGACTAGCTTTGCTGTTGGAAATGGTGTTGAAGCCTACAGTCTGCAAATTCAGCCCCTCTTAGACTCCACCAAGCCAGGAACCTCATGCATCTAAAACTCGGTCACTGCAGCCCTTTTCTCTCAGGCCCCCTGGACAGGCCAAACCAGAACTGACTTCTAAAGTGGGAACCCCAGGACTGTAGAACATTAAACCATACAAAGGCTTCAATTATCTCTGTGATCATTACTGCAGGAGACACCTGTGTTTGATTAAAGCCTTGGTAACTTTTAAATTTGGAGTTTTACGGCACTGTGTACTCATATGGCTTTGTAGTGTCTCTTAGAGAGCTTAACTTTTACCCCATGAACAAATTCCAGCCCCCTTCAGTCCCATCAAGAGGCCGCTTGATTTACAAAGCATCTCTGGTAAAGTGTTGTGTTTCCCTCTTTGAAGTGGGAAGCCAGGAAGCCTGATTTTTTTTTAAACTGGCTCCTCTCCTAGATCCTGCCTTTCTCTGTAAATCCCTCTTCCATTTACTCAGTATTTCCCCGTTGTTTTCTTTGGTCAGGGGGAGCTGTAGCCAGGGTGGTTCTAGTTCAGGGAGACAGACATGCAGGCCAATTCGCTTTGAGGCATTTAGCTTTCCGGACCCCACTGAAAGCCAATCCGGGAACATGGTAGATTTCATTTGGCCCATGGCTTCCCATCTGAATGCACACCTTGTCAAACTAGTTATGTGGCTTTTACTTAGGGAGGAATAGAGCTTCGGGCTATCAATAGACCCTCCTGACTGTACACACAGCACTGGGCAGGAAGCTAAGTTCATGGTTCATAAAGTGTCCATTGTGAACATGAGTTGGGATTCTCTCTGCTCTGCCCTTGATGTGATTTGGCAGCAAAAATCATCCCTGTTGATAGAATATAAAGGAGGGAATGAATACGAAGATGTCTTGTAATGGTATGGCCAGCCCAGCTGCTTCAGCTGGAAAGAAGATGGTGAGGTTTCCATTCTCCTGGCAGCATACCCATGTGAACTTGTTAAATCTTTTAAGTAGCTGTATAGGAGGGGAGATAAGTGTGCGTTTATCCTTATTCCCTTAAATACAAAAAATTAAACTTCCCCTTTGTAAAACTGATTCAGAGTGGGAAGAAGGTGTATGGTGAATGGAAAATGTGTTCGATTATATTGTCCTACCCCATGTTCGGGATACAGCTGTAAGTTTCCACAGTGGGTGGCTTATTATGCATTTATGCAGAGCTGAACCTGCTCCAAGCTGTTCTTGCACTTAGAAAAGGCTGTCTCGGGAAATTGTCTCTTTTCATCACAATAAAAACATGGAAGGCCTTTTGAAAGATTTCAGGAGTCGTCACTTGGGTAGCAGAATTAGGGGCCGCTGACCAAAGTGGGTCTGCATTGTATACCCAACCGGCATCTTGTGTAACATGAGTTGGGGCTTCATGGGCTTTGGAGTCCAGCACGCAGATAGAAACATGACCGCCAGGGCCAGACGACAGCCCTCGCTGGGCCCCTCTGCAGAGCGAAGCTCCGCACTGAGCCTTTGGGGGTATGAGAGAAACCGGAGACCCGGCCCATGCTCTCAAGGAGCTCACGGTGTGGTTGGGGAGAGAGCAAAGCCATATGAGACCTCAGAAGGACATTAAGCTGCACACCGACAAGCCCACAGCACTCTAGCCGAGTCCTGGGAGAGGAAAGGGGTGAATAAGGGCAGGTGGGGTCAGTCATGGAAACTTTCATAAAGGAGGTGAGTGTGCAGGAGGGGTGGGCCTTCGCCCTATCTGTGGGCAAGTGTTAGAGGGTCCTGTGTGTGCAATTGAACAGCTTTCCTTAACTAATGGGCAGTTCTACCAGTTCCTTCTCTTGGTGAGCATGTCTTTGGGGAATTTAATGTTTGAGGCATCCTGTTGGGTATTTCTTAGCCGTGCCTTGAAACCTCTGAATAGCAAGACCCCAGGTTCTGAATCTGAATCTATTCACGGGTCTGGTTGCTTTCACTGCTGCTGTGGGCAGGCTAGACCCCTTCCCAGGTGGGAGTCTGCTCTGATACTTTCGAGGCATTTGCTTTCAGCTTTCTGATGATCCCTTCTGAATAAGCACAGGCTTCAGAAAGAGAAACAGAGAGACTCCCTTCTTATGTTCAGGGGTTTCTCCAAGCTTTGTGCCTTATGGCCCCTTTGGTGCATTAAGCTGACATTGCCCTCTAGTCCACCCAAAGTGGAACTGGTAGTACTATATTGAGATCACAGAGATGAATGGGGTTGACGCTCAACAGGCTGGCTGGTTCAGTGCGCCACAGTTAACATGCTGTCCTTGGAATGAGGGTAGCCTAGAAGTGTTCTGTCTTGAGAGTTAATTCTTGCCTGCCAAGCTCAGCTTCCAGGTGCTATTCTTTTTATAAATAAAAGCATTAGAGCTGGCTTGTGGAACTTAAGAGTTCCCATCCCAGGAAATACTCCAGTGTGTTTAAAAAAAAAAAAAAAACCTCATTCAGATGCTCATGGCCAAATGTGTGACTCAAATACTGCAATGCCCTTGATATGTTTTCCCAAAATTGACATACTTGAGTTGCATTCAAGCCCTGCTGCGAGATAAGGCTGGGGTGCTGGCCCATGCCTTTTTCTTTGTGTAGTTTCAGGGTTTTTTTTTTTTCTCTCTCCCATAAATGATGTTTGAGAGCCATGACATAGCTCAGCTCATGCAAGTAAAGTAGTGGCTGAAATCATAGAACCTGGCCTCCATCTCTTAGGCTGCCTGAGACCAGTAGGTTTGCTGGGGAGGATTTGGTAGGGATGGAGAGGTTCACAAGTGTCTCCTGGAATGAACCCCAGTCTGGGGATCACTCTGTAATTTGGGCATTGGAGCACTGACTTTGTGTTAGAGAGAGCTGCAGGATATAAGTACACCTGTTTCTGTTTCCTTTTGTAATTCGTTGCGCCTTCCAGATAGGGTCTGTCTGATGATCATCAAGAGGGTGCCCCTTCTTGCCCGTTTGGAAGGCAGAGATGTTAGGGAGGTGAACATTCTTCCGAGGAGAGAACCTGGGGCGTAGTTGTAGTTGATGAATGCATTGCTCTGCCCGAATTTTGAGAGAGGTCTCTGGGGGAGACATTGCAGAAGAGTCAGGTCAGATTATTTCTTGTATGAACTCAGGTGCTGGGAGGAGACACCTGCTCAGCCAGTGAGTTAGCCGATAGCACCCAAAACACCCAGCCCATCCACCAGACGATAGGAGGCAGCTCAGATGTCACTGGGATTCAGGCTGTCTTCTGGCCTAAGCAGCTGCAACCCGGGAGGGGGTGTTGAGAGTGCTGAAGCTCCTGTGGGAGGGCGCTTCTGTTGCCAGAACCAGGAGGTAGTGAAATGTGCGGTTTGGAAGAGGTGTGAGCATAGCCTTTAGAAGGAGACAGACGTGGGCTCCACACCTATCTCCACCTCCTGGCCCTGGGCACATGGCAGGGCTGAAGCCTCAGTGTCCCTTGTAAAGGGCCATTATCCCACTTCATAGGATGATTTTGGGATTACATGAGATAAATAGTGTGTGTGAAGCACTTGCACAGTGGCTGGCACATTGTCAGTGCTCAAAAAAAGTAAGTTCTCAAAATGTTTTCAGCAGCTCACGATCATATGTCTAGGTGGGGTCTGCTGCTTGAACTTCCTCTTTAAAAAAGCTGAAAGGGTCCACTGCAATGTGCAGCTCAGTGGAAAGCCAAACCATATACCCCCTTTCCTGAAGTCCTCCCATGGGGACCTCCGAACCCCGAACCTAGCCAGTAACTTCAAAGAAACAACTTCTGTCAAGTGGCAGCTGGCACTTGAGCTGCAAGTGGCTTAATGTAGCCCTCTCCCCTGCCTCTAGGTCCATCTGGGCCTCATTACCTGGGAGGTAGCTTCTTGTTTCAGAGTTGCAAGCCCTGAACAGTTTTGTGTCTGGATGAGCCATAAGCAGTGCTAGCAAGGCTCTTTCATGAGTAACTCAGCTTGTTATTAAATTTGGGATCAGCTAAGGGGCTCCTTCCCTGGTCCCTTATTCTCCCCTTCCTCCAAAGCAAGGATGAACAAACAAAAACTGACTCAAGTTAGAAACAGCCTACAGCTGTGAGCCAGGCCTCCTTCTTCAACTGGTAATGATGTGGAAACAGGAAGGCCTTCCCACTGGTAAAGCCCAAAATAACTGTCCCAAAATGCTGTCGTGCATGGCCCAGAGGTGTTTCAGAGCCTGTGCCTAGCTGCCGACCTGGAAAGAGGGAACTTCTAAGGATTTAGCAACCCATGCCCCTTCCAGGCGTCCTTTCCCTGCACTTCTCAGGGCTGCTGCTTCAGTCACTTCCACCTTCCTTCTGCCCCCCCTTTCCCGAGGTCACTTCCTGATGCCATTCCTCATTTTAGCTTCTATCCCCCCGAAAAGCAATCAAATCCACAACCTAATAAGGCAAAAGAATGAGGAGAATGTCGGCCTCCCAGCCTCTCCCCTAACAGGGCGCAGGCCCGGAGCAAATTTGGAAAATGTTACAAGGGAGCAACAACTGACTGGTGTTAGGCAGTGGAGGGGGGTAACCATTTTCAGGAGCTGCCCATTGTTGGCAGCAGGCGGGCCCCTGCAGGAGGGCCACCCAGGTTGTGGTGGCTGACACTCCTCTCACACAGAAAAGTGCAGGGAAAGGCAAGTCGGCTGCACCTCCAGCTGGGGTTTTGCACACCAGGAGTACTCATTTGAAGAATCTGCCTGGGAATCTGCTTGGAGAGATGTCCTTTCATTGCAACTGATATTCAGCAAATCCAAACACTTTCTGCGTTTGAGATGAGCAGTTTTCTTCCCCTTGATTGTGCCAGGGTTAAATTAGCCCAGGCGTTAATTAAAACTTGTTGACACTTAGAGTGGGGGCCCCCAGAAACCTGTCACCCCTCCTGCATCATGATCCCAGTCACATCAGCCCTCTCCACTGCGCAGTTTCCAGCACTTTCCATTCTCCACTTGGGAGAAGGAAGAACAACCTCCTCTGTGCTGGGGAGCCCTGTGGGGGAGGGGTACTGACTGGCCAGACCTGCTTGTTTTGGAAGGTCAAGCTTAGTAATTAACCTGACCGCTCAGAGGTGGGCTGTGTGTGTGTGTGTGTGTGTGTGAGAGAGAGAGACAGAGAGAGACAGAGAGAGACAGAGAGACAGAGAGAGACAGAGAGAGAGAGAAGGAACTCTGGGTAAGGAGTGAAGGAGAAGGAACCATCTAAGGGTGGTTCTTCAAAATTGCTAATTATCAGTAGGCATGAGGTCATCTGTAAATATAATTCTTTCGCGTAATTAAGATGCTTGTTAAAAGTGCAGGGAATTTTGGTTTTGTTTTGTTTTGTTTTTAAAGGAAAAAACACAAAAAGTCTTTGTTTCAACTTGACAGGATGGCTCAGAACAGGCGGAGGACTCAAGGCACAGGACTAGTTTCCTGCCTTATAAGAGCCTTTACAGGAAATTTGCTGCAAACAATATTGGTGACCCTGCCAAAGAGGCAGACCTGGGATGATGTCATTGTTCAAAGCTGTCACCACCAAGCATGGCCTCGGGGGGAGGAGGGTTAGTGGGATTTTTTTTTTAAAGTGTGAATATGTGTGTTTAGTTGTCTCTAAAAGAGGCAAATCAATGGAAAAGTGGATGGAAGAGAAATCACACGTTGGGAATCTTTGAAATATTCTTAGCTAGGTTTAACTTTTCTTGTTTTTTTTTTTAAGTTTTAACAAATTCTTTCTTACTGTTTTTGCTCCTTAAAATGCTGCTGCTCTTTCAGAGACAGCCTATTCTGAGCCATTTTCCATTTAGTGCTTTCTTGGGTAACTGGCTGTTACAGTCTGGGATTTATGACCCGCAAAGCAAAGTGCTAAGTTAGGTACTAAGTAAATGCTGCTGCTCTGAGGAGGAGGGCTTCCATTGTTCAGAAGTGTGGAAACTGAGGCACAGGACTAGTGTAATGTATCTGTTTCTTCTACAAAAACCATTTTGGAAAACTCTTCACTGCCATGAGTTGGCATCTCTGGGTTGTTAATCTCTTCATGTGCCTCCAGGAACCGTCTGGAGCATCTTTGAAAAAAGGACAAACACTGCATCTTGTCATCTGGCTGGAAGTCTAACAGAGAAGCATAAACAGTCTTAAAATGAAAGCAACAAAAATAAACTTGAACCAGCCCTGTATGAAGACATTAAGGCAAAGTATGCAAGCTGGCTTACTATTCAGAGTCATAAGAAGATCCAGGTCTGGTTAAGAGAGATGTTTTTTGAGGTGTCTATTCCTTAGCATTCCAAATAAACCATGGGTAATTTACTCAGATGGGGTATGATGTGGTGTCTCATTTCATGCTTTGCACGGTCCATTTTCTTGATGAAATGCGAATGCAGGATCAGGATACAGTTGAGAGTGTCCCCTGCACTTTCCTCTCCTTAAAACAAAATCCTAATAGCTTTAGAAGGAAATTTGAGGATTAAACAGGAGAGCTGTGTAAGTTTCCTGTGGTTCACATCCTATGATGTGCTGCTAGTATCCCCCCCCCCACACCACCACCACTCAACTGACATACCCAGACCCTGTGAGGCTTAGAGATACTGTAAGAAAGAAAACCAATGTAGCTTTTGTCACAGCAGTTACATCCTGGAGATGCAGATGGACAATGAATGGAATGATGGAAATGAACCAAATATTAGGGTGACATGTAGATTTGAATATGGCCTGTGGTTTACTGCTTATAGTCTAACTGAAGTTGCTTTCCTGGGTTCAGAAAGGATCTTTCCAATATTCTGTATGTGTCTAGGAGCTCAGGTATTTAGGGATACCTCTCTTATAAATCAACTTGCATATGTGTCCTGAGTGTGGTTCTTGGTGTGTGGTTTTATAAGCTCTCTGGAGCTCACAGAGTTACCTTCCAATGCAGCTTTTCCTGAAACTATTTTGGCTTGGGACATGTTGTTGGAAAGGGATGACAGATCTAGGCAAAAAGGATGCATTTCCTGGCCCAGGACACCAGACTTTACAAGTGCCCCCTCAATGGCATCTAGAATTTCTATGTGGCTCGGTCTGGTCTCAAGTGGATGGGTAGAGGACTAGTCTAGAAGCTGCAAGCATGCTCTTTTTTACTTAGGTTGAGTAGGTATCTGAGACAGCTGGGTAGGAGCTGGTGGAGAACATCATGATGGGAGTTGTGGCAAAAGCCGCAACTATTGCCTGGAAAGGTGCTTGCCTTTGGATTGCTCCCACTGCTGCTTGATTCAGGAGCTGCTTTCTACACTTGGAGCCATGTTTTTGTGGTAACTGCCAGGAAGTTGAGCCTCGTGTGGCATTAGGAAGTTGGTGAGGTTAGCACCAATTTTTTATAACAGTACCAGGGCTGACACCTCATGGTCTGTCCCTGGGATTTTGTTTTGAGAGACACTTTGGAAATCATCTCTTGGAATGCTGGCTCACTTGCTCATTAGGTAGGTAGCTTGAATCAAGAGTTGAGTGAAGGAGGGAGAGGCAGTTGCAGCCCAGCCAAACATCTCCAGGCTTGTCTTCAATATATGGAAACTTGAGTACTTTTCTGATCTTTGTAGAAATAGCTGTTTACTCTTAGCAGCAATTGGAAAGTGTTGGCAGCTGATGGGGTTAGTTCCTTCAGAGCCCTGCAGACCCAGTATACCTGGTGTTTCTAACATTTTCCTGACCATGCCTTTCTCCTCCATTTGCCCCATCTCAGCCTCCCAGGCCCACCATTTGGATAGGGTCCCTAGAAAGAATGTCTCCTAGATTCCCCAGGAAATTTGGTGTTTCCACTCAGGGAAGTTGAGGACCACCTGGGATTTCAAGCCGTGTGTGGGAACATAGGAGCATGGGGGGATGCAGGTGAGAGGAGGCTGGAAGCTGAGCTGGCATCCCTGCCCTCCCTCCTCTTTCAAGGAATAGTAGGACAGGTGGCTCCATCCTGGCATGGTGCTTGTCACTCCCAGTGGGTGTCCTGTCTTCTGGGCCATAGTGAGGACAATGGATGTGAGTGCTCCTGGTTTTCTTATGGAGCTGAGGGACTTATTGTCCTGGATTATCATAGGGCAGGTGACAAAAACCAGTGAAGTAGCCTGGGTGGGGACAGGGCAGCTACTACTCAGCTTCAGCTGATGGTGACCAGATGGGGGTGAGGCCTGGGGACTTAATTTTCTTGGAATTGGGAAATCTGAAGTTTTATGGGGCAATTAATTCAATTTGAAGAAAAAACCCTGCAGGCTGTACAAAATGGGGGCTATTTAATTCCAAGAGCCACCCATTTGTGAACTTTGACCTTGGATATTTGCATGATTTTGATCCTGTCTGTTCTTCTCCTTTTTAGTTCCTTTACTCTTGACTGGATTGCTGCTTATCCTTTTTCTGTGAAGGAGAAAATCCATATTCTTTTGCTCCTCTGTGACAGCTCTGAAAAAAGGTGGTTGAAATGAATGACAGTAAAAAAGGGGTTGCTGTATCTGGTTTTCTGCCTCTGGACTCCTCCCTTTTTACATTACCATAACTAACTGAGAGTTGGGTCTTCAGAATTTCTTTCACCATATACATATTTTTAGGGGCTGGCTTCGTGTTTCTGTTAAGGAAAAACAGTGGAAAGTTTTTTTGTTTTTGTTTTATTTTAATTTTTTTTTGTTTTGAAGGCTCCAAACAACACTTTCATACAAAGGCCATTCTGCACACATAGTAACCTGGTGAACAATGCCAACCTTCAAAGTTAATTGCTGGGCCCTGACTGGTGTGGCTCAATGGGTTGGGCATCATCCCACAAACCGAAAGGTTGCTGGTTCAATTCCCAATTAGGGCATTTACCTGTGTTGCAGACCAGATCTGCGGTTGGGGAAGTGCAAGAGGCAACCGATTGATGTGTCTCCCACACATCTGTGTTTCTTTCCCTCGCTTTCTTCTTCCCTTCTCTTTCTAAAAATAAATAAGTAAAATCTTAAATAAGTAAATAAACTGCCTGTTCACAATTGGTCTCCAAGTGGCAGATGTACAGAAATATTCATTTATGATTCACCACTTCAGTTGACTTCTGGAAGATATGAGCAATCCAGGTTTTGTGAAAGAGAGCAATTGTAAGATCTGTATAGGTAGAAAAGCTAGAATACAGCACTAATTACAGAGGAAAAAGTAGATGGGTTTCAGAAAAATTGGATATATTAGGTGTGCAATAAAGTTGTTGATTTTGGGGGGGGAAAACTGGACACCTGTCTCTGAAAATTTTATGTAATATTTTCCCTAAGCTCTCCTGTTAATGGGCTTAGTGACCTCACAGAAAACTTATCAAACGGTGCATTTGGAACTGTCTGGGAAACGCCAGGAAACTCTCCATAAAGGCATCGCCCTCAACCTTAACTTTTTTGGGCTCTGTTGCCTCTGCACTGGTTTGAGTATTTCCTGGTTTGATTGTTTTCTCAAGCTGGCCTTGAGTCCCTAGATGTTGTTTGTGCCTAGAAATAGCTGGAGGGAAAATGGTTGTAATGCTCTGCATTGCTCACTGCCTCTCCATGGATGGAAACTCTGCGAGGGAAAGGGTTTTTAACTCAGTTAAAAACAGCTGGGCAGTGAAGACTTTATCACCAGGCTAGTCTGTCCTGTCCCATTATGCCAGCAGGTCTGTCACTTTACCACAGTGATTAGGATGAGAAGCTTTCTAGCTGTCCACAGATTGGCAGCCCACACGGTTCACTAATGTATAGACCAGAGCAGTAGGAGTTCTCATAAGTGGGAACTGCCAGCCATATGGGCCACACACAGGGAGTATTTGGTACATGAGATTCTATTTTTGATCTGCATCCCTTTTGGTGGATTTGGAATGAATGCAGGAGGAAGGAAATGAAGTATGGAGGGGAAGGGAGAGGTAGAGCAACCATTTGATAAGGAGGAGAAGCCCTGTCACCATTGTTTAATAATTGATCCCAGCACGATTATCAGAGAGGATGGAATTGTTCATCCATTCAGCATTTAGCAATTATCCAGTATGTCACATAAACAAGATTGCCAGATAAAGAGATGTGAACAAAATAGTTACTGGTGTCCTCATGGAGCTTACTGCTGATGAGGAGAGAGGCATTAAACAGCAATAACAACAAAAGTCCCAAGTATATAGTATTCCAAATTGTGATCATTGTTATGAAGGGAAAGAGCAGAACCCTTTAAGAGGGTGGAGTGGGGAATTAGGTGTAGATTGGAACCATTATGGGAGCACTTTTGAGATGATGATAGTGAAACGAGGCCTGGAGGGTAAGCAGGAGTCACCCTGGGAGAGGACCATCTCAGGCAGGAGCCTTGAGGAGCGTGGGAGAGGAGAGAATCGGAGGTTGGGGCGGAGTGGAAAGATGGTGTGAGATAAGGCCCGAAAGGTGACTGCAGCCAGAACATACCTCCAGTGAGGAATGTGGGTTTCATTCCAAGTGCAACAAGAAAGCATGGTTCCTACAAATACTTATTTCATTCCAGTCACTGTTTTAGGCACTGGGTATACAGCTGTGAAGACAGACAGCACTATCCTTGCCCTCATTGCATTCCCAGTTGAGTGGAACACCATGAAAGTGTGTCCTTTTTTGATAATGAGACAGATCCTGTGGTAGCTAATAAAGCAAATAGCACTTCTATTCCTTCAGCTTATCCTCACAGCAGCCTTGTGTTTTCATCCCCATCTCACAGATGAGGAAACAGATTCAGAGAGGTTAGATGACTTTACCCAAGGTCACTCAGTTAGTAAACAACAGAACCAAGAATTAAAGCACCCTTCTCCTTTTAGGTTATTTCTCTCGCATCAGGGCTGACCTAGCTATTGGTTCTCTTACCTCTCTCTTCCTACCCCTAGTTATAAGATTCAGGGCTCTCACTGTGGTCCTTGGGCTTCAGGGCTGGGAGAGCATCAAAGCTCCTATGGTTTGGGTCCTGTAGGATGGGGTATGGTGAGGGGCCAGAGCTGGTGGCATCCCTGCTTCAGCAGCTCAGTCATGCCAATGCACGGACACTTCACCTTCCCTTCATATGATCGAGTGACACCTCTGGGGGGAATCTGCCTAGGGATATCCAACCTTTTGGTGTCTCTGGGCCACAATGGAAGAAGAGTTGTTTTGCGCCACATATTTAAATACACAAACACTAATGAAAACTGATGAGCAAAAAAAAGGTTTTAAATAAATTTACTGTTTTGTGTTGGGCCACATTCATGGGCCGTGGGTTGGACACCCCTGGAAGTTGGGGCATTGACTTGGCTCCCTGGCCAAACCAGAGATTCAGTCTGCCTATATATGGCTTCATCTCAAAGAACAGGTGATAGCAGTGGGAGTTGTTTTCTGCTGGTGGGAGGTGCCCAGCTACATTCTTTTATAGACAAGCACAAACTAGATATTTTTTGAAACTGAAGGTCTGAAACTAGCCAAGGAGTGAATCCAGGTCTGGAAAGCATATGGTGAGAGCACAGCCAAACCTGGCTTGGGTGTTGCCTTTTTTTTTTTTTTTTTTAAGCAAGGGGAAGAGAGAAAGAAAGCACCATGTGCAAATGATCTGTTGCATCAGTTGCCTCTCGCATGCCCCCAACTGGGGACCTGTCCTGCAGCTCAGGCATGTGCTTCTGCTGGCAACCAAACTGGCGACCCTTTGGTTTGCAGACGGCGCTCAACCCAGTGAGCCATACCAGCCAGGGCTTTGCTTTTTAATAAGCCTAGACATCTCTCAAGAAGGAGGATCTTTGTGAAGGTCTCAAGTGCGGTCTTTATGGCTGACAACAGAGGCCTCTAGCTATCAGAGGGCTCAAGTCCATGTTTTATCGTGTGCACTTTGGCTGATGAGGTGTTGAGCAGAGATTTCAGCTGCTACCAGAGGGTTTCCTGATGAAAGGTCAGCTGGATGGACCCAGCTCTTCATCGCCCAGCTGAGAGGCCTCATAGCAGGGAGAGAGCAGGGCCTGAACACCTGAGGTGCAAGGCTTGGCAGAGCAGAGGCTGCAGCTGGACCCGCATGTCTTCTCAGACTTTCTCCTGAATTGGAGGCTGTAGACTTGACTTCTCATGAACATAGGCCATGAAGTCAGAGAGGTTCAGGTGCTGATCCTGGCCTAGTACTTATTTCCTGGGGGACCTTGGGCAAGGAAGCTTCAGTTTCTTCATTTACAAACAGGGTCAGTGATGTATCTACAACAGGACTCAGTGAAGTGCCATGCCTGGCACTTAAGTTCAACTGCTAGATATGTACACAGTAAGCATTTAAGGGGTCCTAGAAGCAAAATTCTTGGGAAAAGGCAGCAATCTCTTACTCATCCTTACCATCCCAGACACAGCGTGGTAGATGGAACCATTGTGGTTGAGGGGCAGACTCTGGGCCTTGCTGGGCAAGAAAGCTAAGCCAGGAGAGGTCGAGTACCTTGTTCAGTAGTGTCCTGTGAGTGGGATAGAGACTGCTGAGGGAGGCCAGTGGGCCTCAAAGTGGGCTCCGCAGTGCCTTGGAGGAGACTAGAGGAATTATGTGTCCTGCAGAACACCACATGTGCCCTTTCCTCTGGGAAGCCTTCCACCTACACAGGGCCTCAGGGGCCGGATGTGAAAGGTAAACAAGCAGCTCTTCTGTTCTTTACCACAGACAGGCCCGGAAAGGCGGAAAGGCCCAACTTGTAGCTTTTCATCTCAGGAAGCCCTGAGGTCCGGGGCCCCCCCCACACACACACATACCCTGGCCCTCCTGAAGCAGCCTCATTGTCCCTTTGCAGGAGCATAACCAGTGCTCCAGCTCTTGGAGCACCACTGTGGCGTGGGCACTGCTGCTGAAGTTGGGGCAACAACCCCTGGACCCCTCCAGTCCTTTCTCCACACAGGAGCCAAATAATGTTCTACTCGGAATCTTGATTGGGATCTTTTGCTCTTGGGATCCAAACTGAAAGTGCACTGGGCCATGCAAGTTCTGTTCTCTCCAGCTCCTTTCTCCCCCTTCCACCGCTTCATTATACTCAGGTACACCAGCTGCCTTGCCTATGGAACCCACTTTCCCCTCCAGATCCCCACTTTAGAGCTGAGTTTATACTCCTATTTGTAGGGAAGTCAGGCCTAGATTCTGCCTCTCTGAGGGGCATGCCTGTCACCTTCATTTCACTTTTTACCTCTAACCATCCTTTGTACTCTCCACACTCACTCATGAGACTGTGAAGGTCATGAGAACAGAGACTGAACTCTGTTTCTTCCCTTGCTCTGTCCGTAGCATGTGGGACAATGTCTGGCAACTGTAGGTGCTCAGTAAATACTTAGAGTGGACCTGCCACCCACTTGTCCATCCATTTATTTGAGAACCTCCCGTGGGAGAGTACCTCTGCTCACTTGGTGCTGGAGGCAGAGATAGATCACCCGCAGTCCCTCCTCTGAGAAAGAGAGTTCTGTCACTTTCTAGGACCAGGCTACCTCTGCAGGCCAGTTGAGTCCTACCTAAAAGCCGGCCCTGTGTGTTCTGGAAGATCATATAAGAAGCACTCTCCTGGACACTTTGAGGCAGCCAGCTGTCCTTGAAAAGTTCTATATCAGTGCCTGCCAGTTAATGAGACACAAATAGGATGCTTTTCGAGTGGGGAAAGAAGAGGAGGTATCACTATTGCTTGGAGAGGTGGGGGAATGACAGAACAGAATTCATCCTCTTATGTGCAAATATTTCCCAAGCTGGGTGTCCATATGTTGCATGCCAGGTGTGGGTCTAGGTAGCAGGGACACGGCTGATCAAGACAGGAGAAGGCCCCTGCCCTCAAAACGGTACATGTGCATGTGGCTAGACCTTTTTTTTCCTTTTTCAAAAACTTTTCTACTTCATACAGAAATTGCTACTTATAGGTCAAATTAACTTACATAGTAAGAGACGATCAAATGTGTTGTTTCTAAGGATAGCTAAAAACAAAAACATAGCCCTGTGGTTTAGCTGGCTGGCCACCTTCCTGCAGCCCAGCTTACTGTCGTACCGAGTTCTGGGGCTGCCCACTCATCTCCCTATCCTGAGCTGAGCCTGGAGACGCACAATACCACGAAAGGAAGCGTAGTCTGGGCTATCTTTGGTGGCCATTGTTATTTATGGGGCATTGGCAGAGAAGTCAGTACCATGGAAACTCTAGAGAAAGATAGAGCCTACATGGTGTGGTTGAGCAGAATTCGATAGCTCTTCCGGGCTCTCCAGGCCATGGAACCCAGAACAGCACGGCCGCCCTGTCTCTGCTGTTGGGCTTGGCCTCGGGCTTTGTCTGCCATGTCCTTCCACACCTCCCGGGCTGTCGGCATGAGCGATGCTGGGGAATCAGCCACTGGTGTCCTGAGTCTCTGCCCCTGGGACCTTCTCTCTGTTCAGGAGACAAAACTTGAGACTGTTTCTCCTTTTAAATGCAACTTTGTTCTGCAGGAGAGGAGAAAAGAGAAAGAGATGGATTGTTCGTTTGACGATAGTAAGGTGTGCTTCGATACGCCTGATATGCCTTTGAAAAGGGCCGTTTGCCTCAGCAGTTTTCACTGGATAATGAGAGGAGGGGAACACAGGGAACTTAATGGGAATCTGAAGCCAAAGGGGGTGGGCTGGAGCAGTCAAGTCTGTCTCTTGTCTCTTGTCGGAATATAGAATGGGACTAGATGGCCCACAAGCTGGGCTCTACCTCGGGGAAAAGAAACGTGCTTGGGTATTGGCCTGGTGCTCACTGATTCCATTTCCTCACTTCCCACATACTTTTTAGGCCCCACAGTTTCCCTGAGTCTGCTCTCTCAAAGATTTCTAGACACTTCTGTCCCTGAGGGTGTGTGCATACCACCACCTAGTCAGGATGCGTTTGGCTCATCCTATTTACCGGATGCTGTATTAGGTGCTGGAAATAACAGGCAGTGGTCCCCACCCTCTCTCTCTCGAGGTCTCTGCAATGTATGATCCTTTTAAAAAAGACCATACACAACATGAATACGTACAAAAGTTGAGAGAATTCTTACGCACCCATCACCCAGCATCAGTGATTATTGGCATTTTGCCAGACTCATTTAATCAGCTTCTCCCAACACACTCCCCTTTCAGAGCATTTTAAAGACAGCCCCAGACATCACCCGTAGGTTGCTTCAGTGTGATTCTCAAATAGGTACAGATGTACATGTTTTTGATATAATCACACAGTTAAACTTGATGCTTCTATTTTCTTCAGAAAAAAAATAAAAATACATCCCTTTGCCTTCCTTGCTGTTTTCTCGGATTCTTCTCATTCCCTGTCTCAGAATTCTTTCCCCCTTGCCTCCTCTTTTTTTTTTTATTTAAATGAATGTTCAAGTACAGTTTTCACCCCCTTGCTCACATTCAAGTCCTCCCACCCCCCC
>PVIA01003004.1:0-184528 GCA_004024845.1 Tonatia bakeri | reverse complement strand
TTTTGCCCCTGTGGCAGAATCCTGAATCTTCATGATATTTTCCTCTCACCTGTGGTATACATGTGTCATACCAGAAACTCTGAGATAAGCTGGACAGTCACTAGGAGACAATATCAGGGAGAGTATGTCACCTGTGAGAAAATATAAAGTGTATTTTGGAGCTGTTGGTTAGTGCCTGTACCCTAGAATCTGAACTCTCAATTGAAGAAAGATGTCCATACTGTGTCTCCTATTTTGAGTCAGGGTCAGATAGCTAAAGAGCTGTAAAACTTTGAGGAACAAACTTACTTCTTGTTTAGACCCTTATCATTTAATTGAGAGCATTCTAAACAAAGTAGGTTTCACAGGATTTTACATATTCTTTCTTAGGCTTAATCACCTGGGGAACCCGCCCTTTCCAGCACAGGGCTGCACCACCCTCTGTCATTATTTCAGGCTTAGGTGGAACAAGGGAAGTAAGACAGCCAGGAGATTAGGAGATTTCTCTCAGACAATGAGGACTCAGGCTTTGTCAAAGCTGAGGGGCGAGGGACCATCACCCCTTTTTGCTGTAGCCCCCCAAGTCCTTCCTTGGGGGCCTCCCAGGTGATCGTGCCTGTCTTAGGTCATTCCCCCCTTAGGGAATCTTTCCCATCATCGGCTAATTGGCCAAGCATTGGGGCCAGTTATGGATGAAGTAAAAGGAGCAGAAGCAGCACTCCTGCCAGGGAGATAAGCTTTGTCTCCTTAATGGCTTACAGTCCAAGGCCATTCCCTCAGCTTTAGCCTAGGCAGGGGTTACAGCTTCTGAAACCAGGCAGGGCAGTTCCCAACACTTAGTTTCTTTCTAACATTTTTAAATAGTCCACTTCTTTTCTGCGGTCTTATGGAAGTAACCTTGTTCACTGGTTTTTGTAAATAAACTGACATTTCTTTTCATGTTCAGCATTTGAAAATTTTTTCTTCTATAATTAAAATATTATTGACATATAATATTATATTAGTTTCAAGTGTACAATATAATGATTGAACATTTATTTACCTTACAATGTTATCATTACAATAGGTTTAGTAACACTATAACCATATCACTGACTATATTTCTGTGTTGTAGACATTCCATCCCCATGGCTCATTTAATTTATTAATGGAAGTTTGTACCTCTTATTCCTATTTTCTATTTGCACCTGTCTGAATGTTTTGTTTTTTGCCCATTCTTCCATCCACCTCCCCTTTGGCAATCACTAGTTAATTTTCTGTGTCTATGAGGTTGATTCTGTTTTCTTTGTTCATTTTATTTATTTAGAGTTCACATCTAAATGAAATCATATGGTCTTTATCTTTCTCTGCCTGACTTATTTCTCTTAGCATGATACCCTCTAGGTCCATCCATGTTATTACAAATGGCAAGCTATCATTCTTTTTAAGGTTGAATAATATTTCGGTGTATGTATGGACCATATCTGCTTCATCCATTCATCTGCTGACAGACACCTAGGTTGCTTTCATATCTTGGCTATTGTTGATATGTTGCAGTGAACTTAATAAAGGTTCATATATTTTTCAAATTAGTGTTTTCATTTCTTCAGGTAAACACCAAAAGTGGAATTGCTGAGTTGGATGGTGATTCTATTTTTTAAAATTTGAGGAAACACCATACTGTTTTCATAGTGGCTGCACCAATTTACAATTCCATCAACACTGCATGAGGACTTCCTTTTCTCTAAACCCTTACCAACACTGTTATTTGTTGACTCTTCCATAATAGTCAGCCTCATAAGTGAGAGGTGATAGCATGTTGTGGCTTGATCTGCTTTTCCTGATGGTTAGTGATGTGCAGGGTATTTTCATATGTCTGTTGGCCATCTATACATACATATTCTTTGGAGAAATGTCTATTGAATTCCTCTGCCCATTTCTAAACCAAATTGTTTTTTTTGATGAGGTCTATGAATTCTTTATATATTTTGGATATTAACTCCTTATGCAAATACCTGCTCTAATCCAGTCAGTTGTCTTTCATTTTGTTAACAGTTTCCCTGTTTTTTAACTCATTTTTTTCCTTTTTTAAAAATTTTATATTGAATTTATTGGGGTGACACTGGTTAATAAAATTGTACAGGTTCCAAGCATACAATTCTATAGTACATCATCTGTATATTGTATTGCCTTTTTACCACCCCAAGCCAAGTCTCCTTCCATCACAAATTATCACCTGCCCCTTTACCCTCCCCTACCTCCCTCTCCATCTCCCTTTTCCTCTGGTAATCACCATACTGTTGTCTGTCTATAACGGTTTTTTACCTAAACCCCTTCACCTTTTTCACCCACCTCCCTCCATTCTCCCCTCTGACAGCTGTCAGAGAATTCTCTGTATCTATGAGTCTGTTTTATTTTGTTTGTTAGTTTATTTTTTATTAGATTTCACATATAAATGAAATCATATAGTTCTTATCTCCTTCTGACTGGCGTATTTCACTTACCATAATACTTTCCAGGTCCATCCATGCTGTCCCAAAAGGTAAGAATTCCTTCATTTTTATAGCTGAGTAGTATTCCATTGTGCAAATGTACCACAGCTTTTCTTTATCCACTCATCTACTGATGGACACTTGGGCTGCTCCTAAATCTTGGCTAACACTTCAATGAACATAGGGTGCATATGTTCTTTTGAATTAATGTTTCAGGTTTCTTCAGATATATTCCCAGAAGTGGAATCACTACTTCAAAAGGCAGTTTTACTTTTAGTTTTTTGAGGTAACTCCATCCTGCTTTCCACAGTGGCTTCACCAATCTGCATTTCCACCAAGAGTGTAGGTTGGTTAGCTTTTCTCTATGTCCTCCACAATACTTGCTGTTTGTTGATTTGTTGTCAGCCATTCTGAAAGATATGAGATGATACCTCATTGTGGTTTTAATTTGCATTTCTCTGATGATTAGGGATGTTGAGCATCTTTTCATATGTCTATTGGCCATTTGCCTGTCCCCTTTGGAGAAGTATCTATTTAGTCCCTTTGACCATTTTCTAATTGCATTGTTTGTTTTTTGGTGTTGTTTTACAAATTCTTTATAAAATTTAGATATTAACCCCTTATCAGATGTATCATTGGCAAGTATGTTCTCCCACTCGATGCGTTTTCTTTTCATTCTGTTGATGGTTCCCTTTGCTTTACAAAACCTCTTTAGTTCTATGTAGTTTATTTTTTCTTTTGTTTCCCTTGCCTGAGGAGATATATCAGAAAAAAATATTGCTATTAAAAATGCATGAGATTTTACAGCCTATGTTTTCTTCTAGGATTTTTATGGTCTGGAGTCTCATTTTTTCCTCTTCCAAAAAAACATATTCCTCCTCCCTTATTGCTAATTCCATTTGCTTAAAGTCCTACCTACAGTTTCTCCTATGCTATCCTGTATACTGGGTAGTGGGGAGACATCTCCATCTATAACAGTGATTCAAGCAAACATAATACACTAATCAGGTGGTAATTTATAGACATCAGCAGTTGCAGCTTAACCAAGGGATGACCCTGACCACAAGAAACTGAGCAACTCAGGTCGGAACCAGCATAAACACTGCCTGCATGCCCCATTCCCAGATATTAGCAGTCAAACCGTGGATGGAGCGATGAGACTACACAATAACACACGAAGAAGATAACATTGAGACTACCCAAGAGCAGAGCTAAGAAACTGCACATCACCAGAAATTCTTTAGTTCCCCTCTTCCCACAGTTCCCTACATAAACTAGCCAAGATGCCTGAGATGTTGCAATGGGCTTTGAGAGTCCCTCACCTTCCAGGTGGCCGTCACCTGAATAAAACCACTTTCCTTTACATCAGCACCTGCCTCTACAGTATTGGCTTTCGAAGCAGCAGGCGGCTGGATGGGATTACACATCCATGTGGATTCTGGCCCATTTTATTAGTTATTTTCTTCCAGGAGTGAGCACGTAATTATTAAGACTATAGACTTTTTTGAATTCTGTTTGATATTGAATAGGACGGTTTACTCCAATGTTCTGGAGACTCACACATTCAAACTGAACGTTTCCATGGTCAGAGAACCGTATGTGGCTGTCGTCTGAGCTGGAGCACATCTGGGTGGAGCAAGTGCATGTTGACTGAATGCAGGAAGCAATAAGCACAAGTGTTCTCAAGACAGAGGAGCAAATTTGCCTCCTTCCTTCCTGAGGAATGCAGCCTCTTTTGTCTACAATTGTCTTCCAGCAAACAAAGAAGTCTCTTGGCAACATATAGCTCACATTTTATTCATTTAGTTCCCCCCTGTGGTGTTTTCAGACCAAGCTGCCTTATATGAGGGAATCATGTCTACTGATTAGCAAGGCGAGACTGTTGCTTGGGAAGTTTCCTCGTGACCCCTGAAACAGATTAATTGTTTGCCCTAAAGAAGTCTCTTAACCTTATGATATTTCCCTTTATACTCTTCAAGTAGAGGATAATAATGCTGGAAAAGAAAAATTACTTTGTATCTACGAAGGACAGCATCTCTTCAATGTCTTCACATGCATAGGGTTCCTGTTACAATAATAGAACTATTTGGCCCTATTTAAAACAATTCAGGAGAGTTCTAGAGCTCTGCTCTCTGCATAATAAAAGAATCTTTCCAAGTGTTGACATTGTATCCAAATTTTTTATTTCATCTGATGAGAATTTGGGGATGGAATGTATTTTAAATGTTCTTGTTATTTTAAAAGCATAATTAATATAATTTTACAAATGGCAGGAGGTTGATAGAGCACAAATACTGCTTTACAAATGGACAATAAATATGAAGTCCATAGCAATAGTTCATGTAAGAAATATCAATGATGAATACAATTTTAAAATGGCAGTGCTTGTGATCTGGTCCATGACTATGTCTTATAAGAAATATGAATTAGGATTGAGTGGCAAAACCAGAAAGCAAATAACCAAGGGAAGGATGTCAAGTACTCTTTGGTCTGGTGTTTGGAAATGCTGGTTACAGGGTCTTCAGAGAAGATACAGAGAAGTATGTAGTTTACAAACAAAAGGCTTGTACTATGTGGTAGACACAATAAAAGAAGCTTCCCAGAATAGCTTTAGAAGTCTGAAGGAAAGCTGTCACAGCAAACGAGGGCCAACCAAGGAAAACATGACATAGCAGTAACATTTCCAGAATGACCACCACACTTGTTACTGAACAGCAAGTGGGGTCCTGCTGCCCACTGCCACCCTCTCCCCAAAATTCCAGAGGCAAAGGTTTGGTGGTAAAGGAAAGGAGTCTTTTTTCAAAATCTACACAATTTTAGAATAACAGCTTTCCACCTGTATTAGTCACTTAAACCTATCAATTAAGGGTAAACTCTTTAACCCTTTATTTATAGCCTTAATCACTTAAACCTACCAATTAAAGCTAAATGAACTCTCACATCTGAGTGCTCCTATCATTCTTCCAATTAGTTTTTAATTATTTTATTTTATAGCGTTAGTTTACACACTAAAAAAACCTCAGATACAAAAGCTGCACAATGGAAGAATGGCAGTTAGTCTGCACCCGGAGTTCCTTTGCATTCAAAATACCGGCCATTGGGGAATGCAGGCAGCTGCAGCACAAGCATCCAGGCATCCTTGAGGAAGCAGAGAGAGCCAGAGAGAGCCAGCCCAAGAGGCTGAGAGCCCTTCTTTTATTTCAAATCTTCTAGCCCATAATGCCACCTGCTCTGGAGGTGTTCGGCTTCTCAGCCAATCCTGTCCTAGGCTATTTACATTGCCTCAGGCAACGTCCTCCTAGGGCCCCTCCCAACCACTCCCCAGTGACCTAATCAGTCTCTCTGAATCATACTTGTATGCAATGACCATTTCCTTAAATCCAAATTTTAATATTAAGGTTCACTGAATTGAAAAGCATTAGGAAACTCTTATTTATTAGAAATTTCTTTATTTAATTTTTAAAATGGAAACAATTTTTATGCCACCTTTTGACCAACTGTTATACAGGAGACCACATTCTCATCTTGGATCAAGTTGTTGGAGGGATGAAGTAAAATTTTACCCATCTGCACGCTTTGTATGGAGCATAAGGAATGTGTGAGATGGATGCTCCGGTTGCATCAGCCTGTGAGGAGTCTGTAAAATGAACACTTCAAGTGCATCCAGTCCTCATGTAAATAGGTTTATATTTTATAGTTTTACCCAATTTTCTTTATTATTTACACTACAATGTTACTCTGAGTTGAAGCCTTAACATTATAATCTTTATCACTACATTTACTTCTAAAAACCCATTTTCAAGCTTTTCACCAATTGTGAACTAGAGATATAATAGTGACATTAAATCATGCAAAACTAACGTATTTTAACAATAGCATACAATTGGGATGAAAGCCTGTTAGTAGAGATGAACTTATGCTGTTAAGTAAATGCAAATTGACACAACACGACCAATGCAGATCTGATGCCATACGTGCAAATTAAGACTATGACAATTATGAAAACAGCAAGCATGAGCCTTGAGAATGTTATGCTAAGTGAAATAAGGCAGTCACAAAAAGACAGGTACAATAGTCCCCCTTACCCAAGGTTTTACTTTCTGCAGTTTCAGTTACCCAGTGTCTGAAAATATTAAGTGGAAAATTCCAGAAATGTCACCTCATTAACATAACAAAAGAAACCTTTATTCCTTTCACCACTTAGCAAATTCTAAAGGTTTTAGGAGCTGTGTGTTAGAAACAAGGACAAAGACCAAATATACAGTTCTTACTATAAATGTCCCAGTGGGGGTGAGGTAGATGGGGTGCAAGGAGAGAGGAGAAAAGGGGAGGGGGAGGGGGAGAGAGAGAGAGAGAGAGAGAGACATCCATCAGTTCCCTCGCATACACGCCCAACTGGGGACAGAACCTGCAATCTAGGTATGAACTCTGACCAGGAATCAAACCCAAAACCTTCTGGTGTACAGGATGATGGATGCTCCAACCAACTGAGCTGCCGTTTCAGAGCACAACATTTTCTTTTAAGCACAGGGCCCACATGGCTCTCCATGGCCCTCTGCAGGAGGTCAGTTTTACAGGAGGCCAGTTTCTTCCTCTTTGGGAACACAACCTGAGAAGATCAAGCTGGGAAAATTTACCTCTGCCTCTCACACAACCTGTTCATAATCCCTGTTATCTGCACTTTTACTTTCTGAGGTTTCAGTGTCCCATGGTCAATGGCAGTTCAAAAATATTAAATGGAAAACTCCAGAAATAAACAATTTATAAGTTTTATATGGCTTGCCATTCTAATTAGCATGATGAAATCTCTCCATACCCAGGTCCATCCTGCCTCTGATGTGACTCCTCCCTTCCTCCAGCGGCTCCGTTGTGTAGTTGCTATGTGCCCGTTGGTCACTGGGCAGTCATCTCCGTTATCACGTTATCATATCAGCTGCTATGGTATCACAGTGCTTGTGTTCAAATAAACCTTATTTTACTGAATGAGGGACCCCAAAGAACAAGAAAAGTGATGCTGGCAATTCCAATATGCCAAAGAGAGGGCTTAAAGTGTTTCTATTAAGTGAAAAGGTGAAATTCTCAACTTCATAAGGAAACACACACACACACGCACTGAAGTTGCTAAAATCAATAGTAGGAATGATTCTTCTATCCATGAGTTTGTAAAGAAGGAAATAGAAGTTTGTGTTAATTTTCCTGCTGCACCTTAAACTGCAAAAGTCATGGCCACAGCACATGATAAGTGCTTAAGGAAGATGGAAAAGCCATAAAATTTGCATGTAAAAGACATGAATGGAAAACACGTTGTCATCGATGGCAACATGTTGTGCCCGAAAACACTGGGCCTATGTGACGACTTCAACCAGGGGTCCCGTGAAATGAGTGACACCGAGCCATTTCCTGCAAGTACAGTATGGTTACACAGGTTCAGGAATACATTTGGTATTGTATCATTTCACATCATCACAAGAAGATGGGTGAGTACAGCGCAGTAAGATATTTTCTGAGAGAAAAAGAAATCATGTTCATATAACTTTTATTATAGTTTTTGTTATAATTGTTAATTGCTGTTAACATTGCTGTTAATCTCTTACTGTGCCTACTTTATAAGTTAAGCTTTATATGTATAGTATGTATGTATAGGAAAAAAACATAGTATTTATAGGATTTGTGCTATCTCCAATCTCAGACATCCACTGGGGGCTCTTAGAACATATTCCCCGAGGATAAGGGGACACTACTGTACTATTGATTCCATTTATGTGAGGTAGAGAAATCACATTCGTGGGGACAGAAAGTGGAATGATGTTTGCCAGGGGCCGGGGAGAGGAGAAGGTGAAGTGGGGCTGGGGAATTACTGTTTGGTGGGTACCAAGTTTCAGTTTTGCAGGGTGAAGGGTTCTAGGGAAGGACAGTGCTGATGCACAGCAATGTGAGTGTACTTAATGCGACTGAACTCCACATTTAAAGTGGTTAATCTGTTACATTTTGTTATGCGTACCTCATAATACAATTTTTTAAATTATTAATACTATGAGATTTCTGTGAAGGTTTTAACTGACATAATTGAAAAAGTGGTTTCCTTCCCTGTTCTGCTGGGACCACATGCAGAACACGCTGGGACCACTGGCCTGACAGTGGTGGTCCATGGGCCACACCTGGAGATTCACTCATGACAGGGAGCCTTGTGCTGCCAACCCATCCCCTGCTCCCTTCTCCAGGTGAGGAGTAGCTCAGAAGTTGACAGGGCATTGAGGAGGCAGCAAAGTTCTATCTTCTCTATGCAGTGTCTTTTTCCTCTGGGGATGGCTCTGCCCTCTTGGAAAAGAACTGCTATAGAATTACCACATTGGACCTTCTCCAGACTAAAAATAATGAGAGGAAAGGGACTTTCTGATAGTCTGGATTCATGTCTTCAGTTCTAGCCTGGAACACAAAGAGACAAAAATAGACACGAGGCCTCACTCATGCTGCAATGTAGCTCCTACATGTACATAGATAGAGGTTCGGGGCCACAGCCATAGTTAATGATTCAGGGTAATCCTCTGGACATTTTTCCCATGGACAATAACTTGACACATTAGGATTTTCATGGGCTAATCCTGGCCATATGCAAATTAGCATTTTTTAAATAACCTTGTTTGTTTATGAGTATGTGAAGATCTTGATTATCTGTGAGAAGACTTTGATTACTGTTCAGGAATCTGTAATAACAAATAAAGCACAAATGTATTATTTTAGTGGTTAAAGGGTCTCTTATTATTTAGCTTGGTGCATCTAGAATTCATTTTATTTTATAAATATTGCAACCTAAAATAATAGTTGACTCAAGAACTTTCAAATTAACTTGTGCCTCATGGAAATCTTACCTCTTCAAGGAAAAAAAAATGTGATCTTCACAATATCATTAGCACAATACAAAGGTCCTTGAACTAAATATGGATTAGAAAGTAAACATTCACTTGAGCTTTCTTATAGTGGCTATAGTTATAAAACTTTTCCAGTGATTTTTATTTTCATTTTCTCAATAATATTCATCATGAATATTATTGAGAAAATGAAAATCACTAGAAAATGTGATTTTTATCAAAATTTTTATCTAAAATTTTATTTCCTTAAAATGAAACACTCCACCTTCCCTTTGGCCTAGTCACATTAAAGCTGCCTCAGTCAGACAGCAGCACTAAGGCGGTATCCACTAGGGCAGAACCCTGCATAAGTTTTTTGAATTCAGTCAAAATAGAATACATAGCCCTGGCTTTAAATGTTTTCTTAATAATCAGTCCCTATTAGCACAGAAGCATTAAAACATATTCAGAACCCACAGAGGCTACGCTAAGGTTTATACAATTAATCTGTAGGAAGTTGAAAGGATAGGGAAGCAAGTAAAAGCCCAAAATGGAATCAGGAGGTGCTAGCTTTGATCTCATCAAAGTACCTAACCCCATCAAGTTTCCCTGCATGGCGAAATCCTCCAGAGTCAAAAAGAGCTATGAACACAAGCAGCCAGCAATGAGAGCTCAACCAGTGTTCCCGTGGGTGTGTTTGCTGTACCTACCCTCAGTTGGCTAACAGGGAGCTACTTGGATGGCTTATGAGGCTGGAAGATCAAAAACCAGAGGAATTAAGGAGGTTTTCTTGGGGAGATCTGACAGGAGATGGACAGCCTGCCTGTTTCTAGATTCCCAGACTGGGGAGAAGGGAAGATGCCCTATGGATGTCTGATGAATTCCCTACTTTAATGACTGCCATTGCTTAGGAACTCCAACACACAGACATGAGCCCCAGTGAGCTGAGAAATAAAAAAAAAAAAACATCCATCCAAAGAAGATCAGGCAGTGCTAACGAAACCTATCCCCAGACGATAGAACAGTTTGAGCAAAGACTTGACAACTTGAGTGAGTAAAGAATAAATAAAAAACACTTGTAGAACTTAAGAGACTTTCTAAACACTTAGGAGACTTTCTAAACACAATAAAAATTATTTCCTATCTAAGAAATTTAATACAAGAATTATAGGAGATATGCAAGTGTGGCCTCGAGTATCAAGGGCAATGAACTCTTTCTAAAGACATAAGACATAAGAACATAAAAGCTTAAAATCATGAATGAAAGCTAATATATTAAAGAGAGGTCCAGGAAACCTATCATGCAAGTAATAGGAGTTTCACAAGGAAGCGAAAAACTGACAAGGGAGGAATAATTAAAGAAATGCTGGGTGAACATTTCTGTAAGTTAAAGAACACAACTCCCCCTTGCCTCAAGGTAGATTAAAAAAGACATAAATATAGGGCAAAAATATATATCTAAATTTATTTTCTAAAATCTCTGAATATTACAAAAGGTTCTGGACAAGAGAGAATAGCAAAACTTCCAAGCAGAGCAAGTTACTCACAATGTGGAAAAAAACCTGACAGGGAGTAGGCTTCTTATAAGCAATACTACAGGGAAGAAAACAGTGAAATAACAGCTTCAGAATACAGAGGAAAATTATTGCAAGCCATAAGATCATATTATAAACCCATGTTACTTAAATAAATATATTGGGATAAAAATATACAAGCATCAAAAAAGGTCTAGCAATTTATAAATAAACCTATGTACATAAAAATGTAATATAAGACAAAGGTAAAAGTTTAATTTATTGAGAAAACTGTGAATTACTTGAATTCTGATAATGCAATTGCCAATTGACTTAAAATAGTATAAAATTGTACTATTATCTTACACTATATTCAAAACTAAATTTCAGGTGAACAAAAGAACTAATTCTTGAATAATCTGAACAAAATACATGCAATTCAGGTGACAGACAAAATGACTGGCATTCAAAATATACAAAGAAATTTAGTTTCCTCACCAATTGCAAATACAGTAAATGTCCATCAACAATGAAATTTGTGGTCTACATTTTAAGGATTATCACAAAGTCATTAAATAGGGATGGAGCTATGCTAATTAACCCAAAATGATTTTGGCTGGTCATTAAATGAAAGCCAATAAGAAAAGAAAAAAACCAACAGAAAACTGAGTTTATATGCAAGTTTATAAAAATTTTTAAAGATTTGATTATATCTATTATTGGAAAGCATGCAGGAAAAGCATGTGTTCATTCACTGATGTTTCAATTTCAAGTATTCCTTCTTTTGTTGGAAGTATATGGATTGGCTTCTTTAGGCACCCAGCCAGGACCAGCAAAGGGAGACATAAGCTGTGGGTCACTGACAGCTTTAAAAAAGTTACCCAGGGCCAGTCACAGGCAGTGTATAACGTAAGTCACAGGAGAGTCTTTGCAGATTGACCTAATATGTAGAAAAAAGAGGCAGCCAAAATGAGAAGATACAGAAACAAGTCCCAAAAGAAAGAACAAGAAAATTCTACAGAAAAAACAATGAAATAGAATGGAGGCAAGCAACAGATCAGATATAGAGTTTAGAGTAATGATTATAAAGATACTCAGCAGCATGAAAAAAAGACATAGAAACCATGAAAAGGACCAATCAGAAATAAAGGATGCAATATCTATAATAAATAATACACTGGAAGGAATAGAAGAAGCAGATAATTGAATCAGTGATTTGGAAGATGAGGTAGAAAAAAACATGCAAGCAGAGCTACAAAAAGAAAAAGGAATTTTAAAAAATGAAGAGTTTAAGAAAGCTTTGGAACAGCATGAAACATAACAACATCTACATCATGGGAATACAGAAGGAGAAGAGTGAGCAAGGGATCAAGAACCTAGTTGAAGAAATAAGGACCAAAAACTTCCTTAATGTGGTGAAAGAAAAAGACACAGAAGCCCACAAAGTACAGACAGTCCCAAAATACAGACCCAAAGAGGCCCACCCAAGTCACATCATAATTAAAATGGCAAAGCTTAAAGACAAGGAGAGAATTTTAAAAGCCGAAAGAGAAAAGCAGTTAGTTACCTATAAGGGAGCTCCAATTAGACTGTCATATGATTTCTTAACAGAAATATTTTAGGCCAGAAGGGACTGGCATGAAATGTTCAATGTGACAAAAACAAGGAACTACAACCAAGGCTACTGTACCCACCAAGGTTATCATTTAAAATTGAAGGAGAAATAAAGAGCTTCCCAGACAAAGAAATGATAAAGGGGTTTGTTAACACCAAACCAGTGCTGCAACAAATGTTAAAAGGCAAATATCATATGATCTCACTTATAAGAGGAATCTAATGAATAAAATAAACTAATGGGAAAAAGAACCAGGACATGAAGTCAGGGAATAGACTGACAGCTGTTAGAGGAGGGGGGGAGGTGGGAACTGATTGAAAGAAGGTGAAAGGATTAGTCAAAGAACAAAAATGAAGGACCCATGAACATGAAAAACGATGTGGGGATTGACTATAAAAGTGGGGGAGAGGGGCCTGGGTGAAGGGGGCCAAAGAAGGGAAAATGGGACATCTATAATAGCATAAACATTAAAACATCAAAATGAAAAAAATATTTAAAAATAAAATTAAAAATTAATAAAAGAGAAAAAATAGGAAAATAGTTAAAAATAAAATGTCAATAACTACGTTTCTACCAATGATCACTTTAAATTACATAACTTAAAAGGTCCAATCAAAAGGCATAGGGTAGCTGAATGAATTAGAAAAGAAGACCCATATATATGCTGTCTCCAAGAGACCCACCTCAGATCAAAGATTCACATAGATTAAAGGGATGGAAAAAGATGTTTTATACAAATGGAAAGGAAAAAAAGCTGGAGTAGCAATACTTACATCCAACAAAATAGACTTTAAAACCAAGGCTATAGTAAGAGGCAAAGAAGGACACTAGATAATGATAAAGGGAGCAAACCAACAAGAGGATATAACCCCAGCAAACATTTATGCATGCAACAGGAGGACCTAAATATGTAAAGCAAAGCTTGATGGACATAGTGAGACATCAACAAAAACACAGTCGTTGGGGATTTTAACACTATTTTCACTTCAATGAATAGCTCTTCCAGACAGAAAATCAAAAAGGAGACAGTGGCCTTAAACAACACACTAGATAAAATGGGTTTAATTGCTATCTTCAGAGCATTTTACCCCAAAGCAGCAGAATATACGTGTTTTCAAGTGCACATGGAACATTTTCTAGGATAGACCACAGGTTAGGACACAAAACAAGTCTCAAAAATTTTAAGAAGATTGAAATCATATCAAGTATCTTCTCTGACCACAATGCTATGAAACTAGAAATCAATCATAAGAAGAACACTGAAAAACACACAAAGACATGTAAGCTAAATAGCATATTATTAAACAATGAATGGGTCAACAAGGTCAAGAAAGAAATCAAAAGATACCTTGAAACATGAAAATTAGGACACAACAATACACGAACCTGTGGGACACAGGGAAAGCAATCCTACGAGGGAAATTAATAGCATTAAAAGCCTACCTCAAGAAACAAGAAAAAGTTCAAATAAACAATCTAACTTTACATTTAAAGGAACTTGAAAAAGAAAACAAAGCCCAAAGTAAGTAGAAGGAAGGAAATAATAAAGATTAGGGTAGAAATAAATGAGTCTAAAAATAATGAGATAAAAGATTAATGAATTCCAAGAGCTGGTTCATTGAAAAGAAAAGCAAGATGGACAAACCTTTAAAAAGAATCATCAAGAAAAAAAGAGAAAGACTCAAATAAATAAAACTGGAAATGAAAGAGGAGAAATAACAACTGACACCAAAGAATACAAAGAATTGTAAGAAAATGTTATGAAC
This sequence comes from Tonatia bakeri, assembly GCA_004024845.1. NCBI lineage: Eukaryota > Metazoa > Chordata > Mammalia > Chiroptera > Phyllostomidae > Tonatia > Tonatia bakeri. The sequence continues at coordinate 170,335 of PVIA01003004.1, read as the reverse complement.
AACTACACACCAACAAATTAGACAACCTGTCTGACATGGATAAATTCCTGGAAACAAACCATCTTCCAAAACTAAATCAGGAAGAATCAGAGAATCTGAATAGACAGATTATACCTAGTGAAGTTGAAGCAGTAATCAAAAAAACTCCTGACAAACAAAAGCTCTGAACTGGATGGCTTCCCAGGTGAATTTTACTAAGCATTCTGAGAAGAACTAACACCTCTCCTCAAACTATTTAAAAAAATTCAAAAGGAGGGAAGACTCCCAAGCTCATTTTACTGAGCCAGCATTATCCTAATCCAAAACCAGATAAAGACACTACAAAAAAAGAAAATGTTAGAGCAATAACCCTGATGAATGCAGATGCTAAAACCCTCAACAAAATATTAACAGGCTGAATAGAGCAATGTACCAAAAGATCAAACACCATGATGAAGTGGGCTTTATTCCAGGAATGCAAGGTTGGTACAACATGCACAAATCAATAAATGTGACACACCCCATAAACAAAATGAAAGGTAAATGCCACATGATCATATTAATAGATACAGAAAAACATTCAATAAAATCCAGCACTCATTTATGATAAAAACTCTCAGCAAAGTGGGATTAAAGGGAACATACCTAAACATAATAAAAGCCATATATGACAAACCCATTGCTAGCATCGTACTCAATGGGCAAAAACTACAAGCGTCCCCGTTAAGATTGGAAGCAAGACAGGAATGTCCACTTGCACCTCTTATTTAACATAGTACTGGAAGTCCTAGCTCATCAAGTAGACAGAAGAAGAAATGAAAGACAACCAAATTGGAAAGGATGAATTAAACCATCTTTATTTGCAGATGACATGATACTGTACATAGAGAACCCCAAAGGCTTCACAAAGAAACTACTAGAGTCTGATGGAGAGCAGATGACAGCTAGTGGAGGTAGTGGGGTTAGCAGGTGGAGGAATTGAACAAAAACGTAAAAGGACTCACGAACATGGACAACAGTGTGGTGATTGCTGGGGGGAGGGTATCAGGGGACTAAATGATAATGAAAAAAATAGAACAAAGGTTAAACTAAAAAAAGAAAGTACTAGAACTGATAAATGAATTCAGCAACATAGCAGGATATAAAATTAACATCCAGAAATCAGTTGCAATGAACCAATTTAAATTCAATTGAATCAAAAGAAATCAAGTGCAAGCTCCCATTCTTTCTGCCTCAGGCCCCATTTTACAAAGCAAAGAATGGGATAGATGTGAATGACTGCATGCTAAATTTAGGAAGTTTACAAAGGAGACCTGAACTTTGTAATATAAATTCTCTGGGTTATTCAGAAATTGGCTTATTCAAAAATACATTGGATAGATGTAACACATTTTCTTAGATACCTAAAACGAATAGATAGAAAGAAAAGAATTAAATAGATAATGCCACACATTGTTCTCCAGGAGTCCATGGTCTAGTTAACAACTTCCTACCTCAAAGCACTTCGGAAGTTGGCGTCTTGTGAATAAGCTTGTACGTATACCAGCATTATAGACACAGTGTATCCATTTAATGCATACGTGATTATTTAGAATTTTGTTTTTATTTAATTATCACAGTATACAAATTTATGCTGCAGTAACAAAATAACTTGGGAATTTCAATGGCTTATCAAAACTAAGGTTTGTTTCTTACTCATGCTTTATGTTTATCACTGGTCTGCTCCAAATAGTCATTCAGGAACCCTAGTTGCTGGTAGCTTCACCATCTTCTTTTCGGGCAGCTGGAACCCGTGCCAAAACATGTGGCAGGTTCTCGTATGGATACAATTAGTCATGTGTTGCCACTTGACTGTGAAAGGATTGTTTTTAGAAGAAGGTAGAACTAGAATTGTGTGATTCCTTGAATTCTCTACCAAAGATTGTTTTGAAGATTTGGAATTTTGTTTGGAGTTTTGTTTTGTTCAGATATCTCTAATTTATAGGTGGTAGTCATGGAAGAAAAAGCCACAGAAATAAATGTATAAATAATTAATAAACAAACAAACAATATATAAGAAATAAGTACAATAAATCAAAGTTTTATAAAGTAAATTTAGATACCTGCTAATGTGGCTGAAAAGAAAGGACACGAAAAGACCGCTGGGAGGCAGCTCGAGAAGAGATGGATGCCACGAGCAGTATGAACAAGGCGTGGGGTGAGGTTGTGAAAACAATGTGCAGGCATGTTGCAAAGGAGGGACAAAGTGGCAGTGAACAGAGAAAGCAGAAGAGGCTGCCATCAAGCAGGGCAGCATAACATGACATTTAAAATGGTACAGTGGGAAAGAAAAGTGAATTTGTTTGCTAAGACGGATGTTAGCAACTGTGGCTGCTGCTGGGTCCTCAGGTTAATGGGAAACCCTGTGTAGGGCACTATAATTTGACATATGTTGTTTTAAGATTTAGCTTGAAGTCAGGCAGTTAGCTACAACCCTTAATTCTGAATAAGATACTAGTTCGCTTTTACTTGAAGCATTGAGATCTTTTTCTCTAAAGATTCCACAGTTGCAATAGCTTGGGAAGAGGGTTCACATATGTCCTTGAATTAACATTGACAAATGCCTTTTTTCAAATGGAGGTATCATCAGACATTTTGCTTTATGCCTTGATATGCATCCAACATGCATAACCATGATTTATCCAGTGAACTATGTCTGCAAACACCACAAGCCAAGAGCAGGTCTCCCAGGAAAATTAGACTCTAAAAGTGAATCTCACCTCAGGAACTATACATTTAGATGGCATAATATAACCTAAAAGTTTAAAATACATATAGACCTCAACACCCTCTATCAATTTATTTTCTTTATGAGTGTCTGACTCACCTCTATTATAATTATTTTAAATTACATTTAATACATTGTCATCTGCATCACAAAAAATATTAAACATTTTCATAAACATTAACACTCTTGAAAAAGAAATAGTTCATTAGGTAACTTTAAAATTAAATTTGAAAATTCATTCTAATTTACTACAATGGACAAATATATGTGAGTAGTGACATTTTAATATAGGCATTTGAACGAACATGTGTTTAAAAAATTGGTAAATTATTACCAAAATTATATGTTCTAAAACCTAAAAGTTTAGGCAAAGGACCAAAAGCCATTTTTAGTCATTGAGATAGATAATTTCCTTTACAGACATTTTAACTTCTTCACATGGCCAACTGATTTTCAACTTCCCTACTATACAACATACAAGATGGCTAGTGATTTATAGACAAGAAAGTCTTATGAAATGAAAATTATCTGAGTCACTAATCATGCCAGCAGTTTCATGACTTAGAAAACACAAGATCTTTATCATACACTTCACTGATAACCAAAGTTAGCTTCCATATATTCTATGAATCATGCAAAACCTCACATGCAATAATGAAGGAATGTGCTCATGCCACTTCTAGCACATTACCTACAGGAAGGAATTTAAAGTGATGAAAGAATTGCAGCAAAAGTTGAGAACTCAAAATTATTGGTTTTAAGAAACAGGAGCAATGCAAATGAAATCACTGTTCCTCACAATAACTACTAGTCAATACTAACTTTAATGTCTATGTGCCAATGACTTTCAGACATTATAGCTCTTGATCCTGAGTTTCAAACCTTCAGGAAGTCTCCATCTCATTGGCCCACAGGTGACTCATTCTCAATTGATTCAAAATTAATCTCTCCATCCTCTATCTCCTATGTCTACTTTGGACCCAAGAATCGTGCTCCTTCAATGACATCTCAGTGAATCACACCCATTATACAGAAAATTACTCTTCACCTCATCCTGCAGTGCTTCCCCCCTGCATATTTGCCAATCCCCAGAACATATTTAATCACTGCCAAGTCAGCAGTTCTATCTGCAAATAGTGAAAGTCCATGAAATTAAACCTCCTTGAGATAGAGTGTTTCTATAAAACTTGTTGTTTCTATCGTTTCTATCATAATATTCAATTCTTGAATAACATATAGGCTTTCAGAGATACCTATATTGCTTGCTACATTTACCTCTTTACATTAAAACTTGGCATTCATTTCATCTGCTACCCATCTCTGCGCAGTGTTACATAGGATTCTAAAGAATAGGTGAATGTGGATATACCGGTCTTAGCCTGGGTGCCTAACTCCCATCAAAGCAGAGGGTGGCACAAAGGTGTATAAGAGGATAGCTTACTTGATAATATGCATCCAGAAAACAGGACTGAATGACAGAAGAGGAAACAGAAAATCTTGGAAAGTGAACACAGAGGAGCATTATTAAATAAGTCATTCTGATAGGCAACAGTTTTACGATATGAGAAACAGCCATGCAGGGAACAAAGGGAGCAGCATTTACCCACTCATTTATTGACTTGCAACACTCTTTGGGTTTAGCTTGGCCCATAGGTTGTTATTTTCTTCCCACTACTGGGATGTTCATGCATTGGGCTCCCAAGACAATCCAGGCAGTGGCACCTGAGAAACTGTGGGACAGGAGGGAGGTCTGAGGCAGTGACAGGCGGAGTCAGGTCAAGGTGTCCTGGATCTGCTCCCACAGCCAAGGCAAGGACCAGATTTGATGTCCAGAAAATGTAAGATAATGCTTAACAGACATCTTTAATTTTAATAACACATAAAATATAAAAATATATAAACTATTCCCTTACATTAAAATGTATATCTATATAAAAATATAAATTATTGACACCTCCTTAACAATGGGTACTCAATAGTTATGGTTTCATCTGTCCTTTGCCTCCTTTCCCATCTGTATCACATTAATTCCTTCATGCTTTAATTTATTATATAACTCAAGAGTAACAAATTAAAATAACCAGTTAACGTATTTTCTCAGTTTATTCAGTATTATGTGCCCCAAACTTTGATACATATGAGATTGTACCCTGTTTGCAATGCTGCGTCAAGCTTAAAGAATAGGTTATTATTCATAGAAATAACAGTCGCTTGAATGTCAGCATTTTTGCATTGCTTCTCTGTGCTCCGGTTCCCACAAGACGTTGTGCACCCGGCTGGAGAACTTGCACACACCCACGGAGGGTTGTTTTACAGGAGAGGAACCCTGACTTTAGCAAACTCAATTCTTTTATAATTGGCAGAGAGCATACCTGCCCTATGCTTCAGAGGGAGATATTATCTTTATTATACTGAATAGTAAGCCAGCATGCCCTTCATTGTGGAAAGAGTCAGTATCTCTGCCTTCAAAGATTATACCTCACTTTCCACATATCCTTGAAAAGGTAGACCAGAATAACACACCACAAGTGCCTCGCTGGCAATACATGCAGAAAGCAAAAAACCCATGGAAAACTCTTAATGTTATGTTCTTAAGCAAGACTCCAAGGTATTACTCAAATAAAACTTACTAGTCAGCAATAATTTCTACTTTATCTAAATAAATTGGTGCATATATTGCAGTGGTAGTTCAGGGGGCCTGCTTGAATAAAAAGTCTTGTGATTAATGTTCTTCTGTGAATAATAGTTTTATTCTTGGTATTGACATAACAGGAGCTGTGATTGTTTTTCAATCAAAAGTAACCAAATTTCAGAAACCTTAGGTAATTCATTTTTTCATTCTGGTCTTTTAACATGTCCCACTTCATCAGTGGTTTATATTTGAGATAGAACAAGTATAATAAGGTGGTGGTTGTTGAAAAGATGAGGACTGTACTTAGTAATATGGTTGAATTAGATGCTCAGGAAAAGCAAGGCATAAAATGGACTTCAGTTCCAAAATAGGCTTCACTGAAACAATGGGTCTTTCAGAGGATTTAGTCTGACGGCCTTTTGCAGAGCCAAGCAATTTTGAGATCCGATTATTATTGTCTCAAGAGTCCGGCAGTAGGAGGCCTAGCCCAGAGCCCCTGCAGAGGTGGTGAATTCCTGGGAGAGGGCTCTGTGTAAACTTGGGACCCGAGTGGTTAATAACCTCATCCTTATACACCCTCTTCCCTTCTCACGAAACTAACAGGAAAAAAGGCCTTGTGAGAAAAAGGGAGCAGACTCTCCTCTGAGAATTTACAACCACAAGCCGAGTTTCAGGGGGCTTCTAGCCCAAATTTATCTTACCTGGTTGGTCAAAAAACAAACAAAAGGGCAAAAAAGCACCCATAAATCCTTTAATTTAGTAAGAATGGCCCTGAGATCATCGTGCCTCCCCACACCCAGACACCGGACTAAAGCAAATACACATTCTCTCTGAGGGAACCCATCTTCAAACCAAGCCACAAATTTTTCACCAAGTTCCAAGAAATATGAGCTTTCAGTAAAAAAAAATTATAAAATAGAGCTTATGAGCTAGACCTAAAAGAAATAACATAAGTAGACTCAGTTTGACAGTATTAAAAATAAAAATATAAAATAAGTATATTTAATAAAGTCAAAGAAATAAAAGCCACAATCCACAGATTTTAAAGCACGATTAATACCAGGAAAGGTAAACTAAAAAATTTACAACTTGGCACATCACAGTATAATTATAGAATATCTAAGTCAGAGAAAAGACCAAATTCAGAAGGAAGGAGAACATTACCTTCAAAGTACTGACAAGAATGCTGTAAGTCGATCTAAAAGTGTAAACCCAGCAAAATATCTTCCCAGAATGACAATAAAATACAAGGAAAAGTGTTTCTCCAGAACAAAATGATAAAAATCAAGTGGATCAAGTGTTTCCACCAACAGACCCCCACTAAAAGAAATTCTAAAGCGTACACTTTGGCAGAAAGTGATCACAGATGGAGCTCTCAGAGTCAGCAGAAATGATGTGAAGACAGTGTTATAAATTTATTTTAAAAATTAATAATGTCATTGGGAAAGAAGCACACAAAATAGAGCTAATATACACAACAAAAATGCATAGCCAGATGGGGCTGATTGAGTTGAAGTGTTCAAATCCTCATGCTGTTCAAGAAAGTGGAGAAAGTGCGATTAATTCTAGACTTAAGCTTAAAACAAGTAGAAGGAAGAAAGAATAATAATAAGAAAACAGAAATTAATGAGACAGAAAATAAACAAATACAGTAATAAAGAGGAGAATTAATAAAATGTTAGTTGTTTGAAAGGAATAATAAAATTGGCTGACCCACAGCAAAATTGAACTAGAGAAAATGAAGGAGGCACAGTAAATATTATTAAAAATGAAAAGTGACATAGTATGTATACTGTAAAAATAGGAATATTATAGAGACATAATGTAATTAAATTTGAAAAGGAATTGACAAATACTTATAAAATTTGCAAAAATTGATTTCCAAAAGCAACAGAAAACCTATGTGATTATTTAATGATTAAATAAATTATATCATTAGATAATTGTCTTCACACAAAGAACATATGAGGCCCAGATGATTATACTGGTAAATCATAACAAACATTCAAACAACAAATAGTTCCAGTCTTACTCAAATCACTCAGTATACACAAAACAAGGGATTCCTACCCAGTTCATCCATGAATGAAAATTCAAAAATCCAAACCCAAATATTAACAAATTGAATCCTGCAATGTCTAAATAACATAGTATACCAGGCCAAAATCAGGTTCCTTCCAGCAATACAAGATTGGAAAACAATTTGTGTAACTTATCATATTAACATATTAAAAGAAAATAAAACAAAGAATCATTTTTGATAGATACAGAAAAACACATTGAAATTCAACATTCAGTTTTGGCAAGCCAAGAGTCACTTAACCATTGGTATCTACCTCCCAAAAGCCATACAGTAAACATTATATTTACTTATGAAACATCAAAAACATCTCCAGGATTAGAAATGGTGCCCACCTTCATCACTTGTATTAAACAGCTTAAACTCAATGTCCTAGCAAGCACAGAAAAGCAAGGAAGTTGGAAGATGAAAGATATAGAAACAAAAACACAAAATTGCTTTTATTTGAAAATATGACTCTGAACATACAAAACACAAAAGAATCTATGGATGATTATGAGAATTAGAGGTAGGCTTAGCAATTTTTCTTCTTAAAGACATATAAACAGTTGTATTTCTATATATTAATAATATTTAAAAATATAATTTAACAATTTACAGCAGGCATTACAAACTTTAAAGTACATTATGATCCATTTATCAAAAGACATACAAGATTTTTAATGAGTGACTAGAAAAGCTTTTTAAAAATACATAAAATACCTAAATCAAGAGCTAGTATACTGTATGCATGAATCAAAAGACATAAATTTTAAAAAATGCTAATTATTCATCAATTGATCTACAGAGTCAATGTGACTGTAGTGAAAATCCAACTTTGGTACAACTTGCTAAGTCTGTTCTAAGATCTATTTGGAAGAGAAACATGCCAAGAATTGTCAAGACATTCACGAGTAAATAAGTGAATAAATGAAGGGATGTGCTTTACCAGATACTATGATTCCTTATACAGTGAAGTAATTAGGTTAGAGCGGTATTGGAGGGAAGTTAGTTTCCAGTTGACCAACGGAACACAACAGAGCCTCTAGGACTGGAAGACCGCACGCACTGACTGACTGGTGCGCGTGTGACAGAGAGCTGTGAAGACCAGGGAGGAAAGGATGAGTTTTCAAAACACAGGACTGGGATGTCCAGTATTCCGATGGAAATCAATAAATTAAAATTTACTTGCAGTTCGGCTGCTGACTTAAATGGTTTTCATCAAAATTACGTACCTGTTGAGACAACGTAGGTTAACACCTTGATAACCTTTGGGTAGGAAATTAACTCTTAAATAAAACAAAGGGTTAGACAAAGAGTAAAGGAAAAAATGGATAAATACCATTACATGAAAACTGAGACCTTCTTTCGTCCAGTCACCACGAAGAAAGTGAAGAGACATGCCGCAGACTGGGAGAAAGTATGCATTGCACTCACGGGAAAGCATTCTGGTTAGGATACATAAAGAGCTCCTCAATATCAGTAGAAAATGACAAAAAGCCCGATATAAAAATGGCAAAGGTCTTAAACACTTCTCACAGACAAAAAAAAAAATACTAAATGGCTGTTAACATAGGAAAAGATTCACTCACCAGTAATCAGGAAAATGCAAATTCTAACCACAGTAATATGACACTTCATACTCCCCACATTGGTAAGAACTACAAAGTTTGACTGGTTCAAATGCTGCAAAAACAGGTACCTCATCCATTGCCCGAAGAGTATGTCCATTAAAATAGGCTAACGGTGTAACACACAAACTGAACAACATTGTAATGGTTCAGAAATCTAGAAATGTATTTCTTGTTTACATAAAAACCAAAATAGATGTCCTCATGGTTCAGTGGCAGGGACCCAGGCTCCTTTCATCTTGTACCTCTGTCGTTAATATGTGGCTTCTGAGACTATCTTGGGGTGGTCTCCTAACAGTGAGCAAAAAGTGGGAACTGCTTTAGGGGATTATATGTGTCAGGGTTTTATGGGCCATGTGAGGGGTGGCACAATCATTCCTGCTTAAATCTCCTTGTATAACAAACACTCAGTCACACGGGCTCCTGTAACCAAGAGAGAGGCCGCCAAACGGACCTAGGTTACCTGCACACATGGGAACAAGGGTGAACACATAGCCAATCTCCATTTCAGTGCGTGAGTTGTTAGAGATACTTGAGAAAACCATCTGCTGTCACCTGGTGAAGCGGGACACGTACACAACCTCGGAGTCCCTCCTAGGCGCACCAGCACACAGCAGCAAGAATGTTATGTATTTAAAATATTATGATATTGTGTGTCATAACAGAGATAAACCAGACGTCCATCAACTTTAAATAGATGAGCTATAGTCTTAAAATTGAATATTACACAGCAGTGAATTAAATCCTAGTAGTTTTTAATGATATGGATGAATCTTAGGACAACACGTTTACACCTAAACCAAACAAAAATATTCACTTATAAAGTGATCGATGTTAAAAACACACGTTCACTACAAAATTTAATATGATTCAGAGATACAGGCATAAATGGAAAAACCACAAAGATAAACCCAATGTGTAGAATAGTGACTAATTGTGAGGAAGGAAGGAAGGAAGGGCAGGGGCGAGGAGGAGAGCAAAGCGGTTTTTCGTACACAGGAAACGGCAGTGAGAGTTTCCTTCTACAGGGTGCTGCGTGTACGAGTGTCTGTCATCCCGTGACTCTTGAACCTGTATGTTGTACACAGATTTTGTACATGATCTTCTCAACCACTCAGTATTTAATCTCTAAAAACAGGGTTTAATAAAACTAGTTACAGTTCTTGTAAACCACGTCTAGTGAAAGACCACACAAATGAAGTGTCTGCATTTGTAAATGTGTGGGTGGGGCCCTTTCCCACGTCTTCAGCGGATGCTTTCTACTCTCACAGGCCTCTCTGCTCTGAAGGTTAATAACTACTGTTAATTTAGCCATTACATTTTAATTTAATGCAATTACTCTTACACAAGGTAGCATCACAGTTACCTTGCTGTTAGAACCGTGTCCTTGTTGATCATGAGCCTGATTCTAATTAAAATTATGTCCTTATTGCATTAAGACAACAGCGTATCCTTTATTTCCCTCATTTCATATTGACTTACTTTACTGGCAACCAGCTTTTTCTCTGGCAAATTATTTTTACATTCCCACTAAACATTTTCTCTATTTCTTCTCATTTTAATAATTTTGCTGGCAAAACTCTAATTAATATCTCCAACACTAGAATCTTAGAAAACTTAATCAATTCTAATTTTAATATATTTTGATGTCTTTGTACTTTAACTATAAAATTTAATATGATGTCTTGTATTTAACCGCATGTTACTATATTATTTCTTGCATGAAATGGCATCCTTCCACAGTCTCTCATTTATCACGGTGAAATACTTCCCCCTCAATTAATTATTTATACAATTTTAGCATGAAGAGATGCCGTTTTATATCACATGGCTTTTATAATAACTGCATTCTCATGAAAATAATCTTTGCAGAAAACCGAAAGTATTTTAATGCATAGTAAATTGTGCAGTCTTCCTAATTGTTGACACCATTTAGAAAATATGACATTAAAGAAAATTATAAGTGAGTAACAAAATTGTTCTGGAATAGACAAAAATCCCTCCTTTTAAATTTCTTTTATTCTCAGTGTAGATATCTTAAAAACCAAATATTTGAGTATTTAATTAAAATTTTTTTACTTAAGGGAGAGGGTTCAGATAGTATTTTCTGGTTAAGTTGTAGCTATGAGAACTCCTTAAATTAAATTGTTACCCCAAGATTTCCCTAAGAAGATATTATGTTATATATTGGGGTGGTGGGGAAGGGCATGAGAGGGAGAGGGAAAGGATATAGATAGATTAGATAGATAGATAGATAGATAAATAGATATCATTTTTTTTTACTTTTTTTAAATTTTGATTTTAGGGTACTTCCAGTATGTGAAGGAATCCAGTGACCAGAGAACTTACTGGTTACAAGAAGTTCCATAATAAAGTCCACGTGCCAATTTCTCACTCCCAACTGCCAGGCCTATGCCTGATGCACTGGGCTGCAGGGTGATGAAAGAGGCATTCTAATGTCAAGCAACAAAAGAGACCCAGTTAGCTCCATGTCAATATCCCATTAACATCCCTAGGCAGCCTTGGGGGAACGATAAAGTTGCTTTGATCAAGCATCCCCTGCATGGCCAGGCCAGACTAATCCTGAACATATCTATTCCTGTCTCTTAATTGCAAAACCAAATCAGTTTTCTAAGAGCATTCCTTAACTACAAACACCCCAGAACTGTCAGAGGACCAAGGTTCACCTCTACCACCCAGGCAGCCCAGGGTGCTTCAACTGGGTATAGAATATAACCAGATTGATGTCAAGGGGGGCAAAATCAGGGCTGGTACCTCATTGCCTGGGGCCCCTTTGTGGAACACTGTCCTTGAGCCCGACTTTGACCCAAGGTCTTGGGAAAGCTTCTGTGAAGACAGTGTGCCATGCTCTGCGACTTCCTCCACAGGATGCACACCATGTCCCAAGCACCTCTCTCTCTCCCACTGCTGAGAGTCTCTACCATTTTCTCAAGAAGTGTTATGGAGGTTCTGTTCCTAGGCAGGGAGGACTCGAGAGAGTTTAACTTAGGATCTTTTCTGGGCAATGTAAATGCTCTGCAGATACTCAGGAGCCAATACTGTGATGGAAGCCCTCACATTGGTCCAGAAAAGAAATCATCATATGTACTGTGACTCTTGGATTAATCTTGCAAAACACATAGAAAAGGTAGGCTTGCCTGCAGATAAGCACTTTATTGTCCTGTGGAGAATCTAGTCCTATAGGTCAGCTTCATTTAACCGGGAAATAAGATGATCATCTTTATTTTTCTTATCCTGTCTCTTCCTCTCCAAAAGCCAGAATCCCATGCACACACACCTCTAGAGAAGGAGCAGGATATTTCAAAAGGCATGTGGAGAGAGACGAGGCAGGCCAGCCACCCTTAAAATAGCCCTCCCTTTCCTTTCAGTGCTATGGTGCACTGACTCCAAGTTCATTTCCACCCTCTCCAGTGCCTCGGGCTTTAGGACATATTTTCAGCAAAGGAATATTTGCATGATTCTTTAGACATGTGTCATTTCCCTCACTGCGTATTGAAAATAATTAAAATGCCTCAGAAAGGTAGGGCCCAAGGCACTACTCCCTGCTGATCACATTCACCTGCCTGTGAGAGACCAGTGCAGGCCCCTCCGACTGGCCAAGGAGGAAGGCTGAGCTGTTTGTTATAAATGATTTTAATAAATGCAAACTACATCCAAATGTTTTAGGCCTTCTAGAGTGGCCCTTTAAGTTGATTATCAGTTTGTAAGTTATTTTGTAAACTGCATACATGAATTTTACATAAGTAATGATATTATATGAACCCAACCCTCATTCATCAGTGAGATGGCACATGACCCAGTACTTAATTTTTATGACCCAAGAAATACCAAAGGCGTTAACTAGTTGGAAACTGAAGAATGAAATGAAAGTCAGCCCTGATCTGAGCACACAGACACTGAGTGGCGCCGTTTCAGTGTGGTTGCTGCATATATATGTCTCTTCCTCTGTGCACATGGACTGGTAAAGGTCGCTCACATTTACCATATTTTGCCACATATATTGTGCACTTTTTTGCCCAAATTTTTGAGGGAAAAATAAGGATGTGCATTATACATGGGTGGTATATATCATGGGTGTGCATTATATACAGGAGCACATTATATTTCCCTCAGATATTTGGGCAAAAACTGTACACTATGCATGGCAAAATATGGTACTTACCTACTCTACAGCATCCCCATGGTTTTGTCATCCCCTTTGACATAAATTTATAGCTCTCCCTAATTGCACATTGGACTTTGTTCACATGTCTTCCTGCATATATACCATTAAATCTATGAGGTTCTTGTTCAAGTGTTCACATTGTTTCTCCTTGACTTAAAAGAAATGGCTGATTTTGCATTATGGCTGGCTTTGCTGTGGAGAGAGATGTCTCAAAAAGTTTTTAAATGTTATGTGCAAAGATTTGTATGTTCATTATAGTTGACCTGATAGTACCTGAAGCAAAGATCACAGTGGATATCTTCAATTATGTTTTACTGGGCACAAGGCATATCAAATAATCTGTCTGGACTATTGATAAAATCTAGAGCTCATTCTGATTTCTCTGGTTTATTTCAAGAGAAACATACTACGTGTTTATGTTGTCTATGATCATTTATTCATTTGAATTTAAAGTTGAAGTACAAAGATGTTAAACAGTCAAATAGTTAACTTCTCCTTATAAAGCTATTATTTCTTTATTTTTACTACTATGGTTAAGAATGTCACAAAGAAAAATTCTTGTTAAAATGAATGGTATTGATAATATTAATAACATTCAGAAAATATAAAAAAACATTAAACTGGTGGGAGAAAAGCAATTTTAAATAATGCTTCTGTGTTGGTCTCCTTTATGCTTTCGCGTGTGCAGCTAGAGGAATACACACATAAGTCTATTAGTGTTAATAGTCTTCATATCTGAATTCTTTGGCATGTTTCTGAATATTTAAGTCAGATTGTAACAAAATCATGTATTTGTTCACTTTGCAAAGGTGCACCGGGAAGATAAAATGGCAATAACTTATTTTATCTGTAAGGTTTCAGGTTAAGCAATATTAATGGTTGGTTAATGGCTTAATGAGTGGGATACAAACCATTTAAGCATGCAATGAACCTTAGCTTTTCAATGGCTTTCCTAATGAAAGATCTATATGACTGCATGTCTGTGTCACAATAGAGATAGTAGGAAAAGTACCTAATCAATTGTGATGGTAAATCAATTGATCTGTAACCCTGTTTTCATACAGTGAGGAAGATATGGAGAGAGCATTTTACTATAGCCTTATTTCTAGCTGAACATCAATAAATAAAAGAGACAGCTCACTATTTGAAAATGTTCCCTTTTACTGTGTGCTTCGAAAGCCAAGGCAGGCAGATTGATACCCTATTTCATAGATGTGTCAGTTTCCTTTGTCATTTCTCAAAGATTTAAAGTTCTTCAAAATTAAATATATGATAGAGAATATCTGTGAGTCTAAACTTTATTGTCATGATTAAGGTTCAGATTGAAGATAAAGCTGTGGCATGATAAAAATTTGCCATACGGTTTTATAATATTCATGGATGTCATTTTAAAATTGTCCATCAAAAAAGGTTCTATTATTCCCATTTTCTTTTAGAAAAATATGTAGTGCTGATAGCATTTCAAAGTATAATAACTTGAGAAGTAGGTAAACAAATATAAACATGAGCCACAGACTGGGAGGAAATATTTGCAAAACATATTTATGATACCGTAATTGCATCCAAAAATATACAAAAAATTCTGAAAACTAAAAAAAAATCACCTAGTTTTAAAGTGAGCAAAAGATCTGAATGGACCTTTTACCAAAAAGATACCTAGATAGCAAATAAGTACATGAAAATACATTCAACAATATTATTCATTAAGGAAATCAAAATCTCAATGCTATACAACTATCAACTTAGTGAAAAGGTTAAAATAAAAGGAACAAATAATAATATCAAGTGCTGATGAAAATTTGAAGCAATTAAAACTCACACATGTTACTAGCAGGCACTTGGTGGTACAGCTCTTTGCTAAACAGTTTGGCAGTTTCTTGTAACATTAGACAAACACCACACAACCCAGTGATACTGCTCCTAGGTATTCACCCAAGAGACTTGCAATTTTATAATGAAACAAGAACCTGTAAACAAGTGTTTGTAATGGCTTTATCCATCATTGCCCCCCCAATGGAAAAAATCCAAATAGCCTTTAAATGGTGAAGGAGAAAACTTGAAAAAGTCCATGCAATGGAAGAAAGTAATGAAGAAGCAGAAACTGGTAGAAACAATATTTTGTATAAATCTTAAATACAATATGGTGAATCAAAGAAGCCAGTCTCAAAAGACCACATAGTGTATGATTTCATTTATATGACGTTCTTGAAAAGGCAATATGAAGGGGACAGAAAATAGACCAGTGATTTGAAGGAGCTAGGACTTGGGGAAGAGGTTAACAACTAACAAGCGTGAGCGAAGTTTCTTCCAATGGAAATTTTCTACATATAAATTTTAGTAATGTTTATTTTTTAAAAGATTGTGTGTATTTATTTTTAGACAGAGGGAAAGGAGGGAGAAAGAGAGAGAGAGAAACATCAATGTGTGGTTGCCTCTCACACGCCCCTTACTAGGGACCTGGCCCACAACCCAGACAGGTGCTCTCACTGGGAATCAAACCAGCGGCCCTTTGGTTCACAGGCCTTCACTCATTCTACTGAGCTACACCAGCCAGGGCAAGTTTTAGTAATGTATATACAGCTATATGCACTTGTCAGAACTCATAGTATTTTATACTGAAAACAATAAGTTTTATAATATGTAAATTATACTTTAATAAACTTGAAATTGCAATAATATAGAATTAACACTAATACTTAACCAGGAATTATGATCTTTCAAAAACTAAACATATGAATTCTTAAATACTTTAACTATAGATGAGATAGTTAACCTCAAATTGGTCTAAGGCAGAGATTGGCAAACTGCAGCCCACTGACCAAATCTGGCCTACCACTTATTTTTGTAAATAAAGTTTTATTGAAACACAGGCAAACCTTGTTTATGGACATTTTCCCACTACAATGTAAAAGTTGAATGTTTGTGGTTGAGATCTTATGCCCCACAAATATTCGTAATCTGGCACCTTGAAGGAGAAGGTTGTTGACCTCTGGTCTAAGGCTAAATACTATACTCGTTAAAACCTTGATTGTCCTATAAAATTTAGTGTTTTCTTAAAGGTACCCACACTTAAACAAATGCAAATAAAGAAAGTGCCATCATTAATAAAATCAATTAAGCTTTATAGTAAACATTTATTAAAGGTTTTGATGTGCCAAGCATACAAATGTGAAATAACCATTTTCACCATCACAGAACTTAAAAGTCAAACAAAATTAGAATTTTTTCTTAAAAAGTGAAAAAGTTCTATACAGTAATTAAATTTCAAGGAAGAGTTATTTATTAAACACTTTATTCTTCTGTTGCATTTCTACTATATCTATTCAGACTTTGGGTCATTAATGGACTCCTGACTTGACCTCCATGCTAAGTGACCTGTCTGCTTTCATACCAATGCCAAAATCTAATGATTACCATGCCTCTTCTCAATAAAGTTTAACAGTTCTGTGTTATTCTTAGAATTATGTCCAAACTCCATGTTGGCATGCATGCATGGACTTTCATAATCTGGCTCCAATTTATGGCCACATTAATTTATTATTCTTACTTTTTGTATCTTATGTTTCTGCCACTCCAAACTATTCCAGCTCTCAAACATGCAATATTTCTCTCCATTTACACATTTTCTTCTTTACCCTACAAGGTCCTTTTCTATCTTTGCTGCCTCTGAGATTCCAATTACACATAAAGATTAAGCTAAAACCATTTGCCAAATTTTCTGTCAAGTTTTTTTTCATATGTGGTGTAACTGCTTTTTCCTGAGTGTTTCCACAGTACTTTGTTTATACCTGTAAATCTAACACTAATGATATGATGCCTTATTAATTTTCCAATGTTTGCCTATCTTCATTACATGTGCCCTGACAAGAGGAAACACATCTTACCACTCGGTGACCTTTCTCCATCGCACCTAAGTGTATACATTCCATGTAATAGGTAATTGGTAAGTGTCCTTGACTTGAATTTAATTAAATTTAATTTTTGCAAATTCTTATTTACAATAATCTATTTTTAAAGGTTTTATTTATTTTTTCTAGAGAAAGGGGAAGAGAAGGAGGAAGAGAGGGAGAGAAACATCAATGTGTTGGTTGCCTCTCATACACCCCCTGTTGAGGACCTGGCCCGCAACCCAGGCATGTACCTTGACTGGGAATTGAACTGGCAACCCTTGGTTTGCAGGCTGGTACTCAGTCCACTGAGCCACACCAGTCAGGGTATCTTTATAAATTCTCATTAATAGTGATGACAAACTCAAAATTCTTTAACTATTCAAGAGGAAACCCCCTGAAACAAAAATTATCTTCTGGAGGGTGGACCCCTTTTAATACAGGCTTCCCCTGCTGGGTGAGTATTCTAGGAACCCACCTGTATCAGTGTACCAGCTGGAGCTGTTGTAAGAGGCTGTGTTTGGCTTCAGTGAATTCTTTTTAAGACTCTTTCAACACGTTTGCCCATTTCATGATGGGTGATTTATGAGCACACCACACTGAGCGTTCAGCAGTTTTTGACCAAAAGCAACATGACCCCCACCCCCCACAGTTACCCACCATCCCTATTCACCTGATCTTGCCTTGAGCAGCTTTTTTTGTTTGTTTCCCCAGATGCAAAGAGTCCTCAAAGGGAAAGGTTTTGTCCATACGGAAGAGGTGAAACAAAAAACGACAGAAGCACTAAAGGGCATCAAAATCAGTTCAAGAAGTGTTTTGAGCAGTGGGAAAAAATGCCTCAATAGCTGTATTGCATCCAGTGGAGAGTACTTTGAAGGTGACTGAAGTTTAAGCATGTCAGAATAAATGCACAATTTTTCGTAAATAAATTCCAGGGTTTTGAGAAAAACTCCTACTATATCTTCTATTGCCTGTGTCTCTGGCTATATACCCATTTTCACATTCTCAATAGCATAGAAGTCAAATACATGGAATTTAGTGCTTGTTTTTAAAATCCTTTGACAAAACTCATCTAGTCCCTTTACTCTTTCTAACCATTTCTATGTTCATTCTAATCTGTCCTTAAATCTCTCCACATCTTTAAGTTCATATGGAGGCACAGGGCAGATGGAAGCTACATTTCACCATGAGGCAAAGAAAAAAAGAGTCGATACTTTTAGAATGTAGGCAGGTCAGCCTCTTTCCCGCTTTTCCAGTGGGGTTTGCCTTTTTCAGCCAGATATATCTGGGCCAGCAAGGCTGATTCCATGTGCGGAAATCTGCGTGTGCAGTGGATTGCATCTAGTGTTACTTTCCTGTGTCACCTACCTTCAGTCCCCACTGCCGTGGGGAAAGTGTCATCTATTTCCACTGTTTCTCTTTTGTTGTCAGAATGAAGCCCATTTTCTTCTTCATTCCAGTAAAACGTCTTTTCATTAATTGATAACTGTGCCCTGTTCTCGGTCATTCTATGCGTTGGAACGCGATGGCCAGCTTCACCCACGCCCTGAGTGGGGCAATCCTTTAAACCCGCGCAGCTGGCAGCCATTAGTAATGACTATGCTCACGGCTGCCCGAGACTGGCATCTAGGTCAGGGTCCCCTACTTCACTCTTAGCATCAAGATTTCTGGGGCCCACAGTGGACAAAACTAGACATGTTTTAATTCTTTAATTCAATATGATTTCTTTAATGTGTTTTCTGGATGTTATTGTACATCCAGAAGACATTGCATTGCCAAGTTTGCCACCACAAAGGTTGCGCCATTCCACACTCTTTCCAAAAATGTAGAGGAGTTCCTGGCTCTCCCCTCACCTTGTCGGCAGAGCACGGTAACAACTTTCTGATTCTTTGCCAGATAGGTGAAAAAGGACACCTAGTTTCATTTCACAAATTACTTATTATAAGTGAGGATTCTCTTTTTTCATATTCTTAAATGCTAGTTATATTTATTTTTCTATGAACTGTCTATATGCCTCTTGGTTATTTTTATATAGAGCTATTGATCAATTTTAACTTAATTTCTGATAGTTATATATTATAAAGATTAACCCTATTTATGATATAATTTATAGATATTTTCCCCATTTGACATTTGTTTTTTGACTTTATTTACAAACAAATAATTTGACATTTGTTGTTTGACTTTACTTATAGTGAACTTTTATCTTGATAATATAGCTTTTATTTTTATGTAGAAAAACTCATCAATCTTTTCTTTTATGGCTCATGGATTCTGGATCATAGTCAAAAAGCTTTTTGTTTCCAGACCAAAGTTATAAAATAATAAATCCATGCTTTCTTCTAATGGTTTTCCTTTTTACATTCAAATCTCATATTTGCTTGTCTTGAAGTATAACACAAAGAATTCAACTTCATCTTTTTCCCAAGTAGTTATCCCCTTACTACAATGGGATTTACTAAAATACTTGATCTGAGTTGTCGCCTCTATAATAAACTACATTTCCATGTACAGTCATGTCGATTTCTATGCTTTCTATTCTGTTTCTTCATTGGCCTATTTGTCTATTATGTACTCTAATTACATTTTTATATCATGCGTCCCTTAATTAAAAGCAGAAATGTCCACTGATGAAGGGAGTATGGTTTGCATTTTGAATTAACAAGTATGACAATTACTTGTCACTGTCTCCAGCTCTTCCTAAAGTTTAGATTACCACCCAGATCTCATTTTCTATTTTTGGATCTGGCAAATATATCATTATAGATCTCATCGCAATACAGAGACATTCTTTTGGAGCTTTAAGCTCTCTGTCACCATTAGAGATCTTCAGGCACATATAGAGTTTCTCTAGAGCTGGCGGAGGCATAACCTCAGCCTTCAGAAGTCAGACTGTGGCTCCGTAGCCCATGCTGACAGTGCAGGAGAGTCAACAATGTATTTCATGTCATCTCATGTGTACTAGAAGGCTGGAAACATAATCTCTCCTCAGACCACTGGAGATATGGAACAATCACACAAAATACTATCAACACAATATAACACAACGAGCTATACCTCTCACGTTCCCAGCCAGCTCAGCATGGTCGATGCATATCAAGCTGTAGGTAGAAGTAAGTTTACCAAGTATCTGAATGTTGCCTAGTGTTGACAGGAAAAAAAATGCATTAGTCATTTTAATGACGATGTAGAGGCTTGGAGGTTGTTCATTTGCCTGAAACATTGTTCAAATCACAGCAGTGTTACCACACTAACACCTGGTATCATATTGTTAGTATTATTTCAAGAAGAAAGTATTTGATACAATAAATTGCCGGTAATATTTTCAGGAAGTAGAGAAGTACCCAGGTGCCTCAACAGAACATTTTTCAATTAATGGCCATCGTGGTTGCTTTCTAAAAATAGGCATTTAGGAGGATGCCTAATAATAGTAATGGGAGTCACAACTTATTTACCTCCTGGGACACACCAGGCCCACCCTCTCTCATTAATACTGACTCATGAATACTGACAAACTTGTTCTGCATCACGTAGAAATCTTAAAACTATGAATGTCTATATCTCCTCATGTTTATTTGAACTTTGATTTGCCAATAAGAATCGCAGAGGATCAACTTTGTGTTAAACATGTTACCTTCCAGTTTTTTATGCTGAGAGCTTACTGAACTATCTTCTGTATAAATAATTGGGCAGCTTAAATTTTCTGACCTTAAAACTTTCAAGATTTAGAAGAGTTTACTATTTAAGTACATGCTCTAATGTCAAGGTATTATAATTTGCCACGAAGCTAAAATCAGTTCTACGATCACTAACATTTCTCATTTGAAACAACAAATTTCATATGTTTTAGCACTATCTGTAAGATGGTGACTTGTGTATTTTTGGAAGACAGAAAATGGGTGAGAGGTAATTCCCGTGCCCCTTTTGAAGTTTACAATCTAATGTCTTCATTATAGTGTTTCTTGCTCATGACTTCTTTAGCTATATGATGAGGGTATGGCTCGTCTACACAATACAGTTAACTATGTATTGTCACAGTGCCAAAGATGGACCTCTCTTAAGTGTTTACTGCTAATGGTGTCAGAAACAACTATTTGTTTAAAAAAAACATATATACATATATATACACTCCAAATTAGGAAGCTATTTATAAGTTAATTTATCCTCTTAAGATAGCCAATATGGTTCAAACTGAATATGGTATAAGAAAATTGGAATTTCAATCTACGCATTCTGCAGCCTCTGTCCTGTTATGAACAATAGATAACATAATGAACAACTGCTAATTGTTGTAACCTGTAAAAGTGCCTTCTCTAAAATGTGAGCAGAAAATATTCTAAGATTTCAGAACTGTACTACTCAAGTTCTATCTTCAGTTCTTTCAAGATGCCTACGAAAGCAGCATTCTTAGGAAGAATGGAGAATTAACCTGGAAAAGAGTAGCTAAGGTCTGATTCATCAGCCATGGGTTGCAGAGTGGTGGCTGCCTAATTTTTAAATGATGGCCACAAAACTTTATTTATTTCCAGCATTAAAATAGAAGCTTACCTCTTTCCTCTGAAGATGTGATCATCTACCTTTTGCATACGCATAAACAAACTCAGAAACTGTAAGAAATGTACCTAACATCACACACCTAACTAGTATGACAAGTTGGAAATAAAAAAAAAACCATTGGGGAATGAGGGGGAGAGGAGTGAAAATGGAAAAATAAGTGCAAAATTAGCAAGTGTGGCTCTAAAGAGACAGCCTTAAAATATTTACTCAGATGAAAGTCAAAATGGACCCCTCATTTTTACGACCTGTGTAGCAATAACCTAGGTTTATGGCTTACATACTCACCTCAGGAAGTGGTAATAACAGCCATTATTTTCTGTGGAAGCAATGCCTGCAACCATGTCATCCTCTGATAAATCATACCAATTGCATCTTATTATCACACCAATGGTTCAATTAACTCATATCACCACTCAATTTATCAAATTAAAAAGGAAGGGTTTTGTGTGTTCTAATAATTGTTTCATTAACATAAAACTAGTTAAGAACCACCAAGCTTCAGATCTGGGTCCGTACTGTCTTTATGCAGTTTTGTTTTGATTTGCTCCGAGAGTCATACACTGACAGGACTCATATTCTATTAGTTGTCATGATTATTCTTTCATTAACATCCACATGGCTATTGAATGTGGCAGGTTTTCACAGAAGACAAACACAATATTATGGAACAAAATGGTAACCATAATTTTGAAAGTCTGGTCATGTTTTTAAGCCTTCTCACAGCTTTAAAATAAGCATTGCCATGAGTTTAGTATGGGAGTATGATCTTTATGAAAGAGATGCATTAGCATAATATATGCAAGGAGTCTGAAGACTGGAGATCAAGGAATTTCATAATAAATTTTAAATGATTCTTAAAACTTTTTGTCTGACCAGAATAGACAAGTCTGTTGTTTCATTTTGCATAAATAAATCAAGGGGAAGACATATTTCAGAGGTATTTGTCCAATAAAAATGAACTTTGAAAAATCTGAGTCAGATGATTAGAGACTATGAGCCATACTTCAAATCCTCTGCAGCTCCTCCGCCAAGTACAGTTGTGCAACTGCGTGTTCAAAGCAGTGTGCTGATCCTCGCCCACTGGTAACAACTGCTGCGTTCCAGTGCACAACAATTTATGCACCTTTCACATTATTTTAACCTCACAACAACCATGCGGGTTCAACACTGTGATTCCCACCTCGTAGATGTAGGGACGGGGGTACAGAGGGATTATATTGCCCAGGCTGAGTTAGTTGCCCGAGTATGTGTAGACAAAAGCACAGGTGGTACTTAAAAGATGCTGGCCTGGGAATCAGAAGACCAGCTTTGCTGCTCATTAATTGAGAAACCTCTGTTAATTCATTTAAAATCTATGCCATTTTTCTTACCTCTAAAGTGAGCGTTCTACCATCTCGCATAGTGATTTTGTTAAACAGGATGTGGAGGGGAAAGCACTTGGTGTGTTGCATGACCATGTTATAAGTACCCTTTTTAAAAAATGTCTCTTTGCGTGATGTCTTGCTGCCTTCTTTATTTACCTAACCCACTACCAAAAGGAGCCAGGCATGTGGACCACGTTTCTGTTAACCCTCGCAGCTGGTTGCATGCTGGTCTCTGTTTCCTTTTTACTAACAGTGGATTTTGTGTTTTTGCCCATGGAGGCAATGGAGAGTGGTGCTTTCAGCCACCTCCACTTGGGTGGTCATGAACTTAAGATTCCTCATGCTGAATTCATCAGCTCTTCACTGTATTGTTATTATTTAGGCTTTCTCTTCTCGTGACGGCCCTGCAATACAGGTATTCTTGTTCTCAGTTTGAATTCGTTTTAACTCCATGGTCTCAGTCTTGAAGACACAGAGCTTTCACGCTGTTTTCAACTCTCCTCCCTAGTCATTCCCCAAATCCAATTAGGCGCAAAATGTGATCTTGCCAATTTCAGCTTTGAATTGACTCTCACATCCTTCACTTCCCTTGGATTTCCAGTTCCCCCCACTCTGGTTCAAGCCCTGTGGCTACAAACCTGGAATATTCCAATTCTTATCTAGCCTCTAATTAATCTCTGTATCAACCTTACCCTGTTTATTTCTAAATTAACCTTCTAAAATAGAACTTTCATCGTGTCATCCTTGTGTTCAAAACCTGTGTCTTCCCCACACCTTTAAAGCCAAGTCTAAATAAACCCTTTAGCACGGCACTAAAGGTCTGCCCTGGCTTTTGTAGTTTTCTTTCCCCATCAGGCCCACATAGAATAAGTCTACTATTATTTCCAAGGAACATTTGGCAGTCGTGTAACTATGGAACTTTATTCTCACCGTATTGTCCTCTTGGAATTACTTTGATTCTACTTCCAGACTCTCCAAAACCAACCTGTTCTTTGAAGTCCTATACAAATTTCTTGCCTTAAGCCTTATAATTAATCTTAAGAACTTCTTTCCTCACTAGTTAAATTGATCTCCATAATATTTTCTGATAACTATGCATATTTCTAGAGGCATCTTTTTCATTCTCTATCTGGAGCCTTAAAGCAGGCTTTCTAAAATTCTGTCTTCAGCTCTTTGTATTATAATTGGCTACTGTGTATTCTTACTCATCCACCCTTATCCAGTAAGCCCTATTCTGGGGGCGGGGAGGAAGTTCATTAAATTTTTTTATCCTGTTCAGATTATCAACTGAAATTAACTAGAACAGAACCTAAACTAGCATACTGGACCCACTGACTATTTTTTAATTAAAACTCTTTCTTTGTCGAGTACAGAAACCACTTAAGCTCACAAAACCCTTCTACTTTTAACATATCTGGTAAAGTTTCTGTTTAATTTATTATATAATTAATTTTCAGATGCAACAGGACAAAAATACTGAGCCTTTATTAGGACCCTACATTGTAATTATACAGCTGGTAGGAAAGTTAGACTCTAATCCAAGTTTTAATAAAATATATTACTCTTTGAAACATGAGCCTTTCTGATCCCAGAAACACAGCTGTTAAATATGGAAACACAAACTATGTAAGTCAGATTAGCAAAATAATAACTGATATTATATAGTATTTTTATCTTGCCCCATTTTAATATTTTTCCTTAGCTTCTTTGACATCCTTCTCTCCACAACTATATACTAAAAAAATGTAAGAACTATGGGTTTCACTAATCTCAAACACCCATAGTGCAGGATACATGGAACGTGACCAAGAAATGCATGGTAATTAAATTGCCAACAGCAATGGATGTAACTAAACCAATGCAGAATAGATGCTCAAAATATATTTCTGACTTAATTTAAAATAACACTCGGCTTTTTTCTTGACAGATTTTTTATTAAATATTTATCATTACTTTGTTACAGTTGTCCCAAGTTTCCCCCTTTGCCCTCTTTCACCCAGCCCAGCCCCCACCCCCATGCCCACAGTCAATCCCCACCCTGTTATCCATGTCCGTGGGTCATTCAAACATGTTTCTTGACTAGTCCCTTCCTCTTCTTTCCACCCTTATCCTTCTCCCCCCTCTCCTCTGGTCATTGTCAGTCTGTTCCTTATTTCCACATCTCTGGTTTTATTTTGCTTGCTGGTCTCTTTTGTTCATTACATTCCTCTTATAGATGAGATTATATGGTATTTGTCTTTCACTGACTGGCTTATTTCACTTAGCATAATATTCTCCAATTCCATCCTTGCTGTTGCAAAAGGGGTTTCTTCTTTCTTTCCACTGCACAGTATTCCATTGTGTAAATGTACCACAGTTTTTTGAACCACCCATTTACTGATGGGCATCTAGGTTGTTTCCAGCACTTGGCTATTGTAAACAGTATAGCTATGAACATAGGGGTGCATGAGTTCTTTTGAATTGTTGTTTTGGAAGTCTTGGGGTATAGTCACTCAACTGCTTTACAAAGAACATAAAAGCAAATCTTATTTCTGTAATGTAAATTACAATTATAAGAGAGAGTAGTCAGCATCAAGATCTGCTATCAGTCTCTTAATTTGCACCAGAAATTAGTCCAACACTGAGTATGCCCTATTTTTAAATGATATAATAGATGGTTTAATGGAAGCGAAGGTATTCACTCACAAGCAAAGGAGAATAGTGGACAGAATTATCTAATCAATTTGAGGACAAAACCCCCACAACTTCAGGTCACTTAGCTCTCATCTCTGTCTCAAGCCATTCACAAGAACCCTTGCTAACTGCGGCCAAAGCGTTGCTGAAGTCCAAGGAGACCTCTCAGAGGAAGCCCAGTGCTACCTTAAGCAGCGACTTGCTCCTTCGAGGTTCACTACCAAATCAAACGCTTGATGGAAATGTTTCCAATTTTTATCAAGATAATTCTTAAGGTAACTCTAAGCCTGTGTGTTAGGAAGTATTTTGACAAGTCGCTGAGCCTTTGCTCTTAGTTTGAACGTGCCGTCTTCCTAACATCTCTCCAGTGGGAAACCACCGGAGATCTAACCGATGATTCAGTGCGCACCTGTGCCGCAGAGGGGGGTCCGTGGTTCGTTCACGGAGGCCGATTCCCACTCCTGCTGCCTTTGATTCTGGCTTTAACATCAGCTCCCTATCGGTGTGACTGTCGTGGGCATAGCCCAAGCACAGAGACGACAGCTGGGAACCCAGAAAGGTATTTTCAATCACATATAGGCAGCTTCATTAGTTATGCCCAAAAGATGATAAAAAATGTAACCTTTTAGTATCACCCAAGTGACTGTCTTCAGTAGAGTGTAAGTGGTTGGCAACATGTGACAATCTCTCCTGTTGCATAGGGAATGAAAAGTGATTTTTTGTCCTGAGATCCCCTGTAGAAAATTTATATTAATTCTGTATTCTTCTTCTTCTGTTCTGTATTTTCCTTTTCCCAGCCAACAATTATTTTGTATGACCAACAGAACGTCGTAACACCTTTTGTTGTTTTGACACTGAATGACTCATGATCCTGGAAAACTAGCGAGAAAACAAAGTCAGATGACCAAGGTTGTATATACCAAAAACTCTTGCCAGAGAAAACTTCTTTAGTATTCTTCCCAGAGAAGCAGTGATCCACTCATTGGCTAAACCAGGGAAAAATGAAAAGGAACAGTGTCAAAGGATGCTTTAAAAATCCATTTGTATCTCCTCAATGGCAAAGTATTGCCTAGAGATTTCTTTCTTTCTTTTTCTTTTTTAACAGATGGAATGAAAAGGTCTCCTTTTAAGTAGCTCAGTGAGGTAGGGGAGCAGAGAAGTTGGAAGGATCTTACGGCACTCATACAATCTGAAGTGTCCCAGGCCTTGTTTGCTCAAGCTGGGTTCCCATGTGAGCCAGCACCCATGAGATTTGCATTAAATGCCTAGGCTTTAAAGTGCTTCGCATCAAAGCAAAGAGGCAACAGAAGATGGAGAGGATGCTGCTACCTCATGTTTCAGCACTAATTAGGTTAAAAGAGGACGCAAATGAACCATTGTGTTTGGACTGGATCCTGGAACAAAGAATATTATTGGAAAAGCCAGTGCAATCTGAATAAACTTTGTAGCTTAGTTACCAATATTTTACTGAAGTTAATGCCTTAGTTTTGACAAATTTACCATGTTAAGTAACATGTTAACATGAGAGAAAACTGGATGAAGGGTTGATGGGAACTCTTGTACTGTCTTTGGAACCTTTCTTTAAATTTAAAATGGTTCCAAAATAAAAAGGTAACAAAAAAGAGATAACAGGAAAGGTAGTTCTATTCCTCTCCAGCTTTGGGGTTGTTTTTATAGGAGACATATAACATGGAAAATAAGGCTATCAATAACATCCCATCAACACATACAGAAGTTACAATTGCAACCATTTCCATAACTGCCCAAAGGACAACTATGATCAAACTGGACTCACGTAACTATTCATGCCAGTGCCTTTTCCTCCTTACACTGTATACATGCACAGTCTGACTCATTATCCCACATTCGTTTAGAACATACAAGCTCTATGTTCTAAATCCCAATTAATGAAAATATCTGAATAATACCCATTATTCAGAACTTGCGTAAGTTTCAGGGACTGCTTTTTAACAAAGAAGGGAAAAATATAAAAGTGACTCTATAAGTATCCATTAAGTGAAGGAGTGATGGTTTATCATGTTCAAACTCAACTAGAAGTGAAATTTACACACAACAGAAGGCAAGCCTTTCTGTGTGATCTTTGCAAGTGTCTTAAGTGCCCTGTCCTTTAGTGTCAGAGGTCACCCTTCTCAGATTAAAGCCTTCAAGGGCATCTCTTACCTCCAGTGACAGAGCATCACAAAGTGTTTAACCCCACTGATCAGCAGACACTGCCACGTCAGTCCCTAAAGTGCCACTTGCTTGTGGGATGTGAAAGCAGTGCGGCCAGCATTAGCTCAGCACCTGGGGTGGTCGGGAGCAGTGCTGGGAAACAACGTGGGGGCACCTGCGCTCAGAGCACTTCCTTCCCATCCGGTTTGCCTTCCCTGAACTCCAGGCCTCAACAGACTATCTTCTTGACCAATTCTGCCATCTAGTGGGCCCTTTCCTTCTTAACTGTTTTCCTTTCGGGCCCTTCCAGTCGAATGCAATTAAAGGCCAGGTGTTCGTGCTCACAGTGTGAGCACCACTTGGTAGTGGGTGGGGAAGTGTGGGAAGGGAAACCCTAACCCTCCCATAAGAAAAGTAATCATTGCATGAAACAAAAGAGAGAGGTTCCTGTGGCCTTACCTCCAGAAAACCAAGCAGGTTGGAGTCGTGCTGAGCTGCGTGTCTTCAGATCAGCAGAGACAGCAGCAGGCACAGAGACCACCTGTTAAGTGAAAATCCAAAAATCTTCAAAGACCTTCCCATGCTGAAAACCTGTGATGAAAGTCCCCCTGGGTTTCTACCACCTTTGAAGGCAGACCCCTGTTAGCCTGGCCCCTCCTTCCACGGAGGGCTGAGTGTGTGCCACCCTCTGGGCTCCGCACTGTGTTTTTTGAAGAAAAAGAAAGGTTATTTGTACTTCTCCAGACATCCAGGGAAAATATATGACTACTTCTAGCTCAACGCTCTTGGCTTTCCAATGTGATGTACCTACCTTATGTCTGAAAGCTCTGATATTAATGAATTGTCATATATTTTAATCATCAGATTAAGACAACGTACTAAGAAAAATTTCATATAATTGAAATTTCATATAATTGAAGGGAGACTGATGTACCCTTTCTATTTTTTTTAGAAAAGAGGAATAGAGGTCTTTGGGATATTATACTGAGTTGGAAAAATAATTATTTCTGTGATTACTGAAGCATTTCCAGAATGTTGATTTTATGCATACGAGCAATGGAAGGGCTTTCAAGAAAAAAAAATAAAATGTTGTTACAAACCAAAATATTAAGGTTTCATGCAGCATTTCACATAAACAAAATTCAACTGGAAATTTTTACATCTGTGTCACCATTGACCAGGGAGAAACTCTGAAAGATTTCCCCAAGAATTAGGATATTGAATGCTGCAAAATAGAATCCTTCACAATATATTTTCTTGTTACAAAATAAATACCAGTTTCTGGTGAACATTTTACAAATTAGAGAAAAATAAAAATTAGAAAATAATAATCACTTACACTCCCGCTCTCCTGATTTAAATATTAGTGACATACACACATTTTGTACTAAACTTTTGATCTTCCAATATTGAGGCAGTTGTTTGTGTTTCTGCTGACTTTCCCTTGTGGGTTTAGTTCCTTATGTAATTTTTAAATTTTTATTCTAAGCTCACCTTCAGTTGGTGTTTTATTGTTGCTGCTGTTGTTTCTGTAGTTTGCCGGTTTGTTTGTTTGTTTGTTTGTTTGTTTCCTGTGGAAGTCTTGTGTGCTCTACATTGCGGAAGAGCCCCTCCATTCACTTTCACTGAATGCTGCAGAGATTTTGTTAGTCTCGGACTAGATATTCCATTGATCTCTCCTCTTGGGAATCACGTGCAACATGGATGTACAAAGTTGGCCTCCACACTCCAGGTTTTTACTTATCATGGGGATTTATTTGTTTGTCTACAAACATTTTTAACTCTTCCCAGGATGTTCTTTAAGAAAGGAGCAGTGCTTCTGGGCTCCTGGCTTTGTCCTCCATGCCTACTAAAGTAAGTTTGAGGTACACTGTCTTTTTTCCTCCTGGACCGATACTACTAGACTGTCAATATCCCAAGGCCCAGAGCCCCAGTTCCTAGGCTTTCACTCTGCAGTTAGGAATTTTCTTGCCTTTCTAACTCATCTTTGTATTTCCAATAGAACAATAGTATATTTTATACAGAATATTATGACTTTTAGTTAAGGGAAAGTGGTTCATATTAGGTCAGTCTGCCATATTGCTGTGACTCAATTTTACCCTTTCTATATATTGTTTCATATAGTTCAAATAGTACTCTTTGTCCTTACACCAAATTCCATCTTAAATTAGATGGAAGAAAAAATAAGTCTTGTCATTCAACCCTTTCTAAGCTTCCAGGGTTAAAATGTAAGTCCTGCTCCATCTGTCCTCCTTAGACATACCCAGCACTGCCATCTGTTTCTGACTGTTTTATGGTATGGTATTGTGACCATTGCTTTCTCGACATTTATCAATCACCACTATGATGTGAAAGTATCAAAATGTACAGATGACAGACAATAATCTTACAAATCAAGGCATTCACCACACAGTTATAGGATATCACATTGAAATCAATGGACTCAGTATTTTAGATCTGAAAACTACCTTAGAAGCCATCTTGTCATAACCAACTCTTCCTTAAATTTGAGAAAACTGAGGCCCTGAAAGTTCGAGAACAGTTTTCTAAGGTCTTTGCAATACCTCTACCAAAGTAGCGCCACGGCACTGAATCTACTGTTCTGAATCAATCTGACATTCTAATGTTAAAATAAGTGTACAGATAATCTCTTCATTAAACATTAATATATAGTAAAGAAATTATCTGGGGGTGTGGAAAATTGTGTGAATAATAACTTTTTTGTTTGAGTTTTCTATTAATTTAGAGTTTATTTAAGTTGTAGTTAGTTCAAGCAAGTCCATCATTTACTTTTCAAACTTTCAACATTATTAAATGAATCATGACTAAAGGCCAACTAAGCCTTTATAAATCAATATGAGCTATTTTATATGTACATTTGTAAATGTTTTTTCAATAGTTTATTATGTTCTTAAACTCTCTGAATACATGAATTGCATTAATAGGCTTCTCTCATTTTATTAGTTTTATATTTGTGTAATCCATGTTTCTTTTTTATCTTTTGTTTGTTCAGATGTGGATTTTATAGGAGAAGGGAATTCTCTAAAAATGGCATGACAAGACCAAGACATTTTGCTAGAACGGTTACCTTAACCCTTATTGTTCTGCCTTGAGGAGATTATGGTTCTCAGTGAGAGAGTTTTCATTGAAAGCGTTCCCCAAGTGACTCAATTCTTTTTTCCTGAGAACTTGAAAATAATTTGTTCAAAACTTTCAATTGCTAACTTTTTCTCTATGGACAAAGCAGTAATTCTATACCTATTTTCTTAATATGCCTGAAATACAAATGTAGTATTAGCAACAAGGTTTAAATAGATGGACTCATTTCCGGGTAACTGAAAAGAATACATAAGCAATGATTTTCCCAAGGGCCAATGCTAATTCTGGGCCAGAATGGCAATCTAAAATCCATTTGGTATTCAGATTAGGGAAGATATTAGCTTCCACCCCCAAACATATAACCCCCTGGCAGGCATTTTGAATTCACATTCATTCAAGAAGTGATATTTAGAATGTGGTATTTTCAAAAACTGGCACAAACATCAGGTAACTAATATGTGAAAAGACACATTGATATTAAAATACTACAGGAGGTCTGACGCTCCAAGGTTTGGTTTTAGAAAGTCGTGCATGCCAGATGTTTCAGAGAAAAGCATAAAATCCACATTATGTGCCTAATTGTACTGTATTACATCACAGGGATGGGGATTTTTTTTCCCTGACCACAGCTGGCGATAACAATATGCCCCGGAGCGTGAAAGCATCAGGCACCCTGTACACAGGGCAGACCCTTACTGGTTTCTGTTTGTTTGTTTGTTGATTTTTGTTTCTGGGAGGGTGGAGAAAATTTTTAGTTCAAAATCTCTATATACATGAATGATAACACTCTCCAGTTTGCAAAGTCTGTGGATTTGGGCTGAAATACTGAACTAACTGAATTGGATGGCTACTATGGAGGATGCTCTGGAAAAGGGAGAACCTGGCAGCACTGCAGATCTGGGTCCTGGACAAGCCATGTTTATAAGGGGGGCAGGTACCACTGGGGCTCCAAAAAGTTCCCAGCATTCATTAGTGAGGATCACGCCTTGTTAAAACATGTCACAGACTCGAGCTGGTCCCAATAGGCTACTTTGCTCTCATTATGTCAGGAGCTGGCCATACAAAGGAAGGAGAAGAGTGGAAAGTGTTAAAAAAAAATGGATTAGTTATATTGTGCCCTCCAAAACTTACATTCGCCATTGACCAATTAAAAAATAGAGCCTTTCACCTTTACTATCTTCTATATTCCTACCTAGAAATATAGTGTTTCTGTATCAGCCAAGAATACTACCCAAGCATGGTGTCTATTGTACTATACACTAAGTAATTTTGGGTGAATAAAGAGTTTTGAGTTCTCTCTCAGTGTTTTTTTCTTCCTGTTAGCACTCATAATACAGGCTGTCTATAAGGGAAATCAAAGCTTTAGAGTAAGTTGCATTTCATAATTACATTCAAATTTTGTAGAGAATAACACCTGCCTGCAAAAGTGAAATTGGATTATTTTAAAAAGAAGACTAAACCTAAGTCTTCTTTTTAAAAAAGATTTTTTTAATGCTAAATCATTATCATACAAAATTGTCCTAAAGTAAATGCCCAACTCTTAGGAAGTATTAGAGGCAACATCTCAGAATGATTAAATGACTTTCCATTTGCTTTTTAAAATAAAATAATTTTGTTTTAAACATTTGCCAAACTTTGCAATGTTTGTACCACATAGTCCTTAAGCCAGCAGGGTAGACAGAAGTTCTGTTTTGCTCCCCAGAAGCAATCTGTATTTCATGCTTTTATTGCTCTTTCCCTGGTGTTTCCCCCCTTCTTTTCCTCTCAGTTCTCTCTCACTCTCTTGGATCAGAGTCTCTAATTTGCATTTCAGTTTTAAAATTTAAGCACTTATTACGAGTACAATGCAGATGTGAATGTAAACTGAATTGTAAGCTTTTAATAGAAAGAATAGTTCTGTGTCATGCTGCCATCTAATGGTGCCCACGACCTCTTCCATAATTAACTGCACACTATCATGGAAGAACAAGTTATTAATTAATACATAAGTCATAGTTTTTGGAATTATTAGGGAAATGTTCTATACAATGCAAAGGACCCATGAACACATTTGGAAACAGTCTTAGTGTTTGAAGTGGTTTGCATGTTTAAATAGTTCATTCTTCATAGCTAATTTTAATATCAAGCAGATTAACCCAGGACTTTCCCTTCTGCAGCTTGTATTTCTGACCATCTCTCTGTGAGTTTCATCCAAAGATTCTCAGTAATGATCAACCTACCCATTGCTTTTATAATTCACAAAGAGTATAAAAATTTATTCACTTAGGTACATTTCTGGAGGGTTTGCATTGGTGCTGGCCATAACCCATAGGTACTTCCTCTTAAAGGACAAACCTGTATGGCTTTCAGTGGTTCCATCATGCTCACATGAACTAGTAACGCGTGTGGTGAGAGAACAGAACACTCCGACCAGCTGCTCTAGTTCTCATTCTGCAACTAACAGATTCGCTTCTCTGAGTTCCAGGTATCTTATCTCTAAGTTGAAAGTGTAGAATAGTTGATTTCTAACTTACCTTATAGCTTCCAAAGTATGCCATTTTAATGGCATACCCCACTAAGAGGCATACAGCATCACAGTTTAATTCAACACCATGGACCAAAAGTCTTTAGAGTAATAGGTCTGTTCCCAAAACCACTTGATACAGCTAGAGGTAGAAAATAGTGACAATTTATCAGGTATATGAATTCTACCTAGCTATTAAGAATACCATTATCCCAATATTACTAATTTAGTCTATCATATTATCTGAAATATAAGCAATTATAAGATGATTTTTATCTAAGAAGCAAAAGAATATACACAGAATAAAAATAGTTCTCATATGAGAGCCTGAAGTGATTGTTTTTCACATATGCATGTATATCCTCTGTTTACATACTATGCATGGAGAAACAAAGCAGTGTGCTAATTATTCTTACATACTGTATTTCAGGTTTAGTAGAGCTTTATTGGAAGTCAAAATCAGTGTAAAATAAGAGGGAGGAGAATAAGACAATATAGAATCAAAAACAAGAATACAATAATAGCCAGTCAAAATCAGGATCACAGAAGTTGGTTAAATCTGATGGGAACAGGTAGCTACCTGACTCACAAGGAATAGCAGGGCTTAGAATACTGTTGACAAAACATTTTTAGATTTTTCCTAAACTCTTAATTTAAGTGCTTATATCTAAACAGAAATAAATAAATGAACCTAATTTTTCTTTATCCATCTCAAGAGGTTCATGATTTCAGAAGTCTCAAACATGTATAATTTTCTTTTAAAGTAATGTGCAGGTCTTCAGTTAACTACTCTACTTGCTAAGAAGGCAAAGAGGAGAAAATGTGACTGTGTAGCTATGAAAATTTTCACCCAAGGAGAATCCAGGAGGTTTTACTTAAAAAAAAAAAAAAAAGCTTTGACTGTACAGATAATAGAAAACAGCTGGGAAAGTTTGAGTTTAAGATTAGATGCAAGTACACATACTCTCATGCTTTTTCTTTTCTCCCTTCCTCCTTCCCTCTATTCCTTCTTCTCTCTATCTTTCACTTTCTTCTCTTCTCTCTTTTTATTTTTTCCCCTTTATCTTTTCAGTTACATTAAGGAGATCTTAAAGAAATATGAAGTGAGCAAGGCCCATTCATTTGGTTTTCTCTGCCAGGAGGTAGCTAAGATTCAGCTTGGGAAAAATAATCATTCTGCAGTCATGTATACATCATAAACTCTCAAGTATTTACAGTGAAATAGAAATGTTTACTGCCTGTCTGGATGCGTTTCCCAGAAACAGAGAAACCATCGTCCAGTTCAGAGTGCTGGGAGTGTTATCTGATACTACAGAGAAAAAGGCAATATGTTTGGCAAACACAGAAATAATAAAATACTTGAGCGAGTTCTTCTGAAGGGAGAAAGGAGAGCCAGAGGAAAGAGGCAGGGGCTAGAAATCATTAAAACGAATTAGATTATAAACCAGAGCCCGATCTGTACACCAAAAGAAGAAAGAGCGCCAGAATGGGAAGATTAAAGTGTCTCAGAATTTGGCAATCTTTAAAAGCACAATCTTGAGTTCTTTGGGAGTTTGTATGTCCTATTGTGCGTTTCTGACCTAGATTAGTCTAGTTACTCAGAACACAGCAGTATAGCTTTGCAGTAACGTTGCCCCATGGCTTAATTTCCCAATTAAACTTAAACAAATTTCTCAAATGCTCATAAAACCCTT
This sequence comes from Tonatia bakeri, assembly GCA_004024845.1. Lineage (NCBI taxonomy): Eukaryota > Metazoa > Chordata > Mammalia > Chiroptera > Phyllostomidae > Tonatia > Tonatia bakeri. Next base: position 135,132 of record PVIA01003004.1, on the reverse strand, counting down.
GGTGGCAAGATCAGTGCACCTGAATATTTAATTATTTGAATGTCAGTCTGAGACATAGATAATTGGCAGCTAATAGAAAATACCCAAGACCCGAAAACAAAAGATTGTTCTATGGTTGATTGGGGAATAAGTGAACACATTTACTGAAATAGAGGTACTTTTTTGTTGTTTTTTATCCTCAAGGAATGGAAAGATATGAGAAAACTGGAAAATGTTAAAAGTAAATAAGATAGAAGGAAAAAGACTATTTAATTGCAATTATATTCTTGATGCTAAACTTTGGCTGCAGTTAAATGGCAGAACTGATATTCAGAAATGATCTGCATATATCTCCAGACTAAGTGATTGTCTCTCAGAAAATACCAAGATTAGCCTGGTTAAGGTATTCCTCTCTTCTTTGGCTATAATATTTCAACATAAATAAATATAAAGCTAAACAACATAAATATATGTATCAGACAACATTTTAGAAATAAAATTAATGTGGCAGCTCTGATAAATCAACGCAATTATATACCTAGTGAAATGGCTTGAGACTTGGCTGGAAGAAGATAAACCAGAGGAGGTGATAAAAGAGTTATTAGGCTCAGGAGAGGTCCCAGTGGGAAGCCCGGGGAATTAGTCTTGGGCTCAGTCTTACTTTACATCTTAATTACTGATTTCAAAGAGAGGCTAAACTGCACATTAACTAATTTGCAGATGGCACTAAACTGGCAAACCCTGGGAATTGCAGATTAAAAATCCAAAGGGATTTTTAAGAAGTTAGAAATAGGAATCAATGGAACCCAATCTTTTTTGTAATAATAACAAGGATGGTGATGGCGATAAAACTAAATCTCTGGTTGAATTCTTTTGTGGAGACGTCATGTGGAGAGGTGTGAAAGAAACATTCTTCTTCGAGCCATTGTTGAGTCAGGAAACTGAAAGTGCAAGAGCAGGTCTGATATGGAGCAACCACTGAACCAGACACAGTTGAAAGGACAGGAACCAGAGACTCTAAAAACACTACAGGTGTATCTCCTTGGCCAAAAAACAACTTGGCCCACTTCTCTTTATGAGGCGGAGCAATATGATCGATAACCCATTGCCACTATGTCTTCATGTCCTTTGTGCCACCTGATTCCTCAAGGAGCAACCTCTGCTTCTTATATTGATACTCCTTTTGGAAACCTAGCGGTCCTTTAACTAGGGATTCTAAACTAGCGAAATAGAAGATGCAATGATTGGAATCCCGGTTTACCTCCCATCTTTTTTCAAACACCAGCCACAGCAGGCTGAGGCAGTGAACAGTGTAGGCATAGAGAACAAAAAGAATCCACCAATAGCATCTGAGAGAACAAGATGATATGGGGGAAAAACTGTTACCAGTGAACAAACATTCAAAACAATGTCTGAAATTTAGAAAGGATAGAAATGGGTTTTGAAATGAAACAATGGGTAAAATCAGCCCAAAATATGTTACTAGGAAGTTGAGAAATATCTGCGTAGCAGAACCTCCAAGGGACTGTGAGCTTAGAATTAGCTGGTGCCCAAGCGTAGGAAAGGGAAACAAAACTGAACCAAGGCGTCAACAAAGACAGTTGACGTGACCACTGCAGCAGTGTGTGAGCCCACTCCCCTGACTGGTTTCCAGAACAGAGCCCAGACAGCAGGCATTCTCTCCAGTCAAAGCATTACATGGCTATTCTCTACAGAAACTTAGCCAAAGTCTTGGGAGAAAGGCATCGATTCCAATAAGGATATTTTATCCCCAAACACAAAAAGCCCTTTTCATTCTGGAATTTAGAGGGCTGAAGGCAGAGAAAAGATTTTTACCCATATACCCTAAAGTAAAATCTTGTAGCCTAAGGGCTACCAGAACAGTCTTAAGTGAAAAAAAAAAAGGGGGGGAAAAACCATATGTGGTCACTATCCCCTCCTTAGAAGGGTGGAACTGTATTCATATGCACAGAATTAATTAGCAACCCAATCAATCTTTTTGCTTGGATCATCCCCTTACAGAGCTGCCAGTTATAATTCCCTCATATAGAGAAACTTCAGTTGAAAAATGAAATAGCAGAGTAACTCACCCTGGCTACCCCTTCTTTTATGACAGCCCTGAACGCATAACCAAACACTACCAGGCATATGAGGAAAATCAATAATAGGAAATAGAATAGCAACCAGAACACAGACCCTGGAGAAACTAAAAATATTCAGAAGGCCTCTAATATAATCTTTTTAAAGATCAGAACATATTAGGTGCCCAAGATAAGAACAAGAGAAAAACAGGATATAATGAATATGCCCAACCCAAGTTTTAAAAAAAGGCAATTAAAAACCTCACACAAGACAAACAAAAACTCTGATCATGAAATTCACTGTCTAGATAAAATGTGAAATTATGTGACATGAACTTAATAATTGATGAAATATTTGAAAGGAAAATTGATTTGACTTTAACTCTAAAAACATTTCTGTAGGATGACCAAGAGGTGAAGGCATTGGGCCCAGGCAGAAGACCCTGACTTGAGTGTACAGCTTGGCTTGGCACCGAAGAGTATGGGTGTGATCAGACCAGTGTATTATCAGAAGGTAATAAGACTTGGTTAGGGTTCCTGGAGAGGTTATGAATGCTAATACTCTTAAGAAGGTTAAAGTGAAAGCAGAGCTACAACAAGCTGACTTTTAGGAGAGAGAGAACTTGTGGAGAGAAAGGCCAGGGCACTCATAGCCTCATCTCACAAAGGGGGATAAGGGAGGTAGGGTCAGAATTTGATGGAAAAATAAAGAGAAGTTAATGTTCTTAAGAGTTACAAAGGTAGTTTAAAAAACTAAAATAATGGTATAAAATATTTAATCAAAGAAAAGAGAGTAGTATGAGATAAATGGTCTTATCGTGTATTAAGAAGTCAAAAGATAATTTAAAATTGTTTTAATCAAGAAATAAGGGTAGAAGCACATCGTTTAGAATTATGAAGGTCTTTATCACTCTAAACTAAAAGAGACTATTAAAGGAACTTACCTCTGGGGAATAGAACTGAAGGTAAATATCGTAAGTTCTTTCACTCTAATTGACATAACCCATATGCAAGTATTTCTCCAGGAAAAATGATATCCAATTACTTTGTCTCATCTGTTCTAAATTAAAGAATGCAGGAAAAAGCAGTCTAGAATAGCACAAACACTGTTAACAGAGACCACTTTCTCAATAGGTGAGGAGCTGGTTCAGACATAACTTGAGACATCTCTGCAGACACCACAGAAAGGTTGCCGTAGATAACAGCCTGTGCACACGGGTGCCCGTGTGTGTGGCAGAGGTCACTCCAGCTGACCTCTTGGCCTACATCTTCTTTGAGCATTACCCATATTTCACTGACAGCTCAATATTCTGCAAATATTAAGGATGTCTTTCTGCCTATAAGATAATTACATTCTTTTAAAGTAGGAACCTTCATAATCTGGTGGCAATTATCTTTTATCTGTCTTTTTTCACAATGTTCAAGAACACGTAAATTTCTGTCCCAGCCAAACTGGACTACTCACTCTGCTGAGGTTTGTTGTGCATTCAACCCTGCGTCTGTGCTGCTCCACTCACTGGAAACGCCCTGCCCCACCCTCTCTGTCCGGATTTAAGCCTACTCCTCCGTCACATTTACGCTCAAGCCCCGCCTCTTTCATGGAGCCTGAGAATCCTGTCCTGGAAAATGGGAGTCTGCACTCTAACCTATCTTTTACTCACCTTCTTCGGTTTTTCTTCACCTTTTCTTTCTGACCTCCCCCTTTTTTTTCTCCCCACAAACATTTACCGACCGCCTATCATGTGAAAGGCTAATGTGACGATAAATCATAGACTTTGTAAGTCTTCTATATTACTATTGAGGTTTCCAGTTTCCCTGATCGGTCTTTCTAGTCTGAACACAACTCTATGAGGGTAAAGGACCATATTCCATACTTCTTCGTATATCTCACAATGCCTAGGACTATGCCTCAGCAGAGTAGACAGTTGATAAATATTTTTGGTTAAATGGGTAAGAGTACAATACTTTGCCTTTATAACTTTGATGACATTCAACTTAATGTAACTAACTTTAAAAACTTATGAAGTTTGATTCATGAGACAGTCTAGCATAGAAACAAAAATTGAAAGAATTTGGAGACTGGGTTGGTACCTTTTCACTGTTTCCTAGCACAAGACCTGGGACTAGTAACTTAATCTAACTTTGCCACAGTTTTGTCACCTATAAAATGTGGCTAATAAAATGTCTAAAATACTCATAGTGCTGTCGCAAGAATTAAGTGAGACATACTATACATAGTGTTTAAGTTTGGGCCTACTAGGATGCATGTGTTCTAAAAACATCAGCTACTTTGTAATTTTCAGGACAAGGGAACCTCAAAATCTCAATTGTTGAACTCTTGACAGGTAATTCTCACTCACACGGAGTCCACTGCAGATCCCCAGAGGGACTGTGCTCCATACAGATTCTCAACTACCTAGGCCAGTGGACATTACTAGGGGCATCCTCAGGGAGCCTATCAGTGGAGGAGACAGCTGGGGGTCGTGGGCTGGATCTTTTATTTATGAGTCAGTAAGTGAACCATCACAGGAGGCTGCCCAATGATTGGTCAACCTCCTGTTTCTGCCACAGATAATGATGGCTCTATAGAGAGAGAATGGCAGCAAGCAGAGGGACAATCTAAAAAGTCCAAAAGATCAGAATATTATTCTGAAACAGATTTCAAAAATATACATTTTTGAAACTAGCTATCAAAATAAATGCTTTAACAGGCAATTCACTATTGGTCTGACCTCTGGAAACTAGTATTTCTAACAAATTTTATTATTATCTTTCATAACTTTATCTTCCAAATTTATTCAGAGATCAGAGCTAGAAGAGATCTTATTTTGAAGATAAAATGTTAATCTTATATTTAGCCATTATTTTTAGGGTAAATTCACTGAAGTTTTCCATAATAAAGCTGCACTTCTTACTTGCTGCCAGCAAGGGGTGTTGTAAGAACTCGTAACTTCCCCACTATAATGCCAAACTGAAAATCTAAAAGGGAATGGGAAAAGTTATAGATTTAAATTAATCACTTCTAAATCAGCAGGCTTTCCTGCAGAGGGACAGAAGTATTTTTGAGTGCTTTGGGTATTACATCCAGAGTAATATATAGAGTAACAAAGAATGCTTAAAAAAAACTTTGTTGTGTGAAGACTCCCCCAATGTTTTTTCTCTGGTACTATTTTGTTTTCTCTAAATTAAATTTATGGCTATAGACCCACTTAACATTTTTTGATCAACTGTCTGTGTATTTCTGAGATAGATTTGCCAAAACACTTCACCTTTATCTGAACCCGTAAGTTCCCGGATTCCACCAAACGAGCTGGAGCCCTTTCCTCTATCCTTGGAAACTTCCAGGCTCCTCATGTCCTCCCAGCAGTGACTTCTGCTGTCGTACCAGTGCTGTACGGCTCCCGCTCAGCTGACCTTTCACCAAAGCCCATTCTCTGTGGTTCAGAGGTGAATGCATCCCACAGGGTAATCTTCCTTTCTCTCAACTCAGGAATTTAATGGAAGGGATGTCTCTCTAGTTCATAAGAAAAGGTATCTGAAATGTATATAATTTTCACTTTTTTTCTTGTTAGTTATACTTGAAAGTGTGAGTGATATGAAGAAAAGAATAAACTAGAGTAAATAAATACTAATAAAATCTGCATCTACAATAAATTAAAAATTATTGTGCTTTTTCTTTTTCACTTTTATTTCTTTGTGTGCAATTAATTCGAGTAATTCAGATCAGAAAACCATCTTTTTCTCTTTTTTCTATGATAGGGGACTTACTTAACTCTTTGGCATATTAATCTAAATACTTCCCTAATCCTTCTATATCATTTTGTATCTTTTAGCCAGCCGTAAGCTATATACCCAATCCATAATTTGGCATATTGTCCATATTTTTATTTAAACAGATCTAATATCCTCAGTGAATAAGGGGATTATCTAATTTGTTGTATAAATATATAGGAAAATACTTTCAGGCTATAATTACAAGAAGTTATGCTGCATTACTTGGAATTTTAAAATATATTTCTAAAAAAGTTAAACTGACTGAACTCTATACATAAAACTATCATGTATAGTTTTAGCAAAAAATATCAAAATAATTTTAATTACTAACATGTTTACCCAGAAATTATAATTTTTAATTGGATTTTGCCACAACTTTTCTACTTTCTTTTAAAGGATTGCTTTTGATACTTTCTGCTAGAAATGGAGTCTTATGACAGGCACATTAATTTAAAAAAAATACCTTAGACTGGAGTTTTCTTAAAGTTTAAACAGCCCAGCATCAGATGTAAACAGCTTCACCAATGTGGGAACACCTGCTCATACAGCTGGCGTCTAAAACCTCCAGGCCTGGCTTGGCAGTCTTCCCGTACTAGACTATTGCCACAGCATCAGAAGTATCGACTCTACCTTGCTAACATCTTTCCCCACTCCAACCCTTGTTCCCCAGTCCCAAGCACACACATTCACTCATAACCCCCCCATTCAATGTTTTACAAATAACTTGTTGGCGTTCTCTCCCTCTAATATTTTTTAAAAAGAAGGAGGAGGTAGAGGAGGAGAAGTGAGGAGAGGGAAGAAAGAGGGAAAGGATTCTCCACTCACAACCACCGGGGTTAGTGGTGTAGAGGCATCTGTCGCATCCTCCGACTTGGTCTGCGTCCATCACTGCTGGTGGCCTCTGCTGATGTGCTGCCTCAGTGTAGACTTCCGTGGTTTCCTGAGAGGGCATGCAGCTCACTGTGTGCTGTTCATCTGTAAACACCCTTCTAAGAGGAGCACTCATCTTCCTTTGGCCCTTCCCTTCTAGTTAGATCCATTTTTGTTGTGTAATGACCACTTGGTCAATTTTGAAGTTTTCGCTTCTTCTTCTGAACTCTGTTTCCCTTCATGTGGAGTCACAGAAAACACTGAAGTTTTTCAAGTGTTCTGGAGAACAGGACTGTGTATCCTTTGCTTCCCAGATGCACTAGCCATGCTGAAACGGTCAGCACCAATAGGGTTCGAACCTCCTAAAATCTCTGGAAGAACAGCAGTCACCAGTGCCTAGAGTGTAACATTTTACAGCTTCAAGTGATGCTGAACTTTACCATATTCTGTTTCACTGGACCAACGCAACATGATGGGCCCAAGGACTTTGTGGCTCAGCAAGCATCTAGCCAGGGAGCAGAGAGATGCCAGTTTCCCCCTCTTGTGGGCATCCCAACAACTAATTCTGTGAGGGTCTTTCCATCATTTGCATAGGAGAACCCCTTCTCCTCCTCCATGGGTGGGACAGTGTGATCTTTCATTACTAAGCTCCCCTCCAAGGCTCAAGTCCCCAGTGGCCATCCCTCCACAAAGGAAAGGACGGTTGTGTTTGGGGTGGCTCCGTGGGCTCAGCCGCGTTTAGTCTGCTCTGGGCTAGGACTCGGAGAGAGGACTCAGTGGGGCCTCTGTCTCTCTTTACAAAGGGCATCCTTCATGTCTCTTTGTTTTCATTTGTGCATTCCTGTCCCAATTCTGCGGCAACTTAACAAAACCCATGCAATACCCTGTTACACATGTCTTATTGCTTTTAATTATTTTGACAAGGTGTGAAGTCTAAACATTCCACATTAGAAAGTAAAAGTTCAGTAACTGGATATGACTGTACATACAACTTGGACGACAGGCTCACACAGCTAAGAAGCAGTTGACTCCAGTTCCGCGTGACCCTGAAGTCCACACTCTCCCTCACACCTCAGTACTTCCTTCAGCACGTTACTCAGCATCTCTGTGCCTCATTTAAGTTGGGCAAAGCTGTAAGGATAAACAGTACATTTCTTGTCATTCCTTCAGTCTAAAGTATCCATTAAAGATCCAATGACTATCTTCAGTTTTCCTTAATTTGCTGAGTGTCATTTAATCAAATATTTAGTGTAGACACCCTCAGTGTGCCAGGCACTTTGCTGAGCATTGGAGTTATAATGCTAAAAAAAAAACCCCAAAACTAAAAAAACACTCTTTATTCTCTCGTAGTTTGCATTCTACATAATGTGGGTGTGCGTGTCAGATAAGGTAACATATACAGATTTATATATTATTGATATGCATTTACATAAATAGGTATTACATAATACATTTTATATAACATATATTATACATTACATATATTATTACTATATATGTAATATGTATTGTATATTATGACTGGTTATGGTATATTTTATGAAAAATTAAGGTAGGGTAAAGAGAGTAAATGGTGAGTTTATATTTTGAGTGATCAAGAAAGGCCTTCCTTAAATGATATTTGGGCAGAGATAGGAATTAAGTCCATCCTGCAATTCCATGCTGATATCTGGAGGAAGATCATTCCAGACTTGTATACTAGTACAAAGGCCTCAGGTAAAAATAGCATGCTTGACATGTTCCAGAATCAGCAAGAAAGCCAGTGCGGCTGGAGGGACGTGTGCAGAGCAGAGAAAGGGCAAGAGATCAGAAAATCCACAAAGGGTATTATGGCCACAGTAATGACTTTGGGTTTCATTCTGAGTGGCACAGTGCAATGGAAAGAGATTAACTGACGCTTTTTTAATGATCACCCTGCAGGAGCAGAAGGGGAGAAGCCTGCTGGGAAGGTCACACCCACAGCCTGGAGGGGATAGAGACTTCCAGGGCCTCACTAGTTGAGATGGTGAGGTCAGTTGGCTTCTACGTGTGTTTGAAAGTAGAGCTGCCAGAAGTTGCTGATGAATTAGATTGAGGTATTAGAGAAAGACAAAATGAACAAGCTTAATTACCAGGTATGCAGAAGAATTAGATTTGGGGGGAAAATTCTAGAGGTTGCTGTTGAACATGCTGAATATTATTTGATTTCTCTATAATCAAGTGGAAATGTTGAGAAGTCAAATCGGAAAATAAATCCAAGACAGACAAAATGTTAGACATTATCTTCACGTAGACGATCTTATTTCCAGGAGAGATTTTCTGTTATCCCAGAAACAAAATTAAACTGAGACACAAAATGAGTCACTTGTTCGTGAATACACGGGTAGCAAGCGCAGAGCTGAAATTCAAACAGGTGATCTGGCCTTAGAGTCCGTATTTTAACCACCGTGATTAGCTGTTGCCTCCCTGGTTTATTTTTGTTTGTTTGGTCTTCGTTAGCTTGTTTTGGCCACTTCTTCAAAATGTTATTAGCCCTATTATTGTTTTCAATGTGTCAAGGTTTATAACATTTACATTCTATTCATTACCATATTTCCCACAGTTAGTCTTTGTTCAAAATTTAAATGTATTTAGTTATCCCCACCACTCATTTTAGGTCAGCTTTTCCATTCTCAATATTTTAATATTTACTTTTAGTAGGATTTACTTTTATCATTAAGTGGTTTTTTTTTAAATCTCAGGTGTTACATTTCCAGATATTTCTTGCTTATGAATACATGGCTTTGGTATTATATCAAAACACATTTAGTTTTTGAGTTTCACTTTCTTTCCTTGAGGACCTTGCAGACATGGATCCGATGTCTCTTATCACTGCATTTTGTCACTGAGTATTGCTGAAGCTTCTCCACTTCATTATACTTTGGTTGCTCTCTGTCCTCAAATGCTTTTTCAGAAACATTTTTAGACATTCTAATCCTTGTTTTTTTATTTTTGTGCTGAAATTCTCTGCCTATCATCTTAATATTTAAACTGACAACATAACTATTGATGTTGTTTTAAGTTACATTTTCTTCTTCAATGTTTTCCATTGTTTCTGGCATTAATAGCATTTAAGAAACTAAGCCTCAGCCTGTTTTGTTTTGTTTTTTTTGTTTTTAATCCATAGAGGTGACTTCATTTGCTTCTCTCATGCCTGAAATTTTACTTCTGTACCCTTAATGTTCAAAATATTAAGTGAGGTATTTTTCAGAGCTGGTTGCTTGATGATGGTGACATTGATGATGAAGATGATGGTGAAGATGTATGTTTTCTAACCTGCACTAACTTCTTTCAAAACTTTATTTCAAAAAAAGTAAGTGCTATTCCATTATTTCTTTAAATATTTTCTATTCCATTTACTGATTTTCCTATTTCAGGGACACCGATTTATTTTTATAATTATAATTATTGTTATTAGTTTGGATTATCTTTGACTTCTAAATTTATCATGACTCCTTCAGTTTTGGGGGTTTTCAAGCTTTTCTAGAATAGCAATTTGATATTTAATCATCTATTCTGACCTTTATCATTATTATTTTATATATTATTTCTGTAATGATGTCACTTGCATTCTCAATTCACCAATAACTTCTTGTGTTACTCAATTCATATTATTGCTAAATTTTTCTATTGTGTAATGAATTTGTACGGAAGTTTCATCAGTTCCTTGGAATATGTTTTCTTCCAAAACTGGTCTTATGAGATGTTTTTAAACACATCAATACCTTACTTCACAACTGCCATGATAATTTTGTACATCTTATTTCTGGCTGATATAACTAACTGTACCTAAATCTATTTCTTGGACAAAGTGTTAAAATATTGCAATATAATAATAAGTACATTTTTGGTCTATGTCTCCATTGCATGGTTCAGAGATCCTAAAACCCCTGTAATTTCTTGAGCAATACAATCATCTTCTGTAGTAAAATATTTGGTCTTTGTCCGCGGTTCCTGACACAGGAGCTTTTAAGACCCTTAGAACCTCCAGAGTGACAAGAATGTCCTTTTGTATGCTAACGGATGAGTGGTGGCTGACTACCCCTAGATAGCTTCTGGATGGGAGCTGGGTTTGCCAGAGGGATCAGTCATGTGATTAGAGGGCTGGAATTTCTGCCGCCCCTCCTGACCTCCAGGGAGGGGAGAAGTAGCTGAAGGTTGAATTAATCACTAATGCCCAATGAGTTATGGAATCTCCCCAAAACCCCTAAACAATGGGGTTCGGGGGCTTCTGGGTTGGTGAACAAATCCACAGGCCTAGAGCGTGGCACACCCCCAATTTACAGGGACAGAAACTCCTGCGCTCGGGACACTTCCAGGCATTGCCTGCGTACCTCTTTATCTGGTTCCTCATTAGTATCTCTTACAATATCCTTTATATAAAATCATTAAATCTAAGTAAAGTGCTTCCCCAAGTTCTCTGACTCTTTATAACAAATTATCAAAAGTGAGAAGGAAGTTGTAGGAGCCCTTAATTTGTATGCAAGTTGGACAGAAGTGTGGGTAACCTGGGGACATAGTATTTGCATTTGGCATCAGAAGGGGGTAGTTTTTCAGGACTGAGCCCTTAACCTGTGGAGTCTGTGCCAACTCCAGATAGTTAGTATCAGAATTTAACTAAATTGCGGGATACCATCAGAGAAATACAGAACGCTTGGTGTGCAAAACTCACACATTGGGTGAATAAAGAAATGGTTTTTCCCCTTAAGTATTCAAAATTTCTTTGACATCCATGCTACTGGGTTTAGAACCTCTTTGTCTGTCCTGGTGGCCACCTTAAAGGCTGAGGTGGCTGGCTGGCTGCCTTTCTGTAGTCTAGAGGCGCTGGTGAGTGTTGTGGGAGAAAAGCGGGGGTCGGACCTCAGCTGGGTCTCTATGTTTCCTTCATTAAAGGTCACCAGCTCTACTCTCTGTTTGGGGTTTTTCTTAAATATTCTGTATCATTTCATTTAGTTGGTAAGGGATTTTAGTTCTGAAAGGGAATTTGCTTGGTCTTTGAATTATTTTCAGAATTTATCAGGAAGTCCTGGATAATCTCTAGCCTCCTCAGTGGTTTTTGGATCCATTTCTAGAGGTTTTGTTGATGTGGCCTTGTCTCCGCAGAATCCGTCCTTGCCTTTTTCTGGGTAACTTCTTCATCTCCCCAGACTCAGCTTGCTTACTGCTCTCTAACCTGGTAGTGGTGAGTCCAGACAAATCTTAACGAGAATGCTGAGAGTTTTGTTGTTTCAACTTTTCCACCCAGTCTGAGCACCAGAATGTGACAGTAAAGTTAGGAGACACTGCACTCACTTCCATGCGAGAAACTGGTTTTTTTTGGCCTCGAATAGCACATTTTGAAATTGATGACATGGATTCCTTTCTTGTTTGGTTGTTAGGTAAATATTATACTTTTAAATATTCATTACTATCTTTTATTCAATTTGTTACATGCTAAAGAGAGACTTTCTGTGGTCCAGTTTCATTCTGTCATTTTAGCCTGAAATCTACAATATTTTATTAGAACTTTATTTTTATGGCATAAGAAATATGTTTATAAACACACGCACTGTACAAAAGAAAAAAATTTATAATTCTACTATGAAGTGACAATCACTAACACTAACATAGGATTTTTCTATAATAATATACAGAACTTTTTGTGTGAGGAAAATAGTTCTTTTTTAATTTTTATTGAATTTATTGGGGTAACATTGGTTAATAAAATTATATAGTTTCAGGTGTATAATTCTATAATAGATCATCTGTATATTATATTGTGTGTTCATCACCCCAAGTCAAGTCTCCTTTCATCACTATTTTCCCTCTTTAACCTCTTCTGCCTCCCCTCATTGCTTTTTCCCTCTGGTAATCACCAGACTGTTGTCTGTGTCTATAAGCTTTGGGGTTCTTTTGGCTTAATCCCTTCATATTTTTCACTCATCCCCATACCCCCTTTCCCCTCTAACAGCTGTCAGTCTGTTGTTTATCTATGAGTCTGTTTCTAGTTTGTTTGTTAGTTTATTTTGTTCATTTGATACCACATGTAAGTGAAATAATATAGTGCTTGTCTTTCTCTGACTGGCTTATTTCACATAGCATGATGCTCCCTAGGTTCATCCAGGCTGTCATAAAGGGTAAGATTTCCTTCTTTTTTGTGGCCAAGTAGTATTCCATTGTATAAATATATCATAGTTTTTTATCCACTCACCTGCTGATGGACACTAGGGCTATTTCCAAATCTTCGCTATTATAAATCACACTGGAATGAACATAGGGGTGCTCATTGGGGTACGTATCTTCTTTCAAATTGATATTTCAAGTTTCTTTGGGTTTATTCCCAGAAGTGGAATCACTGGGTCAAAAGACAGTTCCATTTTTAATTTTCTGAGGTAACTCCATATTGCTTTCCACAGTGGTTGCACCAGTGCACTAAGGTTCCCTTTTCTCCACATGCTTGCCAACACTGGTTGTTGATTTATTGATGATAGCTGTTCTGCCCGCTGTGAGGTGATATCTCATTGTGATGTTAATTTGCATTTCTCTGATGATTAGTGACATCTTCTCATATGTCTATTAGCCATTTGTATGTCTTTTTTGGAGAAGTGTCTATTCAGGTTTTTGACCCATTTTTAATTGGATTTTTTCTCTGTTGAGTTGCAAAAGATTTTTATAGTTTTTTGAATATTAACCCCTTATATTATGTATCATTGGTGACTATGTTCTCCCATTCAGTGGGTTATCTTTTCATTTTGCCAATGATTTTCTTTGTTATGCAAAACCTTTTTAGTTTGATGTAGTCTTATTTTTTCTTTTTTTCCCTTGCCTGAGGAGATATATCAGAAAAAATATTGCTATGAGAAATGACCACATTTTGTTGCCTATGTTTTCTTCTAGAATTTTTCTGGTTTTGCATCTAACATTTAAGTTTTTCATCCATTTCTATTTTATTCTTGTGTATGGTGTAACAAGGTGGTCTCGTTTCATTCTTTTGAACATATCTGTCCAATTTTCCCAAAACCATTTATTGAATAGACTATCTCTACCCAATTTTGTTTTTTGCTCATTTCTGGGCTCTCTGTTCCATTCCATTGATCTATATATCTGGGGGTTTTTTCATCCTTACCTGAGGACATTTTTTAATTGTTTTCAGAGAAAGAGGAAGGGAAAGGGAGAGAAACATCAATGTGGGAGAGAAACATAGATTGGCCACCTTCTCATATGTACCCTGACTGGGGATTGAACATGTAACCTGGGTATGTTCTCTGACCAGGAATTAAACCTGTGGCTTTTCTGTCTAAGGGACAACATTCCAATCAGCTGAGCCACACCAGTCAGGGCTATATATCTGCTTTTATGCCAGTACCATGCTCTTTTGATTACTCTGGCTTTGTAGTGTTTGATATTAGCATGATTCCTCTAACTTTGTTCTTTCTCCAGATTGTTGTGTCTATTCAGGGTCTTTTGGGGTTCCATATAATTTTTTGGAATATTTGTTCTAGTTCTGTGAAATACATCATTGGTACCTTGAGAGGAATTGCGTTCAGTCTATAGATTGTTTTGGGTAGTGTGGATATTTTAATGATGTTAATTCTTCCTATCCATAAATATGGTATATGTTTCCACTTATTTGTATCTTCTTCACTTTCTTTCTTCAGTGCCTTATAGTTTTTCAAGTACAGGTCTGTTTCTTTGAAAGTATAAACAAGATTGACAAACATTTAACTAGACTGATCAAGAAAAGAAGAGAGAGGACCCAAATAAATAAAATTAGAAATGCAAGAGGAGAAGTAACAACTTACATCAAAGAAATATTGACAAAAGATTGTAAAAAATATTATAAACAACTATATGGCAACAAAGTGGACAATCTGGATGAAATAGATAAATTCCTAGAAACATACACTCTTCCAAAACTGAATCAAAAAGGATTAGAGAATCTGGACAGATTACAACCAGTAAAACTGAAGCAGTAATCAATAAATTCCCAGTAAACAAAAGTCCTGGACTTCCAGAATATTGATTTTCTGGTTTTTGAAGCAAACTTATCTGGTTTTGGTGAAATCTTTAGTGTTCTCTATATACAGTATCATGTCATCTACAAATCATGACAGTTCTACCTCTTCCCTTCCAATATGGATGTGTTTTATTTCTTCTTCTGAACTCATTACTGCTGTTAGAACTTCCAGTACTATGTTGAGTAAGAGTGGTAAAAGTGGACATCCCTGTGGCCACTTAGAATTTTTTCCCAATGAGTCCTATTATAAACATGTTCTGATATACATACTTATATATCATATTTTTTGGTATTGCTTTTATTTCCTTTAGTTAGAGTCCAAGAAGTAAGCACAACAGATAATTTGAGAAGGAATCACATTCAAACTCAGGCATCAAAGCTAATTTTTCTATAATTTCAGTTAGCCTATATGATTTGGGCACTCCTAGAATAATTATGTATAGTTTCTATAAGAACTAACTTTTGGAGCTAAAAAAAGACATTGTAGAGTGTGTAAAGTTATAGAATGCAATACATCAATTGTTTTGTATCTCGAGCCCTCATGACAACATCCTGGATTTTTTTTAAAAAAAAATTACTAAACAGCTGGTACTTGGCTCATGTTTAACAGGATCAGGACACATCCAGTGTTCGTTTTATAATTAGTAATTTAAAATAGCATTAAAAGTTCTAAGACTGCATTTAAGTGACCTAAAAAATACTGTGTAGTACCAGTTTACTGGTACTAGTTTACTAGTTTTGAAGAGCAATGTGTGAGGTAGCAGTGAACCCTCAAAAAGCAGCAAACTCATGACTTGTTTCTTCTTTGGTCCCAACCATTAGGATAGTTCTTTTTCTCCCCAACACTGTCAACTACCAGAGAGGGGGAGGGAAGGGAAAGAGAGAAACTCATGAACTCATAAATCCTTCCTGATGCATCTGTAAGGTCAACCCATAAACATTAACATCTGCTGGGACTCAAGAGGGGCAGTTCTGAAGGGAAGTTGGAGAAAAGAAGGGGGGCTATTGCTCAACCTTGCCTTTCCTTCAAAAGTAGTTCTGGTTCATCCTTTATAAAGCACCAGCGATGGAACTTTGCCCAAGACACTGTCACTTTGACACTACTCCACAAGTCATAGAATTCCCAGGAAAGGGGACAGACCTCATCCAATTCCAGCTTGGACTGAGTCATTGAGCCATCATTACCGGTAGCAGTTCTAGAGTCATTTCATCATAGCTCAGGTACCTCACACTTTCTGAGGACAGAACGTTCAATTCCCAAACCACAACGATGCTGGATGGGACCCCAAATTCCCATCTCTCAAGGGAAGCATTTATTTCTGATCCTGACTAAAGGTTTAACCTTTTTTGTTCCCCATATTGGTGCTCAAGTCCTCTCACTTCATACTATTTTGAGGGTTTATCCTACATGTTTTATTATCCCCAAATTCCAATTCCATGTAGAAATGCTCCATAAAGTGACTCCTGAATAGTTTCCTCAGTGAAGTCACAAGATGGGCAGATGCGTGGGAGTGCCTCTCCTGGGAACATCGTGCGCACTGCTGAGTCTTTGTCTTCCTGTTAACTTGAATAAAGCCAAGTTTGTTGAACAAATAATGCAGTGAGGCAGAATCGAGAGACATAAATAAGCAGATAAGTTTGCTTCAAAATACAGGAAATAGTGATTACTCAGGAATACCCATCTTTTCCAACCTATAATCTCTGTTACCCAGGAGAACACATCAGCTCTGGCAGATAACATCCCAGAGTAGGCATTGTTTAATCAATCAGTGAATCTATATGTTATTGAGGTCAGCCAGTCCTGTGCTAGATGACTTAGGAAAGTCACAAACACACCAGTGCATATGCTCATGCACACACACACACACATCTCTCTGTTGTCAAGTCATTTGAAAAGTGCTAAACAAATTTTGGGCATAGTGTTTGATGTTTGGAATACTCTTACTTAAATAAGGGCTGTGTAATAAATGCAAGCAAGTTTTGATTGGGAAGATCATGAAATAAATTTTAAAAATATAGGCAATCATATTTAATAGAACCAAATTTAAGATGCAACTGGGATCCCATGATGTCACTGAGTAGGCAAGGCTTGCCATGCCTGCAGAGATGCTGTGGACAGAGAAAGATGCTGTGGACAGGTGTTTGAATGGGAGCCCCAAATTAGAACACAAATGGGCCGATACTTCGAGGTTGAATCACTAACTTGTGCCAAGCTGTTGCTTACTGCACAATTCTTAGAGCTCTGCACGGTGAGCAACAGCCGAGTATGCGCTGCTATATCAAACAGACTCGAGAGATGCATTATGAATCTTATTCAAGAGTAGTTTATTTCGTGCTGCCCGACAACAACTAACTGGGTGGATGAAGAGTTTGGTGTGGTGACAGGACAGCAGACGCTCTGCCATCTTCAACACATGGCTTCCATATCTCAGATCATCATCTCCCGACAGCTGGCCAGAAGCACGAAGCACTTGCAAGAAGTCTTTAATGAACCAATCCTGAAATGCCACACATCACATTCTGTTGGTCGACACCCAAAATTAGTTGGGAAATAGGGTTCAGCTGAGGATCCAGAAAGAAAAAGAGGATGTATGTTTTGGTGAGCAGCTTACAGGATCTGTCTTAAGATTATTCTTTTAATTCTATAAGGTTAGATAAAGTTTCTCCCACATAGTGCTAAGTGCTACAAAGAACAGATAATAACAGATAATACACTGAGTGTTCACAGTGTGCTAGGTCCTGAGCATACATGTGTAGTTTAATTCAATTCTCACACACATTTGAGGTGTGTAATGCAATTTCCCCCATATCCACACAGATGAGGAAACAAAGACCCCCAACATTTAAATAAATTTTCCAAGACTGCATAGCTTGCTGATGGCAGAGCCAGAAACTTAGTTGGGCTTACTCTGGAGCTTGTATCTATGAGCAGAAAGGTAGATCAGTAGATATGTGGGTTTATACTTCTCTTTAAACATTTGCAATGTAATTGGGAATTCCAAATCAACAGGTCCTATGGCCATTTATAGATATACTCACTTCCTTCCCCTCCTCCTCGTGTCCTCCTTAGTCCCTGACAACCACTAATCTGTTCTTCATTTTTATACTTGTGTCATTTCAGGACCATTTTAAAGGGAATTACAGAGTGTAGCCTTTTCGGTTTGGCTTTCTCATTGAGGTCACATGATACGGGTGGCCAAGTGTATGAACAGTTCATTTCTTTTTTTTTTTTTAAGATTTTATTTATTTATTTTTTAGAGAGGGAAGGGAGGGTGAAAGAGAGAGAGAGAGAGAAACAGCAATGTGCAGTTGCTGGGGGACATGGCCTGCAACCTAGGCACGTGCCCTGACTGGGAATCGAACCTGCGATGCCTGGTTCACAGCCCACGCTCAATCCACTGAGCTACACCAGCCAGGGCAACAGCAGTTCATTTCTTTTTGTTGCTGAGTAGCATTCTGTGGCATGGACATAGCACAGGTTGTCTAACCATCCAGTGGTTGAAGGACATGTGGGCAGATTCCCATTTTGGCTGTTACAAATAATCCTCCTACGCACATTTGTGTCCAGGTTTTGGTGTGAGCATAAGTTTTCATTTCTCTAGGTAGAATTTGGGGAGTGCCTTATTACAGCCTGGGAAATGTAGAAGTCGGGGCATACCACTTCAGCCATTGTTGGTGGAGTTGGGGAGGTGTCAAGGTTAGTTCTGTGTTGTTTGCCTGGAACAGAGCAGTTATTGTGTCAGTGTTTTCTATCTTTTTAGGTTGTTTCTTCCCTGGTCCTCGGCTAGAATGAGCAGACTCTTATTGTTGCTGCTGTTTGTCTGCGCTCTTCGGCCTCTTTGGGTTTCTGGCTTCTTTAACTCCAAGTCTAAAACCCTGGGAAATCACTGTCTTGCCGTTCTCTGTGTCCCAAGATGCTTAATTGGTTTTTCTACCTTCCTGAGGCTTCTTCTGTTTGGTTCATATATAATATCCAAGGTTTTTATAGGAAAAATATGTCTAGTTTATCTTCTTGGAAGCAGAAGTGTTCTGACAGGCTTTTAAATGCGGATTAATGCCTTCTATAAAATCTGCAGACACTGATATTATCATTTCCATCAACTTCACTAATTCATCTCCCTATCAAGGCATACTAAAGATAACCTTTTTAACATCAAGAAATACCATGTTTCCAAGGCCTCACAAGATTTTAACTATATAACCAACTTATTCATGCTCCATTTGCTTCAACTTTAAAGTTTATATTTAAATGAAGCTTTGATGGGATAGCTAATTTACTTTGAAGGAAATTTTTTAGTAGTAAAATTTGTAAGTCCAGTGAAGTCAAGGTCCTTATAAATTGAACCTATTTACTTGTAAAATGTGAGGAATGCACCTTTTTAAAGCACATACTATTGAGTTTCTCTTTTAGGAAACTCTCTTTAATTAGATAATAGTTGCAGGCTGTCAGAACTAAAATTAACATAATAAAGGATATTTACTTCAAACCTTCCTCCCTCTGCCTTTATTTAAAGCTATATTTAAAGTTGGAAGATACCTTTTTTAGACACGCATGTTAAGATGATAATTAAATGTTGATAGTCTAGTCACTAAAAATTTGCAACCATTCAAGAACTGCATCAGCTTTTAAAAATAATACACAATAAAGGCTAGAAGAAAAAATACAAAGAGTAATTAAGAATAAAGCCTTAGAGAACAACTTCCAAAGTAATGCCTACATTTAGTACTGTTAATGAAAAATAGGAAGCATATATTTAGAGATGAGTTTTGCTTAATCGAAAAACCATAGTCCTATTTATTCTTGATGCCTATATTGCAATATTTTCTTATCTAAAAGAAAAAATAATTTAGAAATTCAACTGGATATTCTCCATCATCTAAATACCATTTTTCTAATGCTCAATAGCTGTTTGCTATGCAATTACTGGTAGCATGTTCTGAGAATCTATAAAACACACTTGAAATTCATACATTATTCTTACTTTCAACACTGTCCAAAAGAAGTCCATATATTAGCTAATGTAAAAACCAGTCAGAAAGCATTATATCTAAAGAGCACTGTACACAGATGATTCACTTATCCATGTTTATTCATTTATTTAACTGACCTCTTAGGTAGTAGGCTTTGCTAGATGCTAAAATGCCAAAGAACTAACAACTCTTATCCCCAAAGAATCCATGCTGCAAAATGCAAATAAGAATCTAGATAACACAATCTAGAAGCGCAACTTCAATTTCTAGAAATAAAACTTAGCCCTGGCTGATGTGGCTCAGTGAACTGAATGCCAACCTGAGAACCAAACGGTTGCCAGTTCAATTCCCAATCTGGGCACATGCCTGGGTTGTGGGCCAGGTCCCCAGTAGTGGGTGTGGGAGAGGCAACCACACATTGATGTTTCTCTCCCTCTCTTTCTCTTTCCCTTCCCCTCTCTCTAAAAATAATAATAATAAATAAATGAATGAATAAATGAATAAACAAGTAAATATTTAAGAAAAGAAATAAAACTTAATACCTCTGTGTGAGTCTGTTGTTCAAATTGTTTGCCTGAAGGAAATAGACAATTACAGTGTCTTCTTTATCCTATTTTGCTGTGTCAGTGTAGCCAAAACTCGATAACTAACACTGAATGCTCCTAAGAGCAGGGTAACCAGGGTAATCCTATTTTGCTGTGTCAGTGTAGCCAAAACTCGATAACTAACACTGAATGCTCCTAAGAGCAGGGTAACCAAAAGTGGTGGGGTCGTGCCCTAGCACTGTGGCCTGCATTCCATTAGTGGGTCTGCCGCAGAACACAGAAACACTACCACACGCACAGAGTAGATCTTCCTGACAAGCCAATTTCACTTTAATGTTGAAGGGGAAAGGTTATATAATAGTATTCATAACTAATTTTAGTGTTATGTTTACATTAAAATTCACATAGTATTAGGCAAATTTCATGTAAATTTTTAAGGTGAAAAATAAGACTTCAAAAAATCTGCATTTGTGTAATAAAGGATTTAGCTTCTGCAGATTCCTAGAAAATTACCTTTCAATGGAAAAGTTCGCATAGGGTACCCCTACATGATTTTTTCCTGTTATGATTAATTCATTAAAATTGAAACCATCAGAAAATATGGTCTGCAATGCTTTTTAATCTCTAGAATGGAATCCAATATATGTCTTATTCTCCCCATTTCTCCCACCCCCTCCTGCAGAATACATTATCAAACCTGCTCTTGAGTTTTAACAGAAATCTAAACAAGTTATGATACACTAAGTAAAATAATTTATATATGCGTTATCCTCCTTGATATGACCTGCTTTACTCACTTTGCTTCTTATTTAATCCAAAGCTTCTGAATTACATTGCTGGATGTTTTCCATAGCCGTCAAAGTCTGTTTGCAGTAACACTTCAGCAAAATTGCAGGACTCCAGTAAGGAGTAAGGCCAGTGCCAATTGTAAGTTTTGTTTGCCAGGCAATATTAATCCCAGGTCACATGTGAGCTAAACTGTACAAGAAGACAGCACATAGAAATGATAAAACTTCATGCATTTTGGGGGGAGGTGAGGGGAATAAATGTGTTATTTATTTGCATTTACACTTATAAACCAACCAACCAAACCAGTATTATCATGATACAGAAAAATACAAAACATCTTTTCCAAATACTTTGAGTAATAAACAAATTAGGGGTTGTGGTAAAACAACAAAGGGCAGAGGGAATCTGGGAAGCCTGTAGCAACCATTCACCTGAACTGAGGTTTTTAACAGGCTTCCCAACCCCAGAAGACACAAATAATCTTTTATCACACATCTTTGTACCCTTACTTTCTGTCATTGAGGTTGAGATTCTACACCTTAGAGTAATTCGGAATAGTATTATTTTTAATTTTCTATAGCCAGAGATGTATTTCTATAACAGCAAGGCTACAGAAATCCTGATCAGACTCATCATACTTTGCCCCCACTCCTCCAAGTTGGCATAATAGGAATAGTGAAAGGCTGCATATCAAGGCAGAGATACACAGAAAAATCCTTGGAGAAAAAAATCCTGGGAGAAATATAGCCACTGCCCCAACTGAGATTGAATAATATACCCATCATCATAATGAAAGTTCATGGCTATATGTTCATGGAGTCAGCCTGCATGTTCACGGAATAATCTGGGAATAAATCCATGACTAGCTGGGTACTGTCATACATAGGGGTTTGCAGGTCTGCATCATGGCTTTCCCCAGCAGTTTCCAAAGTGGCCTCCAAATCACAGGTGGGAGTTTGCTGGAACTGGATGTGGGGCTGCAGGGATTCCTCTCCATAACTATTGTTCCAGGCCTGGTTGTTCCAGGCTTGAGGACATCAGGTCTGACTATCGCAGGAATGGCAGTTCCAAGATGGACTATCCCAGGAATGATTGCTCCAGGATGGATCACTGCAGGCCTGGCTGCTCCACACTGAAAGGTTTCCAGCAGCATTTACCAGAGTTACCAGACATCCCAGCGATGACAGGAAGTGAGGCCGAGGCACTCTACAGTTGTGGAGCTCATCTGAGTGACACAGCTGCTTTTTTTTGGTCAGTTCTATTTCTGCCACCTCTTACATTTCATTCTCTGGTTGAATCTGTCTGTAGCTAAGGTTCAGGATGTTGGAAAGTTCTTGCATCTGCTAGGGGTGAGATATTTCTGTCTCTGAAATCACTCATTGAGTACACAGAGCCTGGTCTGTGAGAAGACAGTTCTGACCATCTGTTTCATAACCTGGCTTTTTTCCTCCTTCACTGTAGTGTCTTCTGCAGAAGTGGGTGGTATTACATTGGGACTGGTGGGAGAATCAGAGCTATTCTGACTAAGCAGGTCCACGGAAGAAGGAAGAAGACAGACAGTCTCCATGTGGAGTGTCTCAGCAGATGACATTTGCAAGGATGCATGGTTTTCTTCGGGATCACAAATCTCATTAATGCATTATTGCACTGGTGAAGTTTCCCTAGAACTGGTTTGGGGCAGGCCAGGCTTTGGGGAGAAGCAGAATCCTCACTCATGTTGCTGAGTTGAAAGAGAGAGAAAAACACCCCAAGAGCTAGATGGTAAGATAGAAGAGCTTAGAGAAATATGATGATCTCCAGATACAAAAATATCAAAAACACAGGATGAAGTGAACCACCTTGGCAGTAACAGCAGCCAACCAGCCCAATCTAGGAAAAGGTCTAAATCTTTATATTAACATCACCCTCAAGTCTGTCATAAAGGGAGAAGAAAAACAACAGAAACTGTCTACGGTAAGACCACCAACACTGATAATGCAAACTGCAGGCATTAATAAATCATTTCTTAAAATAGATCTACAGCCAAGTTTTAGTGCATACATCTTCAAAGAATACAGCTTCCACAAAATTACTACCTTTCACATGTATTATCAAGGGATTACCTAAAAGGTCTTTAGAATATAAAAAATAATGTCATATATTGCATTATTTTATAAAACTAGATGGGTATCATTATGTTAAAGGTAGTGAAAAATGAACTATAGAATAAATCTTCAATAGGTGAATCATGACTTAATATGGGGTAAGGACACTGTTTTAAAGTCTTATTTATAATAATTATAATACCTACATATAATTTAAATATAGTGATTATATATAAATATATATTAAATATCTGTGTATATAGTATTCATAAGTACTTTTATTACTTAACCAGTACTTACAATCTATGTTTTATCATATCTCATGTACTTTTTTATTATATGCAAATATGAGAGGTTAGAAGGCACTTCTTTTTCTGTCCTTTTGAGATGATCTTTTCCTCAGCCACAGCTTAAGTAATAACTCACAAAGAGATGTCACACCATGTAGTACCTTCAGCCTAGATCTCACTTCTGAAATTCAGACTCACACTTCCACTTGTCTACTCCACAACCTTGGTTCTTTGAAGTCCCCTAAAACTCAATATATCAGAATCAAATTCAAGCTGTCTGGCTAGCTGCCCTATCACATTTTCAAACTACACCAGTGAATGGTAAAACCTTCCATTCCATCCCCAAAGCAAAAATATCAAAATCATTTTAAGCACCCATATTCTCTCCATTATCTCCTATGACAAGGCCATCACCAAGTCCTGTTATTCTTACTTTCTAAATACATCCTGTATCCATCTACTTCTCAGAATGTTCACTGATATTCACTGGTCTAAGCTACCAATGCTCTTGCCCAGGCAAGAGCATTTCCCCAGTTACCTTCCATTGCTCCAGTTGTATCCACCCTTGCCAGCCACCTTCCCTTCCTTGCTTCTCCAATATGGTGGTCAAAATGCAATCGAATTATTCATGGCCCTGTTTAGAATACAGCAACGATTGCCCTTTGTTCTTAGGATAATGAGCAAAATCCACCTGAGGACTGCAAGGCAACTCTGTCCCCAGCCTTACCTCCACTCGACAACCCTCTCATTACTGCACGCCAGCCACACCGGCCTTCCTCAATTCCCCAAACACACAGTGCGCAGACCATCAGAGAGCCTTGATGCCTCTTCTCAACCTGGGACACTCTCCCACCTCCTTCTCTTGTCAAACAATGGGCTTCCTTCAGCTTCTTAGAGCAATTAGGACTTCTTCAGCTAACCTTCCTTAATGCTCCTTTATTATGTAGTTTAACATTGGTGAATGTAATTCTTTGATTAACATCTGTCTCCTTGAGGACAAGGTATACCTGACTTTGCTCCCATTGCATGCCTCACACCTCCTAGAATAGCTGGTACCTAATGGGCACTCAGGATATTTGTTGAAAACATAAAGAAAAGTAGGAGTGAAGTGAATAATTAAGGAATGCCTACTTTACATATTATATATTTTATACTTAGTTTCCATGAATTGATATAGCAGATGAAGAAACTGAAGTTCAGAAAAGTTAAAGGACCTTGCTCAAGGTCACAAAGTTAATAAGAGATTTGCAAGGGTTTATGCCTAAGTCTCCTTACTCCATGTCCAGAATGCCGATATGGTGGGCATTTTTGTTTCAAAGTGCCCTGCATCCATCTGCCTTGTTCTGCTAATGATACCTCTAATTTCCCTTGGAATAGGCCCTCTTCTCTCCATGTGGTTCTGGTAAGGCTAAACTAACTCTTCATATAGGAAGGAAGAAAGAGGCTTTAAAACAGATATCACTATAAATAATATAGCTCATGTGCAATGTAATTATATATAAAGTTATGTTTGCATAAAATGATATTTAACATGATAATCATCGAAAATTAATGTTGATTATTTCAGAGTATGGTATAAAGTGATTTCTAAAAATATACACCCTTTTAAGTTTTGTTTGACTTTCTAAAAATGTAGATATGCTATTTATATAACCGGAGTAAAAAAAACAAGAGAAATTTGGAGGGTAAAATAATCGGAAAATGCTGAGTACTTACCGGTTCTAGTTTGGATAGAAAAGCCCACTCGATAGCTGGGACACCACTGTTGCTGCCCAAATTTTACTCCACAGACACAGCACCCCTTCCTCCCTTTCCAGTTGTTGCTCTGCCAAGATACACATGTATTGAACCAAAAGTCAATGTTTTTCATACAAGTTTTGTAAAACTAATGTATCTTGTCATCCTCAATCCCTTAATCATTTTTATTGTTTTTTTTCTGTGGATTCTTAAGTATTTTCTTACTCCTGTGTTCTCAACCACAACCAGTAAAGTTTAGACGTTAAAAAGTCTTTAGCATAGACAGGACCAAATATAACTGGAGAAAAGCCAAATGACTTTGGAAATGAGCAAAATTAATCCTGATACATGCTATCATACAGATTAATTCATACTGGTGATGATGAATCTCTAAGTACATAAAAATAAATTGGACATCTACTTTACAGAAATAATGATTAAAATATTAGAAACTCCTTAATGTGTGAACATGGCAAGAATTGCTTTTTACCTTAACAATATCCAGTTCCTAGCATAATACCAGACATGGTTATAGTAAACATTTAACAAACGCTTGTTGACCAAATGGACGGAAGTTCTTAGTAAGTGTAAAAAATAACTGAAGATTATTAACAATTTCATTATGCATAGCTTTGTATAGTGACTTTCAAAATATTCCAGATAAAAAGTAATTATTGTTCATATATTAAGAAAAAAGAGACTTCTGTTTCTGGCCAAGTTGGTACCCAAGGAATCACATTTACTCTTTTACTTTTTTTTTTTAAATGGATCTGCCTTTTTTAAGATTTTATTTATTTATTTTTAGAGAGGGAAGGGAGGGAGAAAGAGAGAGAGAAACATCAATGTGCGGTTGCTGGGGGCGGTGGCCTGCAACCCAGGCATGTGCCCTGACTGGGAATCGAAACTGCAATGCTTTGGCTTGCAGTCTGCACTCAATCCACTGAGCTACGCCAGCCAGGGCGACTCTTCTACTTTTTTATACAAAAAAATTATATGAGAAAACAGTTTTCGAACACTGGACTATAGGGAGTGTAAAACTATGATCCCTAAAAGAGGGGATACAAATGATGCGAACCTTATTTTTGTACCAGGTACCTGGAAATGTTCCCAGGATTTAGAGCAGGGAACGGGAATGTACACAGAGCTCTGTGGTCTTCCTGAGTTGACAAGATGTAATTCAAGTCCACAGAGACCAAGGTGACTAGAGTTCTTAGGGCCAAGTACCAAAGAGGAGACAGCCACAATAAAAGAGAGTGCCAGAGACCTACAGAGTTTCCCGCAGCCCCATGCTGGGAAAAGAACCGCTGGAAAAATGACAGGCAGAACGATCCTTGCAATTCACACCGACTAGAATAGTTTCTTTCCAGCAGTTATAGAGGAAAAACCTCATAACTTACAGAGTTCAGAGTAGAATGCTCAGCTATTACCAACTGCCTTAGTAATGGGGGAATAATCAGTCCTAAATTAAAGACTTCTCTGAACCTGCCAAAGCTTAAAAGCAATCCTTGAAAAGATCAAACTCTTTCCAAGTAACTTAACCATAAGTCACAGATCAAAACTCAAGAATATTAGCATTAGAACCTACACACAGATACACACAAATACACATGCATATCCAGTGCCCATTAAGGTGAGATCTAGAATGTCTGGAGTTCTACATAAAATTAAAGGCAAGCAAAGAAGCAGGGTTATATTTCCAGGAGTGAGGAGAAAAATTTATTAATTGAAACAGATCCAGAAATGACACAGCTGATGGAATGTGTAGACAAGAGTATCGTGAGAGTGCTGAGTTATTATAATTTCATTTCACCCTTAGACAACACTTGTTTGAGCTGCATGGGTTCACTTATACTAGGATTTTGGTTTTACAATAAATACAGTTGGCCCCTCCTGTCTGCAAGTTTTGCATCTGTGGATTCAACAAATCACGGATCAAAAACAGTACTTTTTCATCCCCAACTGAAGATTCCCAATCTCAGATTGAAAATACTGTTTTCTATCCCTCATTGGTTGCATCTGTGGATGTGAAGGGCCAGCTGTGGTTAAGTTTAGGGGAGTCAAAAGTTGTATGTGGATTTTCAACCGTGCCAGGGTTGGTGCCCCTCCCCCTCTTAGATGCACAAGGGTGAACTGCATATTTCATGTGTTCTAGAAGCTACAGGAAAACATAAGCATATTAAAGAGAAAAATGGAAGATATAAAAAGAGCCAAATTGAATTTCCATTGAGCAAAAATCCAATGTCTAAGGATAAAAACATAAGAAAAAAGTATCTTATGAACTTGTTGGTCATAAATACGGAGGTTTTGTCATTTAACATGAAATGTCCTTAAAGTAATTGAGCCAAAGAATTGTGGTAAAGACAGATTTTCCATTTTTGCTCTCTACCTTTTATCCTACTACGCTAATCTCCTCTCTGCCTTCTCCTCCCATAAACCCCTGGAAGACTCCTCTGGGCAGAGGGCAGGGTCTTGGTGGGTCAGCAGTGAGGGACTTGTGCTGCTCACACAGCCCGTGCGGTGATTGTGTCACAGGTTTTCTTGGTCACCGTTCACTGTTCCACCCTCTCCTTCCCTGGAAAGTAGCTGCACCCCAGCTTCCCCGTGCAAAATGGCATAATGGCTTCTAAGGAAAACGATTTGTGGGAGAGGAGGACACAAAACATCAAATTACTATTTTCAAAGTATTCTCTTAGTCTTGTGATAATTTGATTACAAAGAACGTTCATAACCAATTCTTTAACAGAGAGCTGTACCAGAACAATGTTCTGTAAACCATTCACACTGGAGACTACCACCCCCATGGAGCTCTGTGAAGAATCCTCTCATTTTTCTACTGATTGTACACAAAATGTGTCATCCGGGAAAAATCCTGTTGCAGATTATCACTAGCTACAACCAGGCCTCTGTTAGTTGTTAAGGAATGGGATTAAGTAACATTTTGTTTATTTACATACGAAAATACTTTTTTCCTTGCCAAATAAATTATGTTTTAATTGGTTTGAATTCAAGTTCATGCTCTCGACATTGATTTTTCCTTTGCTAAAAGAAGGAACTTCCTCCAAAGTTCACATGTTGTTTTAAGAAATAACAGAAGATAACTCTAGAGGATTCTGCCCTTAATATATTATCTTTACGGGATATTGACTTCCATTTTACTTTTAAGGATTTTTATGCATTTCACACCCAATCCAAGATTGTCCTATTGAAATATGTCTAAGAGAAAAACAAATATATTGTTGAGTGATTTATGGTTTATGATAGATACATTTATGGAAAGACTTTTGAAGAATGAACTAGTTTGACGTACTTTGGCACCAGCAATTGAGCTTTGACTGTAATGGATGAGTTTGTGAGTTTTAGAACTGTTTCACACGGACAAGACAAATATTTTCTTTCATTTTATAGCTAAATATAAATAACACAGAGTGTTTCTTTATCTCTTATAAGTCAGTGATACAAATTAAAAGTAGAATTTGGTCTAAGAATTTCAAAATGGTTACTATGAGCCATGAAACAATCATTGCTTCTTAAAATTATTTGTAAATGAGTACTTTCATGGCTAAATCCCATTAACTAAAAAGACCGCAAGATTTTAAAAATGACATAATTGACCTCGGTTTTACTCAGGCAAACTACATTCTTCAGGCTTAACTATTCATCTAAATCATGAAAAATGACCATAAAATACACCTAAATTACCAAAAAGTAAAGTTTGGTGGTTCTTTTAAACAAAGTGTGCCCAACAATACTGAGTTTTAAATAAGTTAAATTCAGCTAACAATTATAGGGCATTTAACAAGTGTAAAGCATTATACCAAATCTAGAGGAGACACAGAGATGACAAAATATGTTTCCTTTCACCAAGATGCTACAATATATCAAGACACAGAAATTATTTTTACAAGGCAGAAATAATGAATTCGTGTAATAAAAGTATGTACTGACAAGACTACATGTATGAGCTACTTTGATGGATGTTTTTTAAGTAAATTAATATATTTGACCTTTCCACAGTCCAATGAAATAAATGCTCAATATTTCTGCTTTACTAATGGGGACATTGAAGCTTAAAGTTAAGACCAAAGATCAGAAAAGTCAGAGGCAGGATTTGAATTAAAGCAGAGAGTTTGTAGAGATATAAGCGAACTTCTGTAGGTAGCCACATGCTAAAAGAAGAAAAGAATGGGATGTGAAATCTAATTATATAGATTGAGTTTATATTCTGTCTCTGGTTTTCACTAGCTGTATAAACAGAGTAAATACTCAAAGTTTTCTGAGGTGTATTGTCTGTAATTCTAAAGTGGTGATTTTATTAGCTATTGCTTAAGGCTATTATGGGGGATATGTAGTTAATATTTATAACAAATCCAGTATAGTACACTGCATTTGGCTCCTTCCTCAAATATTATATTTATTTTTAATTTATAGTGTTTATATTAGGAATAACAATAATACCAAAATAATGGTAGCTCAAACAGTCAGGTAAATTTTTCTCACGTAAAAGAAGACCAGGATTAGAAAGTCCAGGACTGCTGTGGCAGGTTCATGAAGACACCATGAACCTATCTTAAAAGATAGAAGACTCTTCTATCTTTCTGCTGTACCATTTTTGGTGCATTAATTCCATATTTAAAGTGACCTCATGATCCCAAATATATGCTGGAGCTCCAACATTCTCACCCACATTCCAGGTAGCAGAAAGAAGAATAGGAGAAAGCAAAAGAATCTACCTTTAAGGTCCCTTTAAAGGGTCTTCCTGGAAGGTTGTCACAAAATATTTACTCTCACACATCTAAGCTGGGTGGGTACGGCATTCCCAAGCTGCCTGAGAATTGTCGTTATTATTTGAAATGGCCCTACAGAGATCTAAACACTGGCATTCTGTTAGAAGGAAGGGAGAGAAGGAGTCACTCTCTGTCATGACTCTGATGACAACACATTAAATAAAAATAATTTAGAAGACTGCGGAAAGAAAATGCTAGATCCAATTCTCACCTCTTGATATGAGAACACACTAACACACCCCCAGGCAAAAGAAGAGAATGCCCTCTTCTATAAGCATGGAGACACGGGAAGGCTCAGAGTCCGACACTGACCTTTGTGTAAATAATTACACAGCCCCCAAGGATGGCATCGAAGAAAAGAATTTCCTCAGAGAACAAGATAGCTGGCATTCCCACAACCTGGACTGAGTAAATGAGGTGCCATCAGTCAGTCTTGGAGTAAAATTTGTAAGCAATTGACCAGGAAAAAAAAAAGGCAGAATGAGAGTGAGGCAGTATGATTTCAGAGGCTAACTCAGGTAGACTGAAACACGAAAAGGGTAAATCGTGCCTTCTATTTGCTGTAACTAACTCTTTTCACAATCGCCCCTGTTTGATCTAGGTTTTGGGAAAGGAAGTGATAATTCCCAGGAATCACCATTCAAAGTTCCCATTTAAGGCAACTTGAGAGGTAATTCCAGGAAGGTACAGCAGGAGGAGCCCATGGGACAGGGAGCCCTGCTTGCAAGTCTCAGCCTGCGATCAATTACCCTCCCCATTTCGACTTTTAACGTTTGCAGCTGTCCTGACCATTGGAAGGAAATAGGGTGGTATTTACCCAAAGGGTTCTAAAAAGCCCCAGAATTCTGCTCACAGAACTGGATTCATGTCCCATCTCCAAGACAGGCCAGCCTACAACCTTTGACACAATTGCTCAATTTAAGCCTTGATCTACCCATCTATGAAGCAGGGTTGGTAATATTAATCATACCTACCTCATGGAGTTATTTTGCTAATTAAGAACTTGGTAGAGTACTTCATACTGAGTAAATATGCAACCAATATTAGTTATGCTGCCCTTTGGAGTCATATTGATGTATGGTGGAACCCGCTTAATAGCTAATTAACTAAAAATCTTCTAAGTCTCAAACTCTTGAGTCTCTGGCACCTAGAAAATTTGAAAGGAAGTGTAATGATTTTTGTGATAATTGCCATATTTACTATTTAAATTTTATATACAACAGGTTCTCAAATAATGTAGTTTTTATAACATTAATAAGGAAAAAGAATCGATTCCCTGATGGGGCTATGGTCTCTGTGGAGTTTGCATGTCCTCCCCACATCTGTGGGATTTCTCCAGGCCCTCTGGTTTTCTCCCACAGCCCAAAGATGTGCGTGTGGGGTTAGCTGGAAGGTGCCCCTTGCCCCAGGCAGAGGGAGTGTGGTTGTGTGCCTGACTGGCCCTGTGGTGGAGGGGTGCCCTGCTCAGGCTGCCTCCTGCCTTCCTCCTGGAGCCACTGGGACAGGCCCTTGCCATGCTCCACCTGTCACTGGAAAAAGTGAGTTGGAAAATAACTACCTCACGTGCTTTTATTAATTTTTCTTAAATTTATAGATAGCTCACATTTATTTCAATGTTTAATATTAAAAGCATTTTGGGTCTTTATTTAGAAGTGTGTGATGTTTTTGTGATCAGAAATATTCCATAGGGACTTAATTCATGTCAATTGGCATATATGTGTGTGTGTGTGTGTGTGTGTGTATAAATAACAAGTCTTCTCAATTTGAGTTCTGAAAATTTTCTCTTACGACTTATTTAACTGCAAGTGTATTTTAATTATAATATCCTAATGAAGTAGTTTGCTATATTTCCTTCTCTCTTTATGCCCTCTGGAAGTGAGGATGTGATGAGATCTATTATTTAGAGGTCAGATACGCATTTGACTTTGTCAAAAACCAGTGTAATACTGTATCACTGCACCTTAGATCTGGCACAAACTTCTCTCTTTAAATGACAACGCAGAATGTTAAAATAAGCCTGGACCTGTAAAGCTTTTGTTTTGACTCCATTAGAATGTGCAAAACCCATTGTGTTTAAGCTGCAGTCTCAAATGGGATCATCTTTTATCTGCCAAATTTTAAAGTCTCCAGGCTTCTGAGTTCCAGAAATGAGTTCGCTGACATAAATATTTGGAAAGTGGGTAAATACATGTTCCCAAAAAGGGAATAAATCTACCACAGGGAAATTAGCCAGGAAGGGAGATTACCCTCAGAGCAAGCACAGTGGGGCCTACACACAGTGCATTAGTCAATGATGTATTTAGTGCATTCTGGTAGTCAGAGCAGGTGCAGTTAGGCCAGGAGTCCGCGTGCAAGAGTGTAAAGCAACTGTTTTAAAGACTGATTGTTGTTGGCTATCGATTCTCCTGCTTTTGTTTTTCATGTGGGCAAAATACCAACCATTTCAAGGCCAATAGCATGTTTTTATGATAAAAATCCAGAATTATTTGGCCGATGAAGTATAAATTCAGAAATGGGTAATTTACTTTAATATCAGTGGAAGTCTACTATATTTAGAATTGGAGTTTCAAGAAAGGTCTCTTTCTGTGCACTACTATATTTTTAGGGCTATAAGATGTAGCTAGGTTTTAGAGGAGGAAAATAGGAAAAAAATTTTGAAGCAAAAAATGTGGTAAAATATTTAATAACCTGTGACCCTGCTCCACCGCCGCCCCGCCCCCCTGCCCCACACACGCAGCGAGCCAGATAAGCTACATTTGGACTATAAGACACACCTGCCTTTTCCTCCCACATTTGGCGGGGGAAAGTGCATCTTACAGTCTGAAAACTACAGTAAGTCTGAAAACCAGAAGCCAACAGCTGACAAATGGGATCTTCTTACAGTGCTTCTTTTTTCTTCAATTTTAGGTCAAATCCACATCCATAGGTATTGCTCCAAGGCTTCAGTTCCAAAATGAAATGAGTTAGAATTATCTGGATGCAAATCACATTCATCCCCCATAGATCTCTTCACCCTCATATTAAATAGACACTTGGAACACAAGCAGTGCAAATGGGACCCAGTAACTTGGAAATATCACCCGCAGATTATGGATTTTTCCCACACCCCAGACAACCACTCCCATCCTTTCCCTAAAGAAGGTTTTTATCAAGCATAGGAGACTGTCAGAAGCAGTTATTTAATCATAGTCTATTCATATATTCTTCCAAGAAAAAAATCACTGTTAGAATGTTTTATAAAATAGCCTAATAACCAAAAAAGCATTTACACAAATACATGTGACATTTTTGGTACACTAGAAAAAACATTGGGTTTGAACTAAGGAAATTGCTGTTCAAATTTTGCCTCTGATTCTCAGGACTGTAAACTTGGACTACTCTTTTAGTTCCGATTCTTTGTTCATTGGTTCATTCACTGAATGCTCGATATGTTCCGATTAGTATTCTGCACTTAGTTGTACAGAGGAGAAATAGACAGAATTTCCTGCTCCTTTGGACCTTATAATTAAAGGTCCAAGACGAGAAAAACATTTAAGAACTATAATATCATATAGTGGTAAATGTCATGAATAAAAATATAGCAGTGTAAAGAGTCATGTTGTAGTGGGTGGCATTTTTGACAGGCAAGTAAAGAAAGGCTTTTCTGGGACTGAAATGAGGAGAAGATGGCAATGTCTAGGGGAAGAATATTCTAGGCACTCCAGAAATAGGGAATAATAGGATATGCACTCATGTTGAGGGGCAAGCAGGAAGTCCTGTCGGGCTGAGGTAGAGTGAGTGAGAGGTGTTGGCAGGAGATGGAGCATGGGTCTAGTGTCAAATCAAGTGGGTCTCAGAGTCTAAGAATTGAGATTTCATTTCAAATGTGCTGAGAAGCCATTGGAGTGACCTGAGTGAGTGGCATTCCTGAAGGATCACTTTAGGAAGGATCACTTCACTGTGTAAAGAACGGATTTTTAAGGTCGACATGGAAACCAAGGGACAGGGGTTTATAAAACAAAAGATGTGAAAACGCTATGAATACTTCACATCGATGCTCACGCTTGTTAGAGTTGAGAGGGAAGAGTAAGCTGAAGCAGTGAATGGTTTCTTTGTCCATGAATTCAGCTGTTCTCCAGCACTTGTCTGTCTTCTTGTGATGCTGTCACAGGACCTTTCAAAGCTTGGGTTTTGGCTGCTGTCCTGGCAAGGTGTTCAATACCCTTGAAGGCTGGTTTTGTAATCCTGGCCATGCTCTGCCTTGTTTCTACTAGGAGACTGCTGTTCTAAATGAGTTTTCTTAAATGAGTGTCATCCCTGGAAAACCTGCACTCTGCTCCTCCCTGGCCTTTATCTTCTGACCAGTCAAAACTTGCTTTCCCAACATGCAAGTGGAGGATACAGTATAGCCCAAAATTATTAGCTTTGTTAAGACAAGATGCTGCGGAGGATACTGCACAATATTTTGCCTACGCTAGCAACAAATTCTTGGTTCCATTTTTTTTTGTT
Source organism: Tonatia bakeri (assembly GCA_004024845.1). NCBI lineage: Eukaryota > Metazoa > Chordata > Mammalia > Chiroptera > Phyllostomidae > Tonatia > Tonatia bakeri. The sequence goes on along the minus strand of PVIA01003004.1, from coordinate 100,726 downwards.
CAGTTTCATGTTGTCCAAGAATATAAAAATGTATGATTCTTTTTAAAAATTGATTTTAATTCCATAGGAAATACAGAAATAACCTTTTTCTTAGTGAAAAAGGAATTAAAATATACCAGGATAGACTAAGTCACTTCTGAACACTACCTACAGTCTGAGTCTCTATTCTGGGTTAACTACAGACAAGAATTTGGTGCTTATCCTTTCAGAACTTTTTCTATGCCTATATTTTTATAGCCTATAGAATGCTATATTATATAATTTGGTGTTTGTTCTTTTTACATATTTATATGGATGATATACTCTTGTGAGTTAATTTTCCTTTTGTTTATATAAATAAAAAGTACCACTTGTCATGCTTAAAATTGCGTGGTGTTTCTACTAGCACATCTACCAGAACTTTCTAGGAATAAGTGTATATTTATTTCTTTTAATTGTTGCAATGCCTTCTACAATATGAATACATCATAATGGTTCAGCCATTTACATTTTGACAGCAAAGTTTCTTTTTTGTTTTCCTATTAAAACTAAGACTACAGTAAACAGACTTTAATATGGTTACTTCTTCACATGAGAACATTATGTCTATTAATCTGGAACAGAGTAGATTCCAAGAGTAAAATTGCTGTATGTATTTTAATTTAATTAGATAGTATTAAATTGATCACAGAGTAAAACTAATTTAGTCTTGTTTTATTTTAATTGTTGTTCAAGTACAGTTTTCTGCCTTTTACCCTCATCCCAGCCCACCCCCCAAGCCCTCCCCAACTCCCTCCCATTTCCAACCCCCCTAGTTTTTGTCCATGTGTCCTTTATACTTGTTCCTGCAAACCCTTCCCTTTTTCCCCTGAAATTTCCTCCTCCCTCCCCTCTGGTCACTGTCAGCCTGTTCTCAATTTCAGTGTCTTTGGTTATATTTTGCTTGTTTGTTTGTTTTGTTGATTAGATTCCTGTTAAAGGTGAGATCATATGGTATTTGTCTTTCACTGCCCAGCTTATTTCACTTAGCATAATGCTTTTTTGCTCCATCCATGCTGTTGGAAACGGTAGGAGCTCCTTCTTTCTTTTTGCTGCCTAGAATTCCATTGTGTAAATGTGCCATAGTTTTTTGATCCATTCATTTACTGATAGCCAGCTAGGTTGCTTCCAGCACTTGGCAAACAACAAGTGTTGGAGAGGTTGTGGAGAAAAGGGAACCCTAGTGCACTGTTGGTGGGATTGCAGACTGGTACAACCACCATGGAAAACAGTATGAAATTTCCTCAGAAAACTAAAAATGGATCTGCCTTTTGACCCAGCAATTCCACTGCTAGGATTATATCCTATGAACCTTGAAACACCAATCCAAAAGAACCTATACACCCCAATGTTCATAGCAGCACAATTTACAATAGCTAATTTAGTCTTATAAGCAGAGTAATTACCTATGCACTGACCAAGACTTGATCTTACTATTATTTATTTATTTACTTAGTACTTATTTATTGTCATTCTAGCAGGTGAAAAAGGACTATCTCATTTTTGGCCTAAAGAATTCCCCTTATTCCTAGAAAACTTAGACAGCTTTTCATATTCTTATTGATCATTTGTAATTCTATATTTGTCAGTTATCAGTTTAATTATTTAATAATTTTTTCTGTTATTTTTCTTTCTTATATACAGGGTCTGGCAGATGTAATGCCTGCTTGAATGTGGTTGGTAGGGTAATAAGTGTAATAATTTATAGTTTTAATTTGAATATTTCACTTAAAATGTCATATGGTGTGCTTGAGTGTGATATTGTTATGTTATAGAATTACATACTTATGATTTTGTAATAAAAGATTTTGAAATAGAAAAGGGACATAATTTGTGGTGAACCTTGTATCTGTAAAAAATTATTTATATGTATTAAGTATTAATTGTAATATATTCAGCTATTATTTTTTCCTGCTTTTTCTTTTAACAATTTGACAATATTTTCTTTTAACAATTTTTAACAATATAAAGCTTTAAGTTATTATTTAAAGAATCAAATTGATTATTTTGTTTTAGGACTCTTTCATTATAACTCTTATTTTTCTTTTAAAAAGCTATTCTTACCTGAATTAATATGTACATGTTTTATGTTTGCTTCTGAGATCTGTCAGTTTACTTATTTATTTACTTATTTATCTATTTACATTAAATATTTGAGTCATATGGGATGCTTTTTATTAATACTAATGAGTAAAAGTCTAAAAATAATTTTTCAAATTAAAAGCTAATTATCTCAAAATTATTTTATTGGTTTGTCCACTCTTTTTGCACAGGTTAAAAAAATTTTACCTTGATTACATGCTAGATTTCCACATACACATGTATCCATTATCAGTTTTAATCTGTCCATTGGTCTAATTAACTTCCAGTTGCCTCTCTCCCCTTCCTAAACCTGAGACTTCACATACACAATTGCATTAGTCTGTTTTGGGTTGCAAGTAATGGAAAACTCAATTGAAATAGATAAATAGTTAGAGGAATTATTCCAAAATCCGACGAACTGAAAAGTTACTGAAAAAGTCCAAAAGTAGGACAGGATCCAGGCCAGACCTGATCTACTGCCTCATGTGATGTTACCCGAAAACAGTTTCTTAGCTACAAAGAGCTCTTTCTTTCCATTTCACAGCTTTGCTTCATTACAGCAGACTTCATTGTTGGAAGTCCCCTGCAATTGTGCAAGAAGCTGGAAAGAAAAGTCCGTGACCAGAATTTTCAGAAAAATTGTCTGAAGTTTACTGTGATTGAATCCCTGAAACAAATTATTTTTAGGTAGGTTAATGTGAAACGTTTGTGGGACAGCTAAAATGAATATATTAAGTAGGCAATTTGTTATATGAATCTGAAGCTCAGGGGAACACTTTGGGCTAGAGATAGAAATATGGAATTCATTCTGGATTTATATTTTGTAGATGAAATATTCAGCTATGGGAATAAATGCAATCTAGGAAGAGAATTTAAAGAGAAATCAAAAGAGAGCCTAAGACTTAGCTTTGTAGAGATTGTAGAGAGCTTAGCTTAGAGGTTGTAGAAAGGGCGGCATGTTATAAGAAAGCCTGAGAGTGGCCCAGTGAAACAGAAGTTAACTTAGGAGAGTGTGATGCCAGAGTCTTGGAATATAAAGCAGGTAATCTAACATATGAATATGCATTCTTGCAGACAAGAGGCACAAGTAGAAATTAACTAATTCATGTGTGGACATTAATGGACATTGCTTTCAGGTTCATGATAAATGTGTGTTAGGAGGCATCTAGATGCATTTGGTGATGCCTCATAACTTTGCAGTCATATAGTCCAGTGACTATTTGCTTATCTTGATTCCTCGAAACTAATACTGTGTGTTAAGTGGGACTGTTCTGCTTCACAGGGTTATTGTGAAGATGGATAATGAGAGCTTTGTGAAGCCCTGGTAGGTATTTTCTTATCAGTAGAACCAGGAGATGAAGTTGAGAGGGGACTTATCGGTGGTATATAGTGGGGAGAATCACTCTGCATATCCATGTCTACACTGGTTTGACCGAAAGGTTAACAATTCTCTAATCCCTACAGTAGGGCTTCATTGAGGATATGGCTTGTCAGAAGCTATTTACACAACAAGAAAAGCATGGTTTGGCCTAACTGTTCCTTCTTGGCCTTTTGATATCTTTACTCCTCTGGTTACACACACACACACACACACACACACACACACACAATAGCTCTAGCAGTCGTTTCACATTTCAGTGTGATTTTTACTCATTTTAATCACCTCTAAAGGCACTACAATGTCCATCCCTAGGAGATGTCTTCTACATCTTGAGTACATGTCTGAGTTTCTCTTGACTCCAGGTCACTTAGCCATTGCCTTCTCCAACTCAAAATGACTGTGTCAGTGTTTTATATTCCGTATTCGTTTAATAATTGCTTTTCTCAATGACTTCATGCATTCATAGACTTCTAGCATAGATGGTGCTTTGAGAAGTAATCTAATCTTCCATCACTTTGATTTACTTCACAACTCCAGGGTTACAAGATATTTTTGCCGGGACTCTGCCTTGTAGAAGAGTTTGACTGTACACACTCTGAAGGGTATCTTGTACCAAACAATGCTGTCCTCAGTGCAGAGATCAGTCGGATGACCCCATGTGTCTTTCCAGCTCCTAACTCCTATGATATCTTACAGTATGGAATCCCTTCATAACATAATAGTCCTTTATATGAAGAAATGAATATATCATCTAATTATTTATTTCCACTTTAAACCACAATGTAGCTTCTGATTCAACCACACACTGAAGTGAGAAAGCAGAGGCACATCCTTTAATATCTGCTTTAGTCTTTTCATTTTAAAAGGTAGAATTAAAATTGATGAGATCTATACATTTTTTTCTTGTGTAGGCAATAAAAACACAAACAGAAACACAAGGTCCTCTTCATCTAAGTTGTATTTATTTTTTATCAAAATCTTTCACCCATTTCATCAGTTCTAAAGTCAGTAAATCATCTAGTACCTTTTGTTTTGATACATCTGCCCCACCTGCTCCACTGGATAACATTATATGAATAATGTGCTGCTTTATCATTATCAGGATTTAATTATATCTAGCACTTTATATTTTTAAAAATGTTTATTGTTATTAATTATAATGATACAATTAGTAAAAACAAAATTTGACTGACATGGGTGGATCTTTCCTGCCAACAGTTTTTGTTAATATTTTCCAAGCAGTTTAAGAAACTGCTAATTCATATTTTGAAAAATATTATATTTACTTTTTTGACTTGCTCTTATCAAGAGCAAGTGACCTTGTCATTAACAGGGAGGAAAAATACTAAATTCCATTCATTGCTAAATCATATATTAGACCTGAGAAGGTACCTTTTAAGTACCACATAAAACAAATGTTCATCATAAAATCTAGTTCCCAAGACAGCCCCTGACAAATGGGGACATGGTTATATACACAGGCATGAATAGTAGTTGATTACTGGATGATTTTCATTCCATCAAAGTCATAAAAGGGAAATGATTTATCATAGATCATTAAAAATGCTATTATGTGTTTTAATAATTTTAAATGACTATTTTTTTAGAGCAGTTTTAGGTTCACAGCAAAATTGAGTGGGCATACAAAGATTTCTTATTACTAATTTTTTATACCAACTGAGATTGGGACTGTCAAAAATGTAAAATCCAGGCTACTTTTCTAATGGAACTGAATTTAGTAAATTTATTCAAGAACAACGACAAGAGTGAAGGCGGATATAATTGACACAGCAGCATTGGCGGGAGGCCCCCGGTCCGTCCTTGTGCACAGCTGAGGCGGATTAACCTGTTTGGCAGTTTGAACACAGCAAGTAGCCAGCCTCAGCCTCGGGCGTGTGGCTGGTTTACCAGGAGCTGTGAACAAGGGCGAGAGAAAGGACTGGCCTAGCTCAGTGAAGGGGAGCAAAGGAAGGTCTTCAGAGGCTGCGAGAACCCAACATCAGAGTTGTAACACCTGCAGATCATTCCAGACAAGGATATTCTAAGTAAGTGTTTTATAAATCACTCTGAAGTTCTCTATTTGCGACCACCTTGCATTCGGAACAAAGTGCATCTGTGAAAGGCCTAGCGACTTTAATTAAGCCTCCTTAGGACCTTGAATCTGAGAGCAGATCTATTCAGTAATGCTCATCAAGACTCACTAAAGCAGGGGTGTCCAACCCTTTGGTGTCTCTGGGTCACACTGGAAGAAGAGTTGTGTTGGGCCACAAATTAAATACATTGTGACACGTAATCATGAAAAAAGTCTCATAATGTTTTAAGTAAATTTATGATTTTGTGTTGGGTCACATTCATAGGGATCCTGGGCTGCCTGCAGCCCATGGGCAGTAGGTTGGACACAGACTAAAGGTGAAAAGATTAAGTAAAACAAAACAAAAAAACCCACCCTCATAGACACAGACAACAGTGTGGTGATTACAGAGGAAAAGAGGGTGGAAGGGGAGATTAATGGAGCTGGAGGGAGACCTGGGTGGGGGTGGTGAACACACAATACAATATACAGATGATGTATTATAGAATTATACACCTGAACCATATATAATTTTCTTAACCAATGTCACCTCCAATAAATTTAATTAAAAAAACTCACTTGATCCTGGACTCCCTTTTCACTTTAATGTTAAGTATGGTATTTGAACAAAGTGAAACCCCCTGGAACTGCCCACAGAGCCATCACGACCTGCCCTGGGAAATCACGGACACACAGTACTCGGTCACCGGCACAGTTGACATTGATAGGAACTACATGTTATTGCTTTTTCTTTGACATCACCGCAATTCTAGCATGAAACAGTTTCCTACCCCTGGTTTAAAGAGTGCTCAACTGGGATTGATTAGTAGTTTAATGTTTCTCTTCATTTTACCTGAGTGAGATAAAACTGCTCCCCATTTCTGAGCCATAAAAAAGCATGAGAGATGGCAAATCTGAGCACCAGAAGCCCATCTTCACAGGGTCTGGACTTAGATATGTTTCATAAAAGTGACCAAGTTGTAAAAGCATGAAATTATGTTTTGAGTTGTTCTTTCTTAAAATTACTTATACAGTAGTAACCTAGAGAAGATTGGTGTCAAATCCCTCTATTTTTTAAAAGCACAGCAATGAGGCACTTTAAATAATCTTGAAATATGTTCTAAAAAATAAGTAAAATTGGTGTACCTCCACTGCCTGAAAGTTCTTTGCATGTGTGTTGATTTATCACATTTCCTCATGACCGCCTCATTATCGCTACTCAAATCGCGGCACATCTGTTAGATTCTATCACGCATGTCTATAATGAGCCACCAAAAGAGTAAGTCTAAGGTGCAAGGTCGATTGTGTTAGTTCTCTGCACAGAAATCTTCAGTGACTTTCCTCCATGCCTATAGCACCGCAGTAAATCCTAACATGATTTTTGCAACTAAAATTTGAACCCAGCCCACCTCTCCAGTCCCACAGGCTCCTTCCCACAGTTCGCGGGTGCTAGAGAGCTGACGATGGTTTCTTTCCCAGACTTGCTCAGGCCCATTTCAGCCCCGCTTTGGCTCAGACTCTTTTTGCTGATTTATAAACCCCTTCCCCATTGTGGTACTTCCCAACAGTAACATCCCTACTTATCACTGCTGTCTTTTGAAATATACCATTGCCTTAAGTTTCTATTTAAATATCACCTCCTTTAAAACCCTGCTTCCCTGAGGCTATCCCACCAGAAGTAACATCTTTGTCCCTCGGGCTGCCATAGCAGTCGGTTGCTGCCTCTCTGACATCATTTATCACTCTGCACAGCTTTGTGGTTATTTGTGTACACAGAAGGTGGCCATTGCTACAGACCCTCACCTCATGGAGAATGTCTTCCACAATAAGCCCCTCCCTGACCTTGTCTTGAATTTAACTGACTATATAATTAAGAACTACACCTCTCAGGCTATATTTTAACACTCTGAAAGACTTTGGTACAATGTTAAAATAATATTTCTTCATCAATATATTTGAACTTTTTCCGAGTCTGTTCTCAGCATGTTCAGAGGCATGTTTGGTAGCTGATAGTTGAAGAAAGATATCCAACTCAAATGATTAAATAAGCATTAAAAAAATAACTGTAGTGACAAAGAAAGCCTAGTATGAAGGCCAACTTTGAAGATAACAGAACTGAATAAACAAAAACCCAGTATAACTAGAGTTTAATAAGAACCACTCTCTACAAGTTCAAAAAAGTATTACAAAATGTATTCTCTATTAGTGAGTAAAGGGAAAATAATGCGTGATAACAAACATCCATCAGTTGCCACCAGCCTCTGAGGCTGACTTCTCCCACTCTGCTCACACTAATTTCCTGAGGAAACACATATAATGTGAACTTCGCTGATACTATTTGGTTCTATCAGGAGGCGGGAAGCCTTGCAAAACTTTCAAATGTTCCTGATGTAATCAATATCTGCATAGCAATTATGCTGAGGCCTACCATCTGTTAGAACCTTCATATCTTGGATTCCTTTAGTAATTATCCAGTAGCTTTGACTCAGAAAATGATTTTTCTCTTTCAAATCACTTCTGCCAAAAGCAATACTAAGTTGTACTAAAGCTAGCAGTCTGGGAAAATTCCCACTGTCATGAAAAGCATTCTGGCCTACACTTTAGCCTTGAAAGATCTTACCTTACTATAAAGCTTGTCCTGCTTCTAACTTCTCAAGCCCTTTAGGAAGCATAATGCCTATTGTTTACATTTCCCCTCCTTAAAGCCATCTCAGAAATATTAAGGAGATAAGAGTACCTATAAAAGCCCTTAAGGTACTCTTTCATTTAGAGCAAACAATGGACTATTTATTTGCCTTATCTGAGGATGGGTGTTCCCTTCAGTTCATTAGAGAAGGCTGGGGCAGAGGAAATTTACACAAGGGACTCTGGGCCTCCCAAATCTCCTAGGAAGGGGCCAGACATTCAGGGCACCAGCTCCTCTGACCTCAGCCAGCTTGGCCATTTCTAAACGCAACATATTGTTTTGAGTAACACCCTCTTCTCTTCTTGTCGAAACGACAAATTTTTTGTAACTGAAGCAAGGTAAAGTGGATTTGAGGCTACTGTGTCATTCAGGTGTACAAATAAATAAAGACCACCCAAATGCAACAGGCTACGGTTATTTATTTGGCACTTGCAAGGGAGTCAGACACCATCACTCTTGTTTGGCAGAAATCAAAGTAGGCAGGCCAGGGAGTAGGAAAGTTTCTAAATAAAAAATAAGGAGGGCTTCAAATACACTCTGAATGGAAGTTTTTGGAATGGGAAAGTAGGAGGTGTGTTACTGAACAGAAGTGGGATTCTGCTGCCACCCTCCAGGTAAAATCCTGGAGAGCTTCCTGGTTCGCAAGCTGGTGCTCCATCCACTGAGCCACACAAGCCAAGGCAAGGCCAAACTCTTTAACACCAGAGTTTTCCTATCATTCCCCTTGTTGGTTTTTAATTATTTCCATAGGGTTATTTTATAAACTAAAACAACACGAGATACAGAAGCTACACAATTTTGGAAGAATGGCAGGCTTCTGCCTCAGAGCTCATCCCCTCTAGAACATTCAAAGAAGAATAGCCCTGCCACCGTCTGTCAGGCCAGCCCCATCCTAGGCTGGTCCCGGAGTTCCTTCCCATCCAAAATATCATCTGTTGGGAAATGCAGGCAGCTGCAGCCCAATCATCCAGGCATCCTCAAGGCAGAAGAGAGCCAGATAGCCAGAGAGCCCTCCTTTTATTTTAAATCTTCTGGACCGTAAGTCCAAGGGCTCTGGAGGCATTCAGCTTCTCAGCCAATCCTATCTTAGCCATTTACCATGGCCTCGGGCAACCTCCTTCTATGGCTCCTTCCTATTCCACCCCAGTGTTCTGATCAGATCTCTCTGTATCGAGAGGTCATTTTATATGTGGTCTGGCCATTGTCCTCACATTCAGTCTTTCACACAGTGTTGTCACTGTTTATATTGTAACCATTTAAAAAATAATTTTGTTAATCTTCACCCAAAGATATGTTTATTGATTTTAGAGAGATAGCAAGGAAGAGAGAGAAAGAAACATCAATCAGTTGATTCCTATACGAGCCCCCTGACCGGGGATCAAACCTGCAACCGAGGTATGTGCCCTGATCTGGAATTGAACCCACAATGTTTTGGTTCATGGGACAACTTCCAATTAACTGAGGCACCCAGCCAGGGTTATTTTAAAATAATTTTTAAACAAAATAATATCTAGGAATATCTATCAAAAAGAGTAGAAGCAAGCTATAAATTCATGCCTCGATAGTAATTCTAGAATCATTTATATTTTAAAGAAGAGCACTGGTTTTCTGGCCTAAAAGAATGCATTATCATGAAAGATGTTTCATCAAAGTAGCATCAAAAAATCATTTGATTATGAGCTGGAAACAAACGCTGTCCAAATAGTATCTGTTTCGGTTGGTCCAGTTTCAAAATAAAATTATAAAAACATAAGTGGCTTGATAGGTCAACTTTTTTACCAAGTAGGTATTGGAAAACAAAAGAACAAGGCTTCCAGAATTAAAAAACAAAGGAAAGGATGAGACAAGCAGACTTAAAAAGGTGGCTGCGAGGGTAATGCACAACATAGATGTGATAAATGCATTGTAAACAAAGCCAGCAGGACTTGGAGATTGACTGGATATGGGGAGGAAGAGGAAAGAGAGTTCTAGGATGACTCCCATGTTTCTGATTTGGGTGATGTAGATTATGAGACTGTTAGCTGAAATTGGGCATATAAGAGTGAAAACATTCAGAGGGTATATTCAGGAAGAAGAAGAAAGGGGGAAAAAAAAGAAAGAAAACAAACAAACCTCCAAAGCTCTAGAGGAGAGACAGAACTAAAGATACAGATTTTGAGTCATTTACTCAACACATATTTTTGAATGGGGAATTTAAATATTAAACAACTAACTAATTGAAACTGTAATAAGGACTATGATGGAGCCAAGAGAGCATCTCACAAAGGGAAACACCACTATTTTGGATAATCAGGAAATGCAGAAGTAATACATAAACAATAGATGATATGTGTATAAGTGGGAGTTAGCTCATCACTGGGATGGCAGTTATTCCTGGGAGAGGTAATAGTGTGCACAAAGGCAATAAGACAGAAATAAGTATATTCAGAAAAGGAATAAGTATATACAGAAAAGAAGCTGATGTGGCTAAAGTAGAGGAAATGGAGGGTTGAGTGGCTCCAGACATGACGGATGAGATAGATGGACATTATATTATACAGGACCTTGTGATCCATATTCAGAATTTGGGATATTATCTTAAAACAGAGGGAAGGCCTTAAGATAGAAGAATTATGTGAACAGATTTGCATTTTCAAAAGATCATTTTGCTAACAATGAAGTCAGAGTACTGAAGGAGTGCAAGAGCACATGTAAGGGACCAGTACGGAGGCTATTAAAGTAGGCTAGGTGAGTGGTAACAATAGCTTGAACTGCATAATCGTCATACAGACAAAGGGAAATAGGTCAATTTCAGAAATCATTAGAAGAAATATTGGAACTTTTGGTAAGTGGTTCAAAAGGGAGATAAAGGACCAGAAGATGTCAAAGATATCTAGCTTGTGCAATTGAAAAGATAGCAGAGTAGTTCTCTGAGATAAAAAATAATGGGGGAGAGCTAGGTGTGGAGAAGAAATTATGAGCTTGGTTTTGGAAATGTGAAGCACAGGATGCTCATAAGATAAACAAGCAGAGATGACAAGAAGACAGTTGGTTCTATAGATCTAGAGTTCAGAGAAGAGTTAGAGTCAACAGAAAGAAAGCAGAGAGTTTTAGATGGCGGTTGAAGGTTGGGAACAGAGAGTAAGAAACAGACCTGAGATAAAACTTTCAGAAAGATCAACTATTTAAGGCCAGAGGCAAAAGTGAAGAGGAGGAGAAAAATCCAAAGATTGTAAGGTCACCAAAGGTGAAGGAGCGTTTCAGTAACTAAGGTGTAGTGAACTGTCTCAGTACTCCTGCAGGAACAAGCAAGAGGAAAATTTTAAACAAAACAGCATTGGTTTAGTGGCATGCATATCATTAATGACTCTCAAGGAGTGCTTTCAGCACTGCAGTGATGATAAAAACCAGGCTGGAATAGGTTCAAACCTGAGCAGGATTTGAAGAAATGGGGACAATCAGCATAGACAATGCTTTCAAGAAGGACAGGGATGAGAGCTTGATGGAAAAGGTGGATTTGAAGAAGGCTTTGCTTTTATTTTAAAAATTGGGAACTTCCAGCCAAGATGGAGGGGTATGTAGATACACTGGGCCTCCTCGCACAACCAAAAGGACAACAACATATTTAAAAACAAAAAACAACCAGAACTGCCAAAAAATCGAACTGTATGGAAGTCCAAGAACCAAGGAGTTAAAGAAGAAAAACATCCATCCAGACCTGTAGGAGGGGTGGAGAAGGTCAGCTGGGCAAAGAGGACTTGTGGCAAGGCAGCGGCTGGAGAACCCAGGTGGGCGAGGTGGCAACTGGCAGAGTGGCCTGTCCCACATTTGCATGCAGATAAACCAGGAAAAACAACTGGGGAGCGAGACAGATCCCACAACCCAGGGTTCCAGCATGGAGAAATAAAGCCTCAAACCTCTGACTAAAAAAACCTGTGTGGGTCGAGGCAGCGGGAGAAACTCCCAGCCTCACAGGAGAGTTCATTGGAGAGACACACAGGGTCCTAGAGTGTACACAAACCCACCCACCCAGGAATCAGCACCAGAAGGGCCCAATTTGCTTGTGGGTAGCAGAGGAAGTGACTGAAAGCCCGCTGAGAGCCAAGCAAACAGCATTGTTCCCTCTAGGACCCCTACCCTATATACAGTACCACAATGCAGTGACCTCGGTTGCCCCACCCTGGCAAATACCTAAGGCTCCACCCCCTACTATATTAACAGGCATGCCAAGACAAAAAGAAAAGGCCCAAATGAAAGAACAGATCAAAGCTCCAGAAAAAATACAACTAAGTGACAAAGAGATAACCAACCTATCAGATGCACAGTTGAAAACATGGGTAATCAGGATGCTCACAGAATTGGTTGAGTATGGTCACAAAATAGAGGAAAAAGTGAAGACTACAAAAAGTGAAATAAAGGAAAATGTACAGGGAACCAACAGTGATGGGAAGGAAACCAGGACTCACATCAATGGTTTGGACCAGAAGGAAGAAATCACATTCAACCAGAAAAGAATGAAGAAACAAGAATTCAAAGAAATGAGGAGAGGCTTAGGAACTTCCAGGACAAATTTAAATGTTCCAATATCCAAATCATAGGGGTACCAAAAGGAGGAAAGGAAGAGCAAGAAGTTGAAAACGTATTTGAAGAAATAATGAAGGAGATGTTCCCCAATCTGGCAAAGGAGATAGACTTCTATGAAATCCAGGAAGCTCGGAGAGTCTCAAAGAAGTTGGATCCAAGAAGGAACACACCAAGGCACAACATTGCCCAAGATTAAAGATAAGGAAAGAATCTTCAAAGCAGAAAGAGAAAAGGAGACAGTCGCCTACAAAGGAGCTCTTATTAGACTATCAGCTGATTTCTCAAAAGACACCTTGCAGTCAAGAAGGGGCTGGAAAGTATTCAAAATCATGAAAGGCAAGAACCTACATCCAAGATTACTCTATCCAGCAAAGCTAGCATTTAGAATGGAAGGGCAGATAAAGTGTTTCCCAGATAAGGTCAAGTTAAAGGAGTTCATCAGCACCAAGCCCTTATTATATGAAAAGTTAAAGGGACTTATCTAAGAAAAAGAAGATGATAAAAAATATGGACAGTAAAATGACAACAAACTCTCAACTATCAACAACGGAGCCTAAAAAAAAACAAAACTAAAAACAAACTAAGCAAACAACTAGAACAGGAACAGAATCACAAAAATGGTGATTATATAGAGGGTTATCAGAGGGGGAAGGGGAGGGGGAGACTGGGGGAAAAGGTACAGAGAATTAGTAATATAAATGGTAGGTAGAAAAATAGACAGGGGGAGGTTAAGAATAATATAGGAAATGTAGAAGCTAAAGAACTTATATGTACGACCCATGGACATGAACTAAAGTAGGGGGAATGCAGGGTAGAGGGGAATAAAGGAGGGGAAATGAGACAACTGTAATAGCATAATCATTAAAATATATTTAAAATGTAAAATTGGTAAGGCTAGAGCAGGTTCAATTGTTACTAGGATGGAAACAGTAAAGTCAAAGGGACTGAAAAAATAGTTGTGAGAAGGGCTAATAGATAGTAGAATTCCTGAAGAGGATCATGGAGAGAACACCAGTGGAAAGAGGGATTCACCAGCATACCATGATGTTAAGTAAACCATAAGGTCAAGTGCTCAAGAAGTATGATTGTCTGATCAGCATGAGTGGATGTAGATCAACTATGTGATCTCATAATCATGATGGGAGGGACTACTGTGTAAACAACTTCTGAAATTGAAGCCTCAGAGCTGTCCGATTCATTATTTAAACTTTGAGCTCTGTTCACCCACTTACCGTCATTTATTTTGTACAGTTGAATACTTTATCCAGGTACACTAGCAATGCGGTGATTTTACAGCAGCAATAGAAAAGTGAAATGGAGTTTTAAAATTTAACTACTGCAAACTTAGTCAACAACTGGAATCCCCTGTATCTCTGAATTCTGCTGCCCTTTAAGTTTGATTGCACAGTGTTCTGACTGTGCACCAGAAGGAATGGTGTGTCATAACCGTGTAACAGAAACAACACTGATTGGGGAGGCAGGAGAATTGAATTCTTGCTCTACTTCTCCCACCAACTCCTCCAGCTTTGAGCAAATCACAGCCACTCCGGGGACTTAACTAAAAGATATTTAAGAACTCTGACAGCTTAGAGTCCATTATCCATGATGAGCTAATAGCTTGATATGGCAATACTTATACTAGTGAAAACAGTGTGCTCTGGGGATATTCTTTACCAACTGGAAACTCTTAAACTAGAGGAGAAATCATCATCATAATTCTGATTGAGTCCCAAGTGATTCTTATTATCAAGGATGTTTAGTAAACACTCTTCTCAGACATCAAGATGTTGGTTGAGAATGAGGACAGTAAAATAATATAAGACATAGTATTAAATACTAATTTTAGTCATACTCCCAGGTACAAAACTGTATTAAAGCAAGTGAGTTCAGGGTAAAGTTGGAAGGTACAGGAGGTGGATGTGATAGCTGATCTTGGTAGGAGTAATAGCATGGAGCTGGTCAACCAGTCAATCCTCAAAAAGGCCACGAAACAGACCAAAGTGAAGCCCATCTGTTTCCCCAGCTGAGTCTAGGATTTGATCTCAACTGTGTCGGTCTTTGCTTGCCTTTTCTTAGAAGCAGAGGGCTATCCTCCAAAGGAAAGAAAAAACTGTGCTTGTTACAGCGGAGATAGCATGGAGATATTTTAGTAGAGTGCTAAGAACTCTTAAATCAAGACTTGAACTTAAAGACTAGCTTTAACACTTTCTGAGCGACCTTGAACAGTTATGCTATTTGTAATCCTTAGTTTCTTCATCCATAAAATAAGTGTCATAGTACTGTTCTCATAGGGCATCATGTGAATTAAATGATGTTAGATATATAAAACGCTTAGCAGTTCCTGCAAGAAGTAAACTGGAAAAACTTTAGCCACTTTTGTATTTGTAGCTGAACCAGAATTGTAAACTTTTAATTATGGTGACCAGTAAAGAGCAGTGTTAAATATAGCACATTTTACCTTTTCTGTATGGTTGTCAATGCCTGGTGGATACATATAGGGAAAAAAGGGCAAAAGAGTTTATCTATTCTAAATAGTAAACATAATATTTTAGAAAAGGAAAAGTCATCATACCAATACCAGGCCTGTGAAAAAAACTGATACAGTGTAGGCAGGAACAGAGGGACCCTAGAAAACCCATGTCAAAAAAACTTCTTAAGTCACATTACCATTTTATTGTAGAAAGTTTCTCTGCTATTATAAGCACAGAATATTTTTCTATTTGTTTCTTTTTTATTCAATTGTCTTCATGTCTTATAGTTTTCAAAATATAGATCGTATACCTCATTGGCTAAATTCATTTCTAGGTTTTTAAAATTTTATTGATGCAGCTGTAAATGGGATTGTTTTCTGATTATTTATAATTAGTGTGTAGAAATATAATAGATTTTTGTGTATTGATTCTGATCCTGCACTTTACTCAATTTGTTTATTAGTTCTATTCATTTAGTTTTTAGATGAACTCTTTAGGATTTATGGCATCTACAGATAAGGAGTTTTACTTCTCACTTTCCAACTTGCATGTCTTTTATTTCTTTTTCTTGCCTAATTTCTGTGGCAAGGACTTCCAATGCTATGTGCAATACAGATGATGAGAGCAGGTATCCTTATCTTATTTCTGATCTTAGAAAAATACCTTTCAGCTTTTTACCACTGATTATGATGTTAGGTGTGGGCTTGTCATATACGGCCTTTATTATTTTGAGGTACATTCCCTCTATACCAGCTTTGTTAAGAATTTTTACTATAAATGGATGTTGAATTTTGTCAAATGCTTTTTCTGCAGCTATTGGCATGATCATAAGATTTTTGTCTTTTTTTTGTTAAGGTGGTTTAGCACATTGACTGATTTGCAGATGTTGAACTATCCTTGCATCCTTGGAGTAAATCCTGCTTGACCACAGTGTATGATTCCTTTAATGTATTGTTGAATTTGGTTTCTAAAAGTTTGTTGAGGATTCCTCCATCTATGCTTATCAGGAATATTTACCTGTAATTTTCTTTTTTTGTGGCATCCTTGTCTGGTTTTAGTATTTTTTGATATTTTTTTAAATGTTCCATTGGTCTTTGTCTGTTTTTCTACCAATATCATACTGTTTTGATTATTATTGCTTTTTAGTATAATTTGAATGCAAGGCATGTGGTCCTCCTGCTTTGGCTATTCAGAGTTTTTGTGCTGTTTCCTCAGAAAGTGCCATTGGAATTTTGATGCAGATTGCATTACATCTGCATATTGCTTTGGTTAATATGGCCATTTGAACTGTTAACTCTACCAACCCATGAATGCAGAATATCTTTCCATTTTTTAATCTTTTCAATTTCTTTCAAAAATGTCTTATAGTTTTCAATGTATAGGTCCTTCACATCCTTTCTTTGTTACATTTTTCCAAAGTATTTTATTCTTTTTATTGTAATTTCAAAAGGAATTTTTATTTCTTTTTTCTGAAATTTCATCACTAGTATCATATACAGGAATACAATGAACTTTTGTAAATTGATTTTGTATCCTGCAAGTTTACTGTATTTGTTTATGGTTTCTAGTAGTGTGTGTATGTGTGTGTGTGCGTGCGTGCGTGTGTGTGTGTGTAGCCATTATGATTTTCCATATAAAGAATCATGTCCTCTGCAAATAGTGACATGTTTACTTCTTCATTCCCAGTTTGGATGACTTCTTATTTCTGCCTCTTGCCTGATTGCTCTGCACTATGTTGAATAACAGTGGTGAGAGTGAGAATCTTTGTCTTATTCCTTATCTTAGAGGAAAAGCTTTCAGTTTTTCACCACTGAGTATGGTATTTGTCATATATGGCTGTTTTCACTTCTTTTCATTGATTTGATTTCTGAGCTCTTTAAACTGCCTGTCTGTGTGTCTTGTACCTCATCAAGTTTCTTCAGAACTGCAATCTTGAATTCTCTGCTATTTAAATCACATATTTCCATATCTTCAAGTTTGTTTATTGGAGATTTTTTATTTTATTCCTGAGTTGCCTCATTACCTTGGTTATTCATGGTGTTTGATGGATTTCTTCTCTGTCTAGGCATCTATGGGAATGAAATTATTTTCTTAAGGGCTGAAGTTCTCTAATGGATTGATAAGAAGTCTTTCTTTCATTTTCAAGTTGTGGCTAAAGAACAATTTTTTAGTTTCTCCTTTGGTGCTCTGGCTTCTAGGGTCTCTACAGGGTAGTGGAAAATGCCCTGTACTCCCTAGGGCAATGAAGTCTCCTCTGCAAGCAGGTCACCTCAGTCTCAAAGCACCACTGCAGTGGGGGAACACGCTGGGCAACGGGTTCTGAGTTGTGCAACCCCAGTGCCATCCCCTAAACCAGAAGCAGCCCAAATGGCTGGGAGCAGGATGAGCTGGGAGAGGCTGGCCAGTGCTTTTACAGCTTTGTCTCTCCCATTAGTGGCGACTGCCAGACCGTTGTTGCCTCCCCTCTGTATCTCTACTCCGTTCCTCCACTGTCACTGGGATTAACCGCAGTGTTCCTCTGCCACTGGGGTGGGGGGAATACTTCTCTTACTCTACTGCTCAGGGATGCAGAAAATACGCTCTGTGGCCCAGCCCTCACTGCTACAGATTCTTCTGGTACTCGCTGCTAGCTCCGGGGATGTGAGTGGAGGTGGCCAGGCACTGTGCCTTGGCTCTTCTGCCTGGCAGTGGCACCACCAGACAACCATGACTTTCAATAGTTTTCATTTTTATTTTCAAAATTTTTTATGAATGGCAAGTATCTATGAGGTTTTCACAGATACTTTTTTTTTAAGATTTTATTTATTTATTTTTAGAGAGAGGTGAAGGGAAGGAGAAAGAGAAGGAAAGAAACATCAATTTGCGGTTGCATCTCACATGCCCCATACTGGGGACCTGACTTGCAACCTGGGCATGTGCCCTGACTGGGAATCAAACCAGCAACCCTTTTGTTTGAAGGCCCGCACTCAATCCAATGAGCCACAGCAGCCAGGACTCATGGATACTTTTTGTAGCTGCCTTCCAAGTAGTCATTAATTTAGGACAAATAAAAATTTCACACATGCTGATAATTTTTAAAAATCTACATTTGTTAGAAGGTTTTTAATTTTTTATCAAGAGTTATCTATCTAATGTAAAAATCTTTGTTTTTAAGTTACCAAATTTAGTTTGAAACCTTTCCCATTTAGTCAGAAGAACACTTTGATTTTCATCTAGTCTTGATTTGAACAGTATACTTAATTCCCCTCCTACCGCCAAAAAGTGTTATAGACATTTTTGTTCCCATACTTTTGGTTATGGTGTTTGTGTGTGAATACTCATAAAGTGGGCTTACTGTTTTTCAGGCCAGCTCATCTGTTATAGCCACTTTGGATGGGATGCCCTGTGTCTGTTCATTAGGATGGTGACCTGACCTACTCTGTTTTCATCTTCCCAAGAACATGTTTCAGATGCCCCAAGTTGGAAACTTTTCTCTTGTCTTATTTCATAAAATGACTCTGGAATATTCAACTTGTCAATACACAGTTTTGCATTTTCTAATCCTTCACTGTGTGAGGTTGAAGGACAGCATACAGGACACAACACCTGTAAGCTCTATTTTGGTCTCAGCTGTGTTTATACCTGCTCACATCATTAGATGGGGAAGAAAGTGAGGGAGAGTTGGCCTGAGACCTCCAACTGCCTTTCTCTCCACAATCTTTGATGCGTATAGTTGATACTCATATATACTGTTTAAAAAGTATGATACAGAAATACCTTAGATCCCCCCATTTCCAAAATCCTGGAGCAGCCACTGTATTTAGGAAACCTGAAATCCCAGACTCCCTTTTTCTGATTCTTTTATCTCCTGGTCTGACAATTCTCACCCTAACATTACATGTGGAGAGCTATGGACATTTTCCGAATGTTCTCTTTTTCTCCTTCTCCCCCTCCATCCTTTCCCCCCCCTTCCCCCTTCTCCTCCTCCTCTTTCTTCTTTTCCATATTTAAAATGTGGGCTCATCGAATGGTCTCCTAATTTAACTTAATTTCAGTTTCGGTAAACTTTGTCTCTCCTTTGTTGTCCCTATGAAATATTTTTTTCCTTGGTTTTGTTGCTAGAAATTCCATCCAATAATGAAAGCTGTTTAACTATTTGAGTTTTTGTTTAAAGAAAAGATAAAGCCATCATTTTACATGGTCTGCAAAATGTTAACTATCAACTTCAGATAAATAGGAGACAATTTAAAATAGTATATATGAAGTTTCTGTAGGAGGAAGATATGTGCTTCTTCCTAGTGTGATAAGAATTTACCAACCACTTTACTTTTCAGACCCCTTTGGAAAGCAATCCAAACCATGTTCCTTAGTTTTCCCTTACAAACATCTCCTCAAACATGTTATTCTCATATCAGAAGCAGAATGACAACCTCTTACATTCCACTTAGTGCAATTGTAGTTTTCCTAGCAAAAAGAAAAGTCAACCTCAATATACCTAAAAGCTCAATAATTCTGAGACCAATAATGAAAATTTTTTCTTCCTAAGAAAATAACACTCTGCACATTATCTGGGGGTGGGGCATGGAAATGGGCCTTCGGGTTATCTATGGTTCCCTAAAATATATAATATTTTTTCTGACAACTTCATTTGTAATTTACAATGCACATGGATAAGCTATCAGTCATGTGAACATTTGAAGGAAGACCAAAAAAAACCCCCAGAAAACACTATTAAATAAAAGATTATTAATCTTAATCTTTTATAGTAAGGTCTCAAAGCCTATATGAGCATATTTTTTTTCCTGTTCACTGAATGTTACATTGAACACATCTGGTCTTTGGGAGACAATGAAATATTAAGTCCAGGTTCCCAATAAATAAAACAAAATAGAATGTCATTAAGCTCAGTAAACAAATATTTGGCTTGAATAGTGTGTATATAATAAACCACATTATTTCAGGAAGTAACTCAGCTGACCTAATTTAATAGGTAGAGAAAATGAAATAACTCTATGCCACTGCCTGTCTAATGGCTACTGAACCACTTGACTATACAAGAGCAAGTGTAATATTCAGAATACAAAATACTTTATTTAAATATATCTGACATTTCCATTTTATTACAAAAGTGAGCAGTGTTGAGTCCACATGTGATAAATTCATACCCATCTCCATGTAAATTTTAACCAAAACAAAATAAAAGAAACAGGAAATTTTACAATCATTTCAAACACAACATACACATCTTCTTGATTCAAAAATAGAAAAGAAATACAAAACAGTGGATGGGATTTTCTTGTTTCAGAACTGAGAGCAGATACAGACTGCTGGCAGGTGTGGTTCCAGTGGGTAATGAAAACTAAAAATGTCACATATGATATGGGACTAAGCCAGAACTCACAGCCTAACACTAAGGGCTGCATTGGGGCATTCCCAGCCATGGATGGAAGCTCAGAACAAGGTACTTACTGTTTTGTGAACCAGTGGTTAAAGCTTTTATAATATTGCATCACTAGAGAGACAAGAAGAAGTAAATAAGGCCTAGAAATCAGGGCACAGACTTCACTATTCACAATCTTGGCATTGAGATTTGCACTATTAATAGTATCACTATGGGATGGAGGCCCTAAGAGATACTAGGGAACAGGACAGTCTTCTAGTCAAGATAAACATGGCAACCAATATTCCAAAATTCACAAGAAAAACTAATTTAGGAACAATAAACATGAGATGAATTCAATCTAATAAAATTAAAATCCAATAGAGCACTATAAAAATCAATTTAAAATACAAATGTTAAGGATCCTTAAAAAGATTCTTAATAAGACAAGGGTTCACTGGACTAAAAGAAAAATATATAGAATAAGAATAAAGAAAACAAAAAATGAAAAATAGGGAGGTAAAAATACTACAAATGAATAATATACTAATAGAAATTTTAAAAAATCAAAACCAGAAATATATTTAACTACAATATAAATGCTCATTTTATATGTACTATCTTAGATTTACTGCACTAAAGAGTCCAGTTCTCCACTCCTCTCTGTATCTTTTCCCTGTGATAAGAGATTTTGCAGTCTGACAAAGAGGAGTATGTGTTCCTAGTCAAGGACTTTGGGTTCAGTCATATGACTTACAATGCACTATTACTGAGTATCATGTGACCAAAGACTTGAAAAGAGCTTCCATTCTTGAGCTAGCTCTCTTGACCATTTGCCACCACCATGAGAAGCACATGCCTGGTTGAGCAGAACTCAACCACCCCAGCCAGATACAGGCTAGATCAGCAAACCTCCAGCTGTACCCTAGACAGGAGCAAACCCAGGTGGGAACAATGGAACCACTCAGCTGAGCCTGTAGGTCAGTGAACCCACAAGATGGTTGTTTCAAGTCCCTGTGTTTTGAGAGTAGCTGGTTATGCAGCATTTTTGTGGCAATAGCTAACCAATACATATTGCACTGTTTTCAACAACCTTTTATTTGGCCAAAACTTTCCACCAACAACTGTTAATTAGAGTTTTTGGCTTCAACCATGATTTAATAGCCAAAAAAATTTAACAAAGTCAAAAACTGAATCAAAGAATATAGAGTTTATACTTCCTACATTAACAAAAATGGGACTTGTAATTTTCTCTTTCCATATCATTCAATTCAATACACTAGAAAAAGAACAATGGAACAAACATAAAGGAAGAAGGAATAAAATTATAAAGAGTAGAAATGAATGAAATAGAAAGCATAAAGTAAAATGGGATTGAGATCTTAACTAAAACTTTGAGTTGATTGTTAAGATAAATTAATAGCATAAAAACATCACCACTGTTTGAGGGGGGGAAAGGAATTCCTTAAAAACATATAGCAAAGAACAGAATACAAATGCAGGCATAATAAGGAAAAATAAATTACTTCAGTAAAGGGATAAAAATAGCGAGTTAAACATTTTCGAAATCATATTCTCCATATTCTTATCTTCACAAATACACCCTCCCTAAACAATCTCCCTTTATGCACATAATCTTAGTTACTACATATTTTCTAGTAGTTATAAAATTGTTATTTTCAGGACATACTAAAGATTCAGATATGAAATTCTGATTGTCTCTTACTAGACAAATATAATTGGATATAAAACAGTATCTCAAGATCAGCATATTGTTCTAACTCCACTAACCTTTCCAGCAATCATTTCATAAATTTTCAATCTGAATTTCCATCAGGGTTAATGAAATGGCCACCTGCCCAGGTACTAATAGATAAAACTTTAACTCCTTTCACTCCCACTCCATTAGTTTGGTAATTTAGTTCTATGAATTCTTCTATTAGCTTTCAAGGAAAAATATTCAATGCTTAATAATCTATATTGTTTGAGACACATAACGACACTATAAAAAGTTTCCTGATGAGAGCCTACAATATCTTTATGTTTTATTAACTATTATAATTTGATTTTACTTTCAAAAAATGCATCATTTTGCTTTCAACATAGTGAATGGTATATTAAAAACTAAACTAAACCAAGTTTATGCCTTACTGATTTAACCTTGAATATTTGCAACAATCCCTTCATAGATTATCTGTAACAATAAATATCCCTTCCATGCTTCCAGGATATAGAAATAGAAAAGGCATATTGAACTACTTTAAACAAATTTAGAAGAGCAGTATATTTAGGGAAAAAATATTTTCTGTTGTTCATTTATTAATAGATTTTTTCATTCAAAGTCAGTGAACATTGTGCTCTAGGTATGGAAGTTACATCTGTGGAACAATAAAAAATACATATATTGGTCTCTTCTCCCAGTTCCTTGCACATAGCTCCTAAAACTCTTGTAATTTGCTAAGAGCATCATTTGTTTTGCTAAGAGCATCATTTGGTCTTTGAGCTCCTTAATCCCTTGGAATTTTCTTGGTAATAGAAATGTC
Organism: Tonatia bakeri; assembly: GCA_004024845.1. NCBI lineage: Eukaryota > Metazoa > Chordata > Mammalia > Chiroptera > Phyllostomidae > Tonatia > Tonatia bakeri. The sequence goes on along the minus strand of PVIA01003004.1, from coordinate 77,552 downwards.
ATTGTTCTAATGAGGTGATTCTCTGTGGGCTTTCGGTTAGGAGCTTGTCACCAGAAAGACCAAGTCATGATTGGAATATTAGAACTTTTAGCCCTTCCCTCAACCTTCTCAGAGGGGATGGAAATTGAGCTAATAAGTGCAGTAAAGAAAATAAAACAGGGACAGAAAGAAAATTGTAATAAAGGTACTATAAATATGGTGGTTTAGGAGTCCTTTCTGATTAAGGAATATTTTAAGCAAAAGCTTCAAGGAAATGAAGGAGCCAGCCATGTGGATCTGAGGAAAGAGCATCCCAGACAGTAAGGTTAGCAAGTGCAAAGGTCCCGAGTGTTTGGCATGTTTGAGATAAAGCAAGGCGGTCATTATAGCCAAGAAGAATGAGTTAAGAAAGGTGAAGCAGAAGATAATGGGAATCTACCCAATGGGCTGGAATGACTAGGTCAATCCAGTAAAGCTTGATAGACCTTTGTAAGAACATTGCCTATTTCTTTGAGTTACATGAAAATCTATTGATGGGACAAACACAATTATTTAGGGCATTCTATGTGAATTGTCAGAATGAAACCAGATCACCAGCTATTTGAATATCCTTGAGCATACATTTAGTATTTTAAATGTAAATTTATAGTTACATTTATTGACTATAAAAATCTAAAAACCATACTCCTACAATCCAAATGTAACTTTTATAACAACAAACTTTGTTTTCCCAATGATAACAAGAAAATGTTGAACAAAATTCATGATTTAGGGTAGCTATTCCATTAAAGCCACCAAATCTTTCTTTCCCAAAAAGCGCTCGTAGAGATGCATGAAAGATAAGAACTAAATAACAACAACAATAATGAATATTATTTTTATAAAGAGAAAAACTTTACCAATATGGTATGCTCATATTTTACCTCATGTGACACAAGGTCATAAATTCAGATTAAGGCAGCTGACCATAGTAATGGGTCCTGATTGTACAATAAGAGTTAAGGTAAGCAGACAGCAGTGAATCTGAGTTACAATGTAGCCTGAGAGAATGAACAAAAAGACTTGCATGCAAGTAATATCATAACATGAAAATAGTACTTTTTAATAAAAACAAAAGATATTTCTTAACATATTTTCCAGACATTTTAAATGCTAGGGAAATTGCATGGATCCAATTCAAAACCAAGTATTGGGAGATCTACTTTTAAATAATTCTTGAATGCATTTGCTCCTCGCCAACCACTTCCTCATGTATCCTATTTCAGTAGGCTCTTTGCCTGTTCCCTCACCCCTCACACTACACTAGAATATTCTCAGAGGCAGCGAATAAGTGGTTAAGAGTGAGGGATCTTAACAGATCCAAACTGCCATTTTGAATGCGTAAACTTTGGACATGTTCCTAACTCATTTATTTGTAGTGTGGATAATAATAGTATTTCATTCACAGCATGATTTGATAATGTATTTAAATCAAGCACTCATAGATAACTTGATGATCATGATGATTGATGATTGCCAGAATAATCTTCTAAAATATGAATCTGATCCTACCCTTGTCTTGGTTAAAAAATAATCATTCAATGTCTCTCCACCACCAAGAGATGCAGAACAATCCCATACAGCATGCAGAGCCCCTCATGACTGCTTGGTATCTTCTTTTTGAGGCTTATTTCCTATTGCTCCCCCATTAACCATGTATTCCAGTCATACTGAACTACTAGCCTTGGGCCTCATCACTCCATACTACCTTTGAACATACTACCATTCCCTCCATTTCGACTGCCTTCTCCCCACTCTGACTTTTCTAAACAGCAAAACTAACATTAAAATTTTAGTTCAACTGCCCTGGCTATTGTAGCTCAGTTGGTTAGAGTATTATTCCCTAAACTGAAAGGCTGTAGGTTTGATTCCGTCAGGGCATATACCTAGGTAGCTGGTTTGGTCCTCATTGGAGCACGTACAAGGGGCAATTGATTGATGTTTCTCTCTCACATCGATGTTTCTATCCCTCTCTTCCCCCCTCCCTTCCCCTCTCTTTAAAATCAATAAGCATGTCCTCAGTGAGGATAAAAAAACTAGCTCGACTTATACCCTTTCTCCCTGAGAAGCTCTTCCTGAAGAAATAGGGATCTCTCTCTCTCTCTCTCTCTCTCCCTCTCTCCGTCTCTGGGATCCCATAGAGCTTTGTACATCTCTCGGAGTTGACAAGGAATTAATGTGGTGTTAGCTGTTGACCTCTCTGTTCCCCTTCACTGTCACCACTACCACCAGAGGGTGATCTTCTAGGCCTAAGAGTGCCATGTTCCCAATTTCCACATCCTCGCTTACTGGTAGAGTGCTAAGCACATGCTACACCTCTGATTATTGTTCACTGAATGAATTTAAGCTTCAAATATGTTTTTTTTTTCATAACGGAAAGTTTTTTTATATACTGCTATTAGAACTCTGAACAGTTTTAAAGATGTTTAGCATTTCAGTAACCATTGTGATACCTGTGGTGATGGAAATGATAAAACAATAACAACACATTTATTCTATGAAACTTAAGAAATAATTTGTGTAATAACAGGCATCTCTAAACCAATGACTATTACTGAAATGAAAGTTGGTAAAAAATTCTTAAATGTTGCTATAGTTTTTAAAAAATTTTATTGATTTTTCTAGAGGAGGAGAGAGAGACAAAGAGAGGGAGAGAAATATTGATGTGGGAAAAAAACGTCGTTAGGAGGTCTCTTGCACGCCCTCAACTGGGGACCTGGCCTGCAACCCAGGCTTGTGGCCTGACTGGGAATTTCACTAGTGACCTTTCAGTTCACAGGTCAGTGCTCAATCCACTGAGCTTCACCAGCCAGGGCAACATTGCTATAGTTTTGATGAGTCATAAAAATAAAATATAAATTGACTGAATGACAGAATGATTTGCACAGTTAAATGATATAGTCACAATAACTTTTTTTTACTATTAGTTTTAGCAGTTAGACTTTAAAGAACAAGTTTGGTAGATTGTTTTGTATATAGCATCAACTTGTAGTCTTTAAAAATATTCTGAAAGTGTAAAAATCAGAGCAAATTTTTAATATGAAATTGTTTTTTCCCCTTTCTTCAGAATAGTAAAATTCAGGAGCTGTCTTTAAAAAAAATGTATACTCTAAAAGAACTTATATAGAAAATGAATTCAATCTTAACTGTTTTGCTGGTCATTTTAAAGTTTCATGAAAGAACATATATTTAAAATAATAATTTCTCAAAGTTTTCAATATGTTGACTTGATTTAGTGACATTAAAATTTTAGGTGTATGATGCCTGGAATTTCTAAATTCTATAACTGTTCAAATATTGGCTAATACAGAGTTCAACGTTGAAATAAGCTCTAGTGTTTAAGTAGTGTAGTGCAGGAATTTTCAGAGTGTATTAACCACATATAAGATAAGATTCTGGATCATCATACAAGAGATATCCAAAACCATAGAAAAGCATCCCACTATAAATGCAATAGTGTGGGATGACATACAGAAGCTCTTTGCCTCCTTGGCCACCCTGAACGTGAGTTTGCCCAGCCAGGGCAGCAGTTAGAAGCAATCAACCTTCCCTTCCTCATGCTTGTGTAGTGGTGGGCTCCTGGCACCAGCAGCTCCCTTTGCCTTCCTCAAATCTCAGGAAAAGTAGAGGGAGCAGTGTCCTGGCAGCGTGGACCTCAGTTGTAACACTGCTCCTCAAACTTCCTCTGCACCTGCAGTGCGCATCAAGCTGTGTATAAAAGAAGACAATGGGGAACTTGCATTTCACTAAAAGACCATTATACCTTCCACTCAATTGTAAAAACATATTATATTTTGTGTATTGAGAAGTAATCAGTACAGAGATAGTATACTGGTAGCACAGAGGCAAATAGGAAACTGGAAATGAGAGTTCTTACAAGTTCTGGTTAATGCTTATTCCCCATGTGAGATATGCCGATTATATTGTACTTATGTTGACACTTCTCTTCTCCGTCCAGTGATTTACATATTGATCTTAAATTGAGTTAATTTTAGCTAGGTTAAAAATTTTAGCTATTCACATGTATATACACTGTGAGGGGAAAAAAAGGAATTTTTCATGTTTGTAAATGATAATATTGACAAAGAAAATTTCTATTTTTTTTTCAGGCAAGGCTAGTCATTTATTTTATTAACATTTTCAGCATTGATTAAAATAGCTCTCTTGAATCAAAGAAAATGTTTGAATTCATAAATACATTTCAATGTCACAGCCTTGCACTTCACAATGGGTGCCAGGACTCTACTACTAGTTCTCTCTAGTTCACATAGTAGCTATGGTGTAGACATAACCCTCTTCTCTTTCAATGTTCTAAGTAAGTGTTTTATCAAATGTCTTTTTTGAACAGGCAGGCAACCCACAAATGCCATCTACACATAAACATCTGTCTTTGTACACTGTTTGCAAAATAAAATCTATTCATCGTCCTCAGATAAACAAGGTTGCTTCCTAAACAATTCTGTCAACATTTCTTGAAACTCGCAATCTGTCGTCATCAAAATTCTCTGTATGTTCAGCCTTTTTTCTGAATGTTTTTCTTCCCCTTCCTGCTCTGGAAGAACTCTGGCTCTCCCCTAACATTCTCTCCTTCATTGACCTCTCCGTGGAGTTTTTCTCTCCCACAATCTTCTTGTCTTGGGATCTGCAGGTGAGTATGTGTAATTCTTGCTCCTTGTTGCCATTTCCAGATGCTTGCCCTTTCCTCTTAAAAAAGCCTCATTTTTGAAGCTTACATCATCATATTAGAAGATTTGTCACTGTGCTTTTGATAAACATGTTTACAGATTCCTGGGCTCTTCCTATCATCCTGAAAACAGAAAAGTCGGTGTTTGTGCTGCCTGTCGCTACCAGACCCGACATGTAGAAATAAGGATTGGACCTTTACGGGCACTTTTCTCAGATGCTGGTGATCTGAGAAGATGGTGGGTTATATCCCCTCAGAAACCATCTTAACATGTCACCTCAAGCCAACCTTTTTGTAGGGAGAAGGCAAGAGTAGGTAAGGGGTTTGGAAAAAGATTAATCAGATAAGAGTTGCAGTCCTGTGACCATTTTTTTTAGCATTTCTTTATCTGCTGATCAACCCTTCTTCATCTGAGTCACAACAATGTTTCCTCCCTGGAACACAATGGCTCAGATACCATCTTGATCCCTTGCAGACACCCCGGGCCACAAAGGTTGAATTGCTCGTCCACCTCCTAGAGTCACGTAGGTCATGCTGTCCAGTTCCTGGAATAACAGCTTTCCACATGCATTAGTCACTTAAGCCTCTTAACTGTGACTGAAGCTAAAATCTGTAACTCTTGAGTTTCCTTATGAATCCCTTATTAATTTTTAAAAAATGTTTTAGCAGACCACTGTCACTATCTTATAGGATTGGCATCATTCTTAATGGCTTCAATACATACATGTTTACCATTTTAATGTAAAAACATTTTACTGACAAAATGTTTTCCAGCATGGTTATATGGTAGTTCCTCCTCATCCTTGAATATAGGTGGCAGGTCAGTCTTTTTAAATTTTAGCCATTCTTGTCGGTGTACAGTGGCATGTTATTGTGGTTTTCAGTTTGCATTTACTTAATGATTAACGTTGAGCAACTATCTTTACCTGTGTTTGTCTATTGTCTGTACAGATTCTTTGGTGAAGTGCCTGTTCAAACATTTTGTCTATTCTTTAAAAGTGAGTACTTTGTTCTTTTAAAATTCAATTTTGAAGAGTTCCTTTTATATTTTGTATTCATGGCCATTATCAGATATATGATTTGCAAATATTTTCTTCTGGTGTATGTCTTGTCTTTTCAAAGATTAGAAGTTTTACATACTGATTAAGTGCAATTTGTTCTTTTACGAATTGTGCTTTTTCTGTACTGCAGCTAAGAAATTTTTCTTTAACTCAGGATCAGAAAGGTTTCCTCTTATATTTTCTCTTAATAGTTCTACACTTTTATTCTTTATCTTTAGTTTATTACCAACTTGAATTAAGTTTTGTATAAAAGATGTTGAAAAGATTATCCTTTCTCCACTGGATTGCCCTCCACTTTTGTCAGAATCCATTTTTGTTTATGTGTGGTTCTATTTCTGAACTCCACATTTTGTTCATTGATCTATTTTTCTATCTTGGCACAATGCTGTTCTGATTTGTGTAGCTTATAATAAGTCTTGAAAGCAGGTAGTGTTAGTCCTATACCTTTGTTCTTCTTTTTCAAAGCCTTTTAAGCTGTCGTAAATCCTTTGCATTTCTGTATTTCCAAATAATTTTATCAGTTTCCACAAAGTAGTTTTTTAGGAATTCCATGTGAATTGTATTCAATGTAGATATCAGTTTAGAAAGACTTACATCCTAACACTATTTTGTTTCTGGTTCATGAACATGGTGCATCTCTACATTTATTTTGTATTTTTTGAAATTTCAATTTCATGTTTTTGGAGTATCTATCAATAAATTTTAAATTTTTTCTGGTTCTTTTTTTCTTTGTCTTTTCTAATTTCTTGATCAATTTAATATTTGCTTCTTAAATATTTCAAACTCTCTAATTTTATATTCTATATCCAATAAATTGATTCTTTTATGTTGCCAAAGTACCAGTTTCCTTTTAGCTATCCCAGTTGACTCTGCTTTTTGGTAGCTTCTTTTCTATGTGTGTTGTAATAATTTTTGTTTTTAGAGACGTTTTAGACTTACAGAAAAAAAGGAGCAGTGAGTACAGAGAATTCACATATGCTTCCTCCCTCCACCTCTGTCCCAACACACAGAGTATCCCATTAATAACATTGTACATTAATGTAGTGCATTTTTAAAAAATATTCTATTTATTTTATTTTTAGAGAGAGGGGAAGGGAAGGAGAAAGAGAGGGAAGGAAAACATCAATTTGTGGTTGCCTCTCACATGCCCCCTGGAGGGGACACGATTTGGCCTGCAACCCAAGCACATGCCCTGACTGGGAATCAAACTAGCGACCCTTTGATTCACAAGCCAGTGCTCAATCTATTGAGCCACACCAGCCAGGGCTGCATTTTTTATAATTGATACAAGCACTGCTGAATCATGAATCACTAAGGTCTATAGTTTACATTAGGGTTCACTCTTTGTGTTATACAATTCTATGGGCTCTGAATGTGTATGTCATATATTCACCATGACAATATTATACAAAATAGTTTCACTATTTCAAAAATCCTCTGTGCTTCACCTTTTCACCTCTGTCTTTTCTCTCTTCCCCTGAACCTCTGACTACCACTCACCTTTTTACTGTCTCTGTACTTTTGTCCTTTCTAGAATGTGTTAAAGTTGGAATCATAGAGTATATAGGATCTTTCCAGAAATAATCCATCCATACACAATGAAAAATAGAGATATTTATTAAAGATGCAAAATACAAGAAACATTGTACATAGAACAATGATGCCTAAGTCCCCTTCAAAGTAGGCACCTTGGGACCTCACACAGTTCTCCCAGCATCTCTTCCACTGTTCAAAACACTCTGCAACATCCTTTGCTGGAATCACCATCAGCTGACCTGTTATATTTTCCTGAATCTCATCCACAGTCTTAAATCTTCCATTTCAAAGGTGATTTTAGTTTGGGAAAAAGCTAGAAGTCACAGGCTGACAAATCTGGGCTGTAGCAAGGCCGAGTCACCTGGGTGATTTGATGTTTTTCCAAAATGTCTGCAAAAGATTTGAATTGATACATGAGTGGGTATGTTGTCATGATGGAGCTGTCAGTCATCAGTTGCCCATAGCTATAGTCATTTTTGTCTTATTGCATCTCTCAACTGACAAAGAACACTGAGGTAGTCCTCCTTATTACTTGTTTGGCCTGAAGGGGCATAGTCAGATGGACAACATCTTCCCAATGAAAAAACACAGTTAACATGGGCTCGATCTTGTTGCAACTTTGCTGTGCCTTCAGGTGTGGAAAACTAGGCAACTTCCAATGGGACTCCTGGGCCTCCATTTTTGGATCATAGCCATACACCCACCATTCATCTCCAGTTATGACCTTGTCAAGGAAGTCTGGTTCATTGGTAGCAGTTTGAATTAAGTCATTAGCAACTGCAGCACGATGTTCCTTCTGCTCTGGTAGCAGAAGCCATGCAACGAACTTTGCCACAACACGTTTCATGCCAAGATCCTGCATCAAAATCTTGGACACAATAGTTTTGGGAATCCCCAGATCAGCTTCTAGTTCTCGCACTGTCAGTCACCAATCTTTGTTGCTTGCAGCTGGTAGTCATTCAACATTCTCAGGGGTTCTGCTTATTTCAGGCCTTCCAGAGTGTGGATCACTTTCAACTGATTCTTGGCAGTCTTTGAAGAATTTGTGCCAAACTTTTATTTGTGTGGCACTCATTGCATCATCCCTGAAAGTCTTCTGGATCACCTGAATAATTTCCGCCAAGGAATGTTCAACTTTAATGCAAAATTTGAGGCAGATTCATTTTTCCACTCAGTCATTTTGAATGCGATGGCCACACAGTACATGTGCTCATTCAACAGTGTCTACTGTCCCCACTAACTAGTACAGTGAAGTCATTGTTCACACATGTGCATTTCAGTCCACTCTCCTTGGCTGCTAGTTTACCTCAATGATGTACAAACCATTCTCATTATATTAACAATGGCTGGACTTTTTCTGTACAGACCTTGTATAGCCTTTTCAGACTGTTTTCTTTCACTTACAGTATATTTTTAAGGTTTCTCCATGTCTTTTCATGGCTTGATAACATTTATTTTTATTGTTGAATAATACCTCTTTGTATAAATGTATCACAGTTTATCCATCTCAGTTGCTTACAATTTTGGCAATTATGAATAAAGCTGCTAGAAACAAGCATGTGCACATTTTTGTGTACTCATCAAGTGTTCAATTTATTGGGTGAACACCTAGCAATGCAATTGTTGGATCACATGGCAAGACTATGTTTAGTTTTGTAAGCTGCCAAACATCTCCCAACGTGGCGTACCATTTTGTATTCCCACCGATAACAAGTGAGAGTTCCTATTGCTCCACATCCTCATCAGCCTTTGGTGTTGTCAGCATTTGGATTTTCACAAATCTAACACAGACAGAGTGGCATCTCATTATTGTCTTAATTTGCATTTCCCGATGGTGGTGATATCAACCATCTCTTTATAGCTTGTTTGCCGTCTGTCTATTTTCTTTGGTGAGGTGTATGTTCAGCTCTTTTGCCCATTTTTTAATTGCATTGGTTGTATTCTTACAATTGAGTGTTAACTGTTTTTTGTGTATTTTGGATACGAATACTAATTTTATATTAAAGCTTGATGCTTTATCGTGGAGTTAAAAGTCTGAACATGTATCACCGTCTACTGGGGTTGTGTTTGCTTCTGTTATACTCCATGGAGCTCTATCAACCCCTAACCACTTAATTTCTCAGCTTGATGTTAAATGGATATCTCTGCTGTAGAACATTCAAATTCTAAACTCAACTAAGGGCAATCTGTGATTTCAGGTTCTTGGGGGAAACTCCCCCTGACCTTTCCTGAGCTGCGTCTGACCCCGGTAAATATTCCTCTATTCCCCACTGCAGCAGAGGACCTTCTTGGTCTAGCCTTTCACCAAGGACACAACCCTTCAAGGCCTTTGGCTTCATCCTGGGATGTCAGTTCCAATGTCTCGTCCTGATTAGGCTCAAGGCCTTGTTCCCTGTGCCCACTGAGCTGCTGTTAAAACCTAAATCTCTGAGCGAGATAAATTGGCAAGTTTTACTGGGAGAGCTGTAGCCTCGTGTTCAACTCAAGTTACCACTTCTGTTTTCAAAACCCTCTTATGTTTTGTTTCTGAGGATTTCTCCAACTTCATCAGGAGTTCAGCTCTAAAATTTGAAATGTAATTTTGCTGTTTAGCTATCATTTCTAGATGCTTATTGAGATTTTTTATTATGTCTCATTGATACATTGCCAAAAACAGAAGGTCAGTGGGGTTTAACAACATGCTTTCCACTTCTTTTTCACAAAGCAAACAGTCTATCCAAATATATGCTGGTTGTTTCCAAGAAGGAATTGATTGGATTCCATTAGAAGCAATAATGTTTTTCTCATTAATCTCTCATGAGGGTAGAATCTACATCTGCTTTCTCTTTGTGTAATTCTACAGTTCTTACACAGAGTGGGTATTCAGTAAGGTTAGTTGAGCAAAAAATTGTTTAATTGAATGATAAAATAAATGACTAATGTGGCTATTTTTTATATAACTAAGCCTACCTAATAGACCGTTAACAAAACTCACTTCTAAGCCAAGAGGTTGGATTTTCACTAGTAATTAAAAATCCAGTCTTCTAATACAGCTAGGCATTTCTATTTGGGGAAGAGCTGGTGGGGTGCCGGAAGAATGTTGCGCATTAATTCTCTGCAAACACTTGGTATACAACTACCATACAGGTGTTTCCTGTTGAGACTCCAAGTTTCCATGCAAGAACTCAGAGGACAGCTGAGAAGAAAACTCAGGCCACTTAATTACATTTGCCCAGTGCACTGCATAAAAAGTCATTGGCCAAAAATAACCTGTTTCAGTAATGTTCGAGTCGAAATACAAACCAGCAACGGTCAGGAAATTCAAAATTAAATCTGGTCTCCGCCCTTCACTTGCTTCATTGTGCCCAGGCTGCAGCAAGGCCAGAAATTAATAGGAGGCCCTGCAAAACGCACGGCCTGCAAAGTTTCAGCCCAGCGAGGTCACAAGGAAAACTTAGTTAAAGCCTTATTAGAGCAGTTTACAGGAGCACATTACCGTGAATATGAAATTAGGGTTTTGTCTTGATGGATGTGTCACCTACCCAAGGTAATTTCTTGAGAATAATTTGAAACTGTAAGTGAACATAATTAAGCTTCTGTTTTATGGTAGTCTGGTCATTTGTCTCTAGGTGCACCTGTCTCTGTAGATTTGATGCTGCAAATGCCTAGAATATAATGAGACACATTGCACCCACTCAATTTTAAGGTAATATTTGGGCATCTGTGAATTAAAAGAGGATTTTAGAATTAATTTTAAAAGTTTCAATTAATATTTTTATCCATGTTTTCTATTCTGTAAGCATAGTATAAGATAAAATCTTGAGGGCAGTATCACCATGAACATCAGTTGCATACCGCAGTACATTCCACACCACAGCGCCACCGGTGGACAGCCCGCCCCCGAATGAGAGATGCCACCCTCAGCTGGGATTGCTAAAATATGCGGGGTATCCTCTTCCTTAGATTATCCTTTAGGTATATTGGCACTTTCAGAAGTCTCTCTAATTCCAGCACAAATCATCAATTTCTTTCAATTTCATGAGAGGCTATTGCTTAGTGTAAAGCTATTTCCTTTAAATAAAGAAAACAATATTTTTTTCAAGAAAGTGTAAGGCAAAGAGTAAAAAAGAAAACAGCTGTAGAAGAACATCAGGTAGTAACAAAAATGTTATTTTTTTATTCAATGCTTAATGCTCTATTGTATGCTAATTAAAGAATATAATTTATACTAAAGAGTCAAATAATTCTTATGACAATTGGAAATAAAAATAAATATATCATTAATTCAAAATAGCTACTATTTCCTGACTTATAATTTGCTATTTTTATTTCATGATACAATTTAAACTAGAATAAATTATTTTGAATTCATTATTTTCATTTTATAATGAAATAAATTATCTTATTCATTATAAATTTAAACTACAATTATTTATATTTAGTTATACCCCTACATTGTTGCAAAAATAGATTTATGAAACTTTTAAACAGACATAGTAATTGATAGTCATATTTATAATCTCTCTTTCAAAGTGAGATTAAACATTTCTAATACATTTGCTTTCCTTTGCAATTATCTGTAGTGTTGCAACTACCTATATTTCATGGCATGAAAAAGAAAATTAACCTGAAAAAAGTACAATAATATTAAATATTCCTTTAAAAGTCAGACTGATTATTGTATAAGTAAATATGTTTTATTACTCTACAAGGGACTTTTAAATATAAATCTAAACTTCCTTTTGCAACACATCTGTTTACTTTTTATATTACATGTATCATTTTGACTTCCAGGGTCACTGTGTTTATTCTTTTCTCCAGTGACCTGGGAGAAGGGCTCTTTCTGAGACTGTACCGCGGGTTCAGTGTTCAGATATTCTGGTTCTTCTAGCAGCTTTCCAGTTCTCCAGCTTTCCTGCTAAGTTTTTGCCAATAGCCTTCTATTCTTCCACACAGCAGACAAGCACAGAGTGCTGAACTCTGTTGAAATGGCCAGTTCCCTCACTACCAGGGAATGGCCTAAGAACAATTTTGTATTCACCCTCTTCAGGCACAAAGGAGAAACAGAAGCCCACCCCAAATGTGACCTGCTGCACAAAATGCCTTTTGTTATCAACTTAAGTACTCTTCTGAATCCTCAAATCATCCATTGATAGATTTTTCTTTTTCCCACATACATAATTTATGTCATCTAATTAATCTTTCATCCGTTAAAAAAAGTTAAGATTAGTCCCTGGCTTTCATAAATGGCAAAATATCTCTCCCCACGTCTACTTGAAATGCATCCTTTCTTTTTCCAATACCATACAAAGCAGAGACTTGAATATTCGTAGCCTTAAGTTGAGCAGCAATCTTAAGAGAATCCCTGACCAGACAAAAGTTTCCGCACGCCGAGCGAGTCTCAGCAGAAGATTGCTTAAGGGGAAATCCCACACCACATGATGTATCACTGACCTTTCTCCTCTGTCCTTGTTACACAGAGAACTGAAACCCTCCTCTGTCTCCACTTATAAAGTATTTGACAATGACCGATAGTTTTATTTTTTCATAGCTGTCACTGCATTAAAATAGAGTTGCTGTTACATGCAGTAGTGGGAGCAGAGTGACTCTGAACAGAGCTGGGGAAAAAATTGCATAAAACCTTCAACTGCCAGGACGCCTTAAGATCCACCATCTCGAATGATGAGTAGCTTTTAAACTCCAGCACATAACAAGAATGAGGAACAATCATATACCACAACAAACAGAATTATTTGAAATGCAAACTTGGACTGTTCTGGCTTCTGGATTGAAGGGGGTTACGAAACTGTAACAACAGGCTTTGATGACTTTTCTCTTTGCACATAAATCAGGGACAGGATTAAAATCCTCAGCTTGGAATCAGATAAGGGGTTAGCATGAAAAAAAAGCCGGCATGGGGGGCAGGGTCTGGTCTCCAGAGTTAAGTAGAAACCCCCTCTGTCTTAAAGGATGTGATTATAGAGTAAAAGAGTGCATTGACTCACCCCCTCTTTCTAAAGTCACTAGATTCAATTGACACCACTTAATTATCCCTTAAATCTGTCCAGTTCTTCTGCAATCCCAGCCATTACCCTGTTAGGCCTCCATTACCTGTTCCCTGAATTCCTCACACCATGGTTGCACAGACAGCTCACCTTCCAGCAGCAGGGAGGCTGGACTTGCTCCCATACACATGCATTGCCAAGTTTGCTTGTTTTGGTGCAATCACTCAATAAAAATTTCTCTAGCCATTATATTGCATGCATCTTTATCAAAATGATGGCACTCATTAAAATGTCTATAGCTCTGCTCTGGTTCTTTGAAAGGTAATTTAAAACTGCACATATTCGATGACTTAAAGTTGTGCACTTAAGAACATCACCACACCTCAGGTGTGCCACTGTCAGTTAAATGTCGGGTAAGACTCGGTTTTGTCTTCTCAGCCTCTTCCTCTTTGTACACTGAGAACAGAACAGAAATTTCGTATGTGGGTGTGAGTATACTTGTTTGTGCTTATTGTAGATTTAAGAGACTTTTTTAAACAGTAACTTTGAGCAAATGATGTTGTCTGTACAACATCCCAGCTTCAGTCAGCAGTTCACTATCAATACAGACAAGTTTATAAATGTTATGTATCAGTTAGTTCTATAGCTTCCAAGTGTGTGTTGTTTCAATCAGGGGAAGAGAAAAGGAGGGAGTGGGAGCTGGGGCTGCTCTTTGGACACAGGAGAGAAGAGCCGGTTGAGCTTTCCAAACAATCCATTCCCACCTCTTCTCTTCCCGAAGACAAGCCATCTGATGTCCGAGTTGGGAAAGAAGGATCCGTGCACAGCCATCATTACACACCTCACAGCAGCCCACCACAGCGCCTGGTGTGTTGTAGGCAGATTACTTTTCTAATCCTGTAACAAACTACGACAAATTTAGCAGCTTACCACACTACCCATTCGTTCTCTCTCAGTCATGTAGGTCAGAAGGCCAGCAAGCTCACCTGGATGCTCTGCTTGAAGACTCAAACACCAAAACCTAGGTAGCAGACGGACTGCCCCACTGTCTGCAGGCTCTGAAGAATACCCTTTCAAGCTCATGAAGATTGTTTGTGAAATTCAGTCCCTTTTGGTTACTGGGCTGTGGTTCCCATTTCCTTGGCGGCTGGCATTCCCTGCCATGTGAACCCCTCCATCTTGAAGCAGGCAGTTCCTTCCCAAATCCATCTCACACTTAGCATCTCTCTGACTTCTGCTTCTGCCACCAGGAGGAAACTTTGCTTTTAAGGGCTCACGTGATTAGTTGGGCCCACTGAGGAGTCTCCCTCATTTAAGGCCAACAGATCCATAACCTTAATTACATCTTCAAAATGTCTTTTCCCATGTAATACAATCAAAGGGGTAACACCAAGCACAAAAGTTGTGGGGCTGCGTTAGAATTCTGCCTATCTCAGTAGGGATGGAGTTTATCATCACTCCTCTTGCTATCATGCTTTCTAGGGCAATGGACAAACAAGAGATTCTTCCCGATGGTCAAATGTCAGGTGTATGCAGCAAGCACCTGCTCTGCCTTTCGTGGACGAGCACTAGTGCCCCCACGCAAGCAGAGTTATGCTGGTGAATGTAGAGACACCGTTGAACTAGGTTGGTCTTTCTATTCAGTTCTCAATGGTTCTCCCTAGGGATCAATTGAGCAACACAAGTTTGAACAGCACGGGCCCACCGACATGTAATTTTTTTTCAATAAATGTACAATCACCCCTCCCTGTCCCTGGGTTTTGCATCCATGGATCCAGCTAATGCCAAGTCAAAAGAGTTTTCAATCCACAGTTGGGATCTATAGATGCGAGGGACTGTATGCATTGCTCTCACATCATTTTATATAAGGGACTTGAGCGTCGGCACACTTTGATATCCACAGGGGTGCTGGGACCAAGCCCCTGAGATACTGAGGAATGACTGAAGTTTTTGAGGAATCAGAAGTTATATGTGGGTTTTCAACTACATGGTGATTGTCACCATAATCCCCACATTGTTTAAGGGTCAACCGTATACACGGTGACTGTACCGCACAGTTCTGATTCCTTTCCTGAATTCTAGACTGACTACTTGAAATACACACGTGGATATGTATAAGGTATATAATCCTTCACTCTTCCTTCTCCACACATCCCAAACCTGTTCTCACAGCCTTCCTCAGCTCAGTAATTGGCAATTTCCCAACACGATTTCTCAAACTAAAGGCATAAGAGTCAGTCCCAATTTATCTTTCTCTCCCTCTTATCAAAAATTCTACCAGCTAGCCTTGCCATACCATCTCTAGAATATTTTTTAAACAATCTACTTCTAAAGTCGACTGATATTATCCCTATTTTGTACCCCTGATTAATTAAGGCATCTAAGCAATGATTCTCAACCATGGCTAACAGCACCAGAGGAGACGACCTGGGTTTGCACACAAATGCCTCCTGTGTAAGGGTACTCACCTAGGAAGAGGAAAGAATCAAACTCAAATTCAATTAAACTTCTAGATCTAAAGGCCAATTTAGAGAAAATGCAAAAAATAAAGAAAAAAACAACATGCTACCATTAAGATGTAATTAGGAGGATCCAAATTGATGAACACTTTTATGAAAGTGACCCTATTTCTTTAATATATAAATTATATGAAAAGGAAAAAAAATACTTAAAACAGAAATCATATCCGGTCGTCTTCACCTTGTCTCCCTTCATACCCTTTCCTGAGCTTCTCATTTCACCGGACTAAAATCTAAACCCCATTCCCACAAGTCTTTCCTGACCTGATCATCTCCTGAAACACAACCCGCATCACCTTCTCTGATGCGCGTGGTCCTCCAGCCGCCCTGAGGTCTTTCCTGCCCTTCAACTATGTCATGCTTGTGGCTGTCTCTGGATCTTCGTCACAGCAATTCCCTCTGCCTGAAAGGCTCTTCCCCCTGGGTCTTCTGCTGGACTGGCTTTTTCTTGTATTTTGGGTTTTAGAAGACCTGTCTGGGCAACACCAAATGCAAGCAGATATTCTGTCATCGTCTGTGACATAATCCTGTTTCATCACTATCATTTTATCACTGATAGGTAGCTAGCTTGTTCATCAATTACCGTTTCCTCCAGTGAGATGTAAGCTTTATAAGAAGAGATTTCTATCTTTTTTAATATTATGTCCCCTGTGTCTAGAACTGCCACTAAACAACCTTATGTGAATAAATCAATGAATTAATTTACATAGAATCTAGGTTTCTGTTTCAGTACATCATTGTATAAACCTTGCTTCAGTGAGTATGTGGTTAGGAAGACTGAACATAAAAGAGTGAATTTCCCATGTTGCAGGCATGCGACTTTGGGAATTAACCTCCTTAAGCCTCTGTCTCTCCCTCTGTAAAATGAGAATCCTACTAGGTTGTGAGCTTTGACTGAATTAGCATGCCTCATCTTTCTCACAAGGGTCCAAGCAACTGGTTTCTCAACTTGTTTCTACACTTAGTTTCTCCCATTCTTCACATTGCAGCCAGGGTTATCTTTGAAAAATCAGATCATGTCATATCAGTACTTACAAACCTTCAGCGTCCTGTTGCTTCTTAAGACACTCTGCCAGGCCTGGTGGGGCCTCTTTATGCATGCTCAGCCATCTTTGTGGAACCTTCCCGACACTTCTCTGGCTCCCAGATCCTTCAAGAACTGTTCTCTGTCTAGAGGGTCCACTCTCCTCTCTTCTTCAAGCTCTTTGCTGCTCACACTTCACATTTCAGTGCTCTCTCAGAGAGCGAGGGCCCCTCGCTCTCATCACACTTTTACTTACATGTATATCCATACTTATTTAGGTCGTATACACTATAGGATTAATATCTGCCTCACCTTGATAAGAGAACAAAGACCATGTTGTATTACTCACCATTGTACCCTAGTAACTATCACAATATGAGGCACATTCTAGGCTCAATACCTGTCTACAGAATAAAGGAATGGATGAGCAAATGAATCCCTGTGCTGTGTCCTGGCCCATAGGAAGCCCTCTAGGGAAACTTTTGTTACAATGATAGATATGGTGGTAGTTCCCTTAGCAATAACCAGAAGGATGACCTGAAGGAGGTTCAATGAGCAGAGCTCTGATGTTGTTATGTGTGTCAGACCCTCCTGTTGCAGGCAAAGAATTAGATGGTGGCTTGCCACACATCCACCGTGAGCCCCTGGGGCTATTGCCCCTGGTAGGACAGGCTGCGTCCGTTTCCCTCCGTCTCTGACCCGCTGGGGCCACCTGCCTCCGCCTGCCTGTGTCCCACGCGCTCTCTTCCTGCTTGCTCACTCAGTATTGTGCCACATCCCGACTTCTGTGTTATCACCAGCCCCGTCACCTAAAAAGGACTTTTCTCTGGTGACCTCCTGACTTTCTAGGGTTTAAAATCCTGCCCTAAATTCTGACTAAATAAGTGCACTTACAGTATCCCAGCATGAATAACACAATAAAATACAATATCCTCCTCTGGTAACACAGAGCCATAGGAAGGCCTACTGGTGTCTAATACATTTGGTAGATCACAGTATTGTACCAGCATAGTTCATAAAGTCATTTTATTCATGCCTCTTACTTAGTTCATTAGAAACAAAATGTATTGGGTTATTCTCCTCCTACTGTATTTGTGTTTAAAATTTTTGTCCCCCATCTACCATGTCTTCGCCCTTGCTAAATGTGTTCTTTTTTAAAGTAACCAGTTTTCTCAAGATCACCTTGAATTTTATTCCTGGTTTCTAAAACATTAAAATTGTTACTTAGTCTAGTAATATCTCAATTATATGTTCTGAGATTTTTTTCATTGTAATTTTCACAAGTTTGATCAGCATGTCTGCCTAAAGTTTGGAGGTTAATTATGTTAAATATTTAAAATATTTGAAAATCATACTGAAGGATCTTTCAATAATAGTAAAACATAGAAATATATCTGAATTTGTATGTGATCAGAGACTTAAATCTAGACCAGAAAATAAAGAATATTTTTATCACTTATAAGATTAGGTTAATTGACACATTACATGTTTGTTTGTTTTTTTTTACTTGTGATTTTACAAGCCTTCATTTACAGAATCTATAAGATTTTCAGTCTGAATGCAATTTATTTATTTGCATTCAAGTTATTCTCCTTTTTAATACACAGTTTTCACCCTAATGTAGCATACTGATTCAACATTCTTTTTGAATATCATTTTAAAATTTGAAGTGTATAAAGAAAGGTATAAAATTTTAATCCTGGCTTATGTACATGTTCCACTTGAAGTTTACATGGAAAACACAAGAAAAAGAGCTCCTTTCACTTGAGAATGGTTGTCATGTCTTTGATAAGAAATCAAGAAGCCAAACTGCATCCTGGGATGTGGCATCTTGGAAACAGTCCATGTTTTCATCCAGTTATCTGAAAAGACACACAGACAGATGCAGACCGCCCCACAGCTGGGAAGAGCCATCCAGAGCATCCTGATGGGGCCGCTGCTTGCAGTGATGGGGTCATGGCTGACCTCTGACCTAGCCTGACAGCCAGCCCCCTTGTCATCCTGCTGTGCAACAAGTTGAATTAGGCTTTAATTGCTCTGCAGACAACAGGCTGCAATTATACATTCAAGCCCCAGAGTCTGGAAACTGCGAGATGGCTGTGGCTGGAAGAGGATGAGGAGAAGTCAAAAAGTCACAAGACAAACCGCTTTTTGATACTTTTCTCTGAAAAGGCATGGCTGTACTGTGCGCGCCCTGAACGGGGGCTCTCACCGCACTGGAGAGCAGCTGCTCTCTTATTCAAAACACACGAAGACGTGACTTTCCTCGGCTTTAGTAGAGGATACGCTGAGGGCTGTGTGACTGTCTAACACACAGAAGGAAGGACAACTCTGGCTCCCAGAAGCTCCTGTGCAGACGTTGTTCACTGTCACTGACTCGTTTTAATTACATGATAAACAAACAAACAAACAAATAAATAATAAGGGACCACTCTGGGGCTTGGAATAATAAGACACACAGTCATAATTATCACTGTTTTAGCAGATGAACTACTTAGTTTTTACTGTTTATTGATAATTTATATAGAGTCTAGGAACTGCTCATTAGAGCAAACCACAGTTATTCTGGGTAAATTTATTCTCAATCCCTACTTTAAAATATGCAAAATATTTTGCATCAGAAAGTTAAGTAGACTAAACAGCATAGAAATACCAATGGAAATAGGTCTTCCCTGGCTACCTTTGAGATTGTCTGCCAAATTAGTCACACTGTCTCCCTTTTCTGTCTAAAGTTATAGATTTACTACATAATTTAGAGTTTTCTCCGGGATGAGGTAACTTATATTTGTTCACCAAATTCCTGACATTTGCTTGTTTCGTGTCTGCGTGAGTGTCTCTAGGGTTGAACACCACCTCCTAATGAGGCACACAGCCTCTTAGAAACAGTGCCATTGAATCATCTTCCTTACGCTAAAACAAAGTATTTTGCTTTCGTTATCTTGTTGTATCAGTCTGTGGCCCCATTCCACTTGGGAAGTCTTTTAACATTTAAAGATAGTTATCATGCTACTCCCTCCTGCCCCAAGCATTTTTTTTCCTCTATGACATGATTAGCAATCACATATAGACACATATCCATACACATTGTAGCACTGAGAAAGTAAAACAACATTCCAGAGGCATTCTGACAAATGTAGAACAGTCTGGCACTGCCCCCTTCATAATTCGATTGTTCTATTAATAAGCTTGTGATCACAAATGTTCTCTGAACACTAAATCAAAACATTTCCTCTCTTGGAACTTACTATGAACTAAAACCTCAAAGTCTTTTTCACATATGCTCTGATGTGTGGTTTCAATCCCACATCACAGAGCAATTAACTCAATTCTGACACTGTGTATCTGGAAATAGCATCAGATTCCAGATTAAGGGCTCGGTTTCACAACACTGTCCCCCTTCAGATGCCAACTGCATGTCCAGGTTCTGTGCTTCTGACCACTGGCCACAGGAGCATAAATTGGAAGTTCCCGTGACTCCTTCGTGGAGGTTGATTGCTTTGAGAGAGCAGCTCACAGAACTCAGAGACACATTTACTTGCGTTTGCCAGTTCATTGTAAAGGGCGTTTATCTGTACCGTTATGAAAGGTACAGATAAAGAGATACATAGGACAAGGTACGTGGGAAGGAACACGGAGCTCCCATGTTTTCTCCGGGTGCATTACTCTTCCTTCATCTCCACACGTTCACCAGCATGAAAGCTCTCTGAACCCCGTGACCTTTTGGGATTTTATGGAAGGTCTATTACATAGGCACTATTGAGTAAATCATTGGTCATTGGCAATTGATTAACCCCCAGCCCCTCTTCACCTGCCTCCCTGGAGGTCAATCCCATGGTTTGGTTCCCCTGGCAACAAGCCCCCTTCCTTAGGTCACCTAGGAGCTTTCCAAAAGTTGCCTCATTAGAATAACAAAAGAGCACTTTATCATTCTCATCATCTAGGAAATTCCAAGGGTTTTGGAAGCTACCAAACAAATACAAAATATTTCTTACTAAATCACAGTATCAAACATGCTAAGCCACACACACTGCTTTTTCTTCGAGTGTTCTTACTTTGCTTTCTTGGACCCAAAGGCCAGTTCTTACATTTATCTTTGTTAAATTTTATCTTATTTATTTCAACCAAAAAATGCCAATTTTCAATATCATTCTAGATCCTGATTGTGCCACTCACAATATAAGTGGCCAATAGTATGTTATTAGTGGAATAAATTAAGCAAAACTACCAACAATACAAATAAATGTCCTATGATTTCATATGAATAGGTTTAAAGTTATATGACAATACAACTACATCATTGGAGCTGGCCCTCCATATTTCATTCAAGGAAGGTAATAGAAGTGAACTAAATGGAGTCAAGCTGAACCCTAGACTCTTCCAGTAAGATTATATGAATCTAGTCGTATAAAATTTGGCTTTGGAGTCAAACAATTTATATGAGATCTGTAAGGGAAAAAAACCCAGCATTGTTAATTTAATGAGAATGGTTTGTGCAACATCAGTGTAACCTGCCTTCCAAGGACAGTGGACTGGGATGTGCAAGTGAGAACAGTGACAACTTCACTGTACTTGTCAGTGGGGGCAGTGGACACCATTGAGTGAGCCTGTGTAGCGTGCAGCCCTTGCATTCAAACTGACTGAGTGAGTAGAACAATGAATCTGCATCAAATTTTGTGTTCAGCTTGAACCTTCCTCTGCGGAAACTGCTGGGATGATTCAGAAAGCTGCAACTGTGGGCAACTGGTGATTGGCAGCTTCATCACGACAACGTGCCTGCTCATGCACCGTGTGTCATGCAAAGTTTTTTTGCAAAACATCAAATCACTCAGGTGACTCAGCCCCCCTACAGTTCAGATATGGTGCCCTGTGACTTCTGGCTTTTTCCCAAAGGTGTAATCATCTTTAAAAGAAAAGAGATTTCAGACTGTTCATGAGATTCAGGAAAATATGATGAGGCAGCTGATGGCAACTGGGAGAACTGTTTGAAGTCCCAAGGTGCCTGCTTTGAAGGGGACTGAGGCATCACTGTCCTTTGCACAATGTTTCTTGTATCTGGTATCTTCTTTAGCAAGTGTCTCTATTTTTCATGTTACACGGCCTTACCTTCTAAACAGACCTTGTATTTATATAGTCACCATTTTTTGCTTGTTAAGTAAGCTTGGAAAAATTTACTTTCTCTCTACTTGCTGTTTTCTCAACTATAAAATTGGAATATACCTCTTACAGCTTACATTAAATATTAAATGACATAATATATATTCTTAGTACAATACACGGAACATAGAAGGTATGCAACAAATGATAGCTATTAGATTATTATTATATGAGCAACTTTTGAATAAAATTATTCCACTCTTTTCAAATCTATTTAACTGGTATAATCTCGTCCATATTTTCATTCTCTTCCATGAACACCTCACAAGAAAACTTATCAAATGCTTTGCTAATGCCTCTACACATTTGTCATGTATCATATATAAATATACATATATATGTGTGTGTGTATGTGTGTATATATATATGTGTGTGTGTGTATGTGTGTGTGTATGTGTATATATATATATATATATATATTCCTGATTATTCAGTCATAGGAGCCAATAAAAGATGAACATGAGCTTAGTTTGATATGACTGCTTCCAAATGCCTTAAGAGAATCCATGTGATATCCTAGTAATTCTTTCTTAAATATTAATAGTCCTTTAAATATTCATTCCAAATCTTGCTTGGAATGGACATCAAGCTCATATGTTTGAAACAAATATCCTTACAAGAAGTTGAAGTTTAAGGTTTTTTTCTAAGTATTTATTCTCACTTTGAGTGCTTTAACCAAATATCTTGAAAATTACTTTTAATGACAGGAAGCACTAAAAGAAGAGTACATGCAGAATTTTTTAATCATCTACTATTCAACTTTCTTACATAACATTATTTTACAAACAGATTTTTCTTCTCAAATCTGGAGTAAGTGTCCAACTTGGACAAATATGTCAACTAGCAGAATTAATTTATGGATTAATTTAAGGGCAATTAATTCATCCTTAATGGAGCAAATTCCAAGCCTCAAGGATATTTAATGTCATATACTCACGTTAATATAAACTGTATGTATTTCTGTCACCTTTGAAGGCAACCACAAGGCTGATGTGGCCCCCAGTGAAAATGAGTTTGATACCCCTGCTTTAGAATTAGGCAAGTCAGTTGTATGGTCATTCTGGAAGTTTCTCAAATACAATCACCTGAAAAAATGCAGAAATATAAAGCAAGAATGAAACATGGAAAGAACCATCTCTAACCAAATTATCTTAGAACATTAAAGATTGTTCAGCCACAACTTGGCTTATGCCCTAGGCAAAGGTCAAGCCAGTACTTAGTAATTGCCAAACACATAGCCTTACCCATATTTCATGTACTAGCATGCTTGATGTTTCTTCTTGATGCTGAGAGTAAGTACTGTGGATCTAAGAAACTAAAAAAACTAAAGAAAGAAATTTGAAAAAAGGTGAAAGTGAGCCACTGATACCCAAACTAACTGGTATCAAATCACAAAATGGATGACGCAGACATATCAAATTCTCATTTAATCCTCCACATGCGTTTGTTTAAACACATTTTATGGACCATTTACTCTATATTATGCACTGTTCTGTGACCTCTGAATAACTGGTAAGATAAGAGCCCTGTCCTTAAAAGCTTACAATCTAAGCAGAGAGCTCAGTGTCTCCTATAGAATAACACTGGCAAAATTGGCATCTACATTTTGATATAAATAAGAAAAAGACTACTGACTTAGATGAGGCTTTTTTGATTGCAAGAAACAGATTCACATAATAAGTTAATAAGAAGAATGGAACATATTATAAAGGTTCACTCTAATCTGAGTCCGTACCAGCAAGAACACAGGGCTGGCCAAGAACTCGAGCTGGAACTGGGCAACTCTCACGAACACGGGTTGTTCCCCAGAAGTAAAAGCCTAGCTATCTCTTTCCTCTTGTTCCCAGTTATCCTGCAACCTGCTGAAGACGAATGCTCTCTTCTCGCCTCTCAGAGTGCACTGTCCCAAAGTGGGTACCCAAATGCCTGCCAGCCTCAGGGAAGGCCCCAGCCCTAGGTTCTTGAATAATTCAATGTCTGGCACCCACAAGACCTGACTTGCTGTGTTCCAGTTCCAAAATCAGGGGGCAGAATGTGATCGGCCCAGCTGAGCACATGTTGCTGTATTCCAGTCATCTGTTATGAGGGCTAGAGTCACTTATTACAAACGTGGCTACAGGGACTCACCCTGTGTGGATGGCAGTTCTCATGGAAGGAGTAAGAACTGGACAGGCAACAGAGATTGTCTGAGCATTGTGTCCAATCTCCACAACTTCAAATATCTCCTCTGATAAATAATTTTTATTACATATGTAGTAATATGATGACTCAGCGTAGGCTACAAAGAAAAGAGAATAAATCTAACTTGTTTAGGCCAAAGTATTTTTCATTTCTGCATCATATAATTTTTTTCAGGCTACTGTTCAGAATTGAAACTGTTCAAAGATGAAATCTATTAATGGAAACAACTTTATTCTGTAATATGAGATATTTAAAAATAAGATTAATTACTAACCAAGATGAAAGAATTTATGATTATCCAAGTGGAAAATATGTTCATATGTTCTATAACAAAGAGACTTTTTTCTTGAATGCCCTGATGACATATGCTGACATATTCTGTATCTCTGTAGCCACTGCTGGAAACACATATGAATAAAGTATTTATCACAGATTATTATGACATTGCAGTGGCTTGTTTTTGTGCAACATATTTACATTTATATTTCTCTCAGTGGTGCTCAATTTCTCTGAGACTAGTGCCTGCGACCTTTAACATAAGTTACCTGTAAGTGAGAAATTATGCTGACTCAAATAGAGTTATTACTTTTTCCAAATTCTGTGTTATTCCTTTTCTATCTGGGAGAGAAAATTTCCAGCAACCTCAACCATCTATGATAACCATGATCCCAAAAGTTAGGAAAAAAAAACACACCTGTTCTTACTGGTAACACATGGGATTAATAAGGTGCATAAATGTTAGTGTGTTTTGTTTCATTGGAGAGTAGAGGCGTTCCTTCCCTGTTAGACTTATTACCTTAGCATAATGTTTTAAGTTATCAGCCCTTGCAGTTATTCCGACTGTATTTGAACTTGCTCTGGGTGACAACCAGGCACAGGGGTGAAATGTAAGTAGCACCAGTAAAGACAGGGACTTGAGAAAGCAGCTTTAAAATTTGATTTAGAACTTCTAAATTTTTTAGCGTCTTAGTAATATTTCATATTTTAAAGTAATTACTAACAAATAAAAATAACTTTAGTTTTGATATTTTATTCCCCAATATAGCACACCAACTATAAAATTTCAGAGATAAATAAACTATTTGAGAAATGGGTTGGTTGCATAGATATTTGAGTGAAAGACTTACCTGTAAATTAGTTGAATAAATAAGAGGCTAGGACCAGCTTTCAATAGGAGCAACCTCTCCAAGGGGACAGGCAGTTTTCTTATATGAAAAAATCCATTCTAAATTTAGACACTGGAAAAATAAAATAGGAAGAGGAATGCAAAGTTAATCATTTCATATTTTAGTTTTCTGCATAGTGACTGACATTTATTTTGTATTTTAAATACCATTTATAATTCTGATGATGTGGAATTGAAGCAAATAAAGAGTGTAAGTAACCAGAATGGAATTTTATTTTGTTCCACTCTTTTATAGGAACCTCGCAAATTAGATTAAGCTCACATCAGGATCATGTTAAGAAAAGAACCCATAGGAGAAGTGCAGTCAAGTTCACAGAGACTGCTCCTCCCCTTCTCTGTCCACGTAGGACTGTAAACTGACACGTGCTGCTGAAAGGCCATAGAAAATCCAAAAACGCCTTTTAAATAATCAAGAGGCATTAAACTAAAGTTAGTAGGGTTTTATTCTCCAGCACACACTTATTTTTTGCAATGTATATGCCCAGTATGAACATATGAAAATAATACAGAAAATGGAGAAAAAAGGATCCAAGATGACAGAGAAGGTACAAGGTACACTCACCTCTTCTGGAATAACAACTAAAATACAGAACAATCAACCAGAATAACCAACTGAGGATTAGCTCAACAGAAGTCTTATAGCCACATAGAGACTGGTAGGAAGGGTGGAAACTCAAAAAAGGGCTGGCCCCACTCCCGTAGGCATCAGCTGAGATTCCAGAGGGATATCTCAGCTGCAGAGGTTTCCCCTGAAAAGCATGGGGTCTCAGCCCCACACCAGGATCCCAAGCCCAGAGCACCATGGCCAGGAAGAGGCCCCCACATAACATCTGGCTGTGGAAATTAGCAGGGATTCTGTCCACCAGAGAGAGAAGGAGACCTCTAGAGACACAATCACACTTGTAAAGGACCAAGGCACAAAATTCGGTTCACAGCCACTCACTCCAAGTTCTGGCAGAAGGAGGGAGGGGTGGACTGGGGTTGTGTGAGGAGAGACTGGGATTTGTGTCTTTGGGGAGAGAACTGAGGGGACAGCCACCAGGACCCCTGTGCTGAGTCTGTCTCCCACCCCACAGATGCCATCTTTGTTTCCATTTATTTCCAATTATTTGTTATAAGTAATACTGTGATAAACAGCTTTAGATTCAATATTTTTTCTTTATCATTTCCTAATGGTGTATTTTCAAAAGTGGAATTAGTTGAAAAATTTTTTAAGATTTGTGAATTTAAAGTAACTCAGCAGAATAAAGTGAAAATACATCTTAATTGAAATCGAGAGATATGGGTTCTAATTTCGGTATTTCTTCTAAATTACTTTGTGACATTGGTAACATGGGTTTGCTGTGTTTGTCTTTGCTTTCCTCACCTGCAGTATAAGATGGTTAAACTAAGCTGTTTTAGGGTGCCTATTTGCTTTGTCTATGACGGCATAACAAATTACCTCAAGATCTAGAGGCCTAAAACAACAATCACTCTGTTACTTCTCATGGTTTGTGGGTTGACGGGGACTTAGATGTATGGTTCTCCTGTCGGTCTTTCTGTAGCTCCTAATGAAGCTTCAGTCAGATGGTGGCTGCATATTCAATGTCCAAGATGGCTTCATTCATGTGCCTGGCACCAGACATGGACAGCCTGGCTTAGCTGGGAGCTTGGGATAGCTGTTTCTCTCTCTCTTTCTCATCTCGGAGTATCTCCTTTACATATAAACCATAAACCATAAACCATTTGACATAGTATCTACGTCTTTTTCTCCATGTGGCCTGTCCTCTAGAACAATAGGACTTCTAGCCGATGAGGCCCTTAGAAATGCAAACACATCATCACTTCTGTCCTATTCTTTTGGGAAAGCGAGTCCTGTGGTCAACCCAGCTTCATGCGAGGAGTTAGTCCACAAGCATGGGTACTGGGAGCTGTGGGCCATGAGGAGCCATCTCTGTGAATAGCTACTACAGAGTACCTGACTGGACAGCATCTTTAGAGCTCTAGGAATCATTTGAAAATTTGTAATCCATGTACGACAAGTTCTATGACAGCGTATGTGTCATATCAGGGACAGTGTGTTATGTCTCTATTGTCAAGGATGCTCATTTTGCCAAGACACTCAATCCTCAACTCTTCTGATGGGAAAAAAAATGCACTCTGCAATTCTCTCCAAATATTTACACTATCTTCTTGTGCTAACAAGCTCCACATTTACATGCAGCCATCTGCGGCACAGAACACATAAACAGGTTGAGCCTCCCTGCCCCCTACCCCAGGCCAGTACGTGGGAGGACTTCACCAGTTTCTGAGTTTCCTCATGTGGACTTTAGAAAAAGGTGAAAGTGACTGGATTTTACTAATCCTGCACATGATTGTGGAAATCCAAAAGAGATTAACCAACATGAGTCCCTAGAGCAATGCAAAATGAATCAGCTTTGCCTAGCCTCCCCTAATAAAAGATTATACTCCTTTCGATAGATTAATTTTATTACTTATAGCTGAATATGTTCACTAAGTCCCCCAAAACTGAGACTGCCAGGCTATGATAAAACCAAGTAACCATTGTTATGAACAGATAACAAAGCCAGACTAATAACATTTTATTAATCCTCAATGCCAAATTACATATGCTGAAGAAGAATATTTTTTTCTCCCACCCTACAGAAAGTGGCTGCTTTTTATTAGGTCTATCTCTTAAAACTTAAATATTTGTTCTTTCTCCCTACTGCCTAACAGTGAGAGCTAAAGCTTCTGGAGGCTTTTATTTATTTATATGGCATTTGCCTTGATGCTTTCCAAGTAATAATACATAGTAACAGAGACAGATGAGAGTTTGGTATCATCCTTTCCCTCAGGGCAAGCTGGGCACAAATAGACCTCTAATGAAAGAATCCACAGAGCAGGACGATAAATAACAGGACATAAAATGGGTAAAAAAAACATTTTCAGGCACAATCTTTATAAAAAAATACAGAACAGAACAATATTCTGCTCAAAGTGAGGTAAATCCTCTTCAACTTTCACATAATATAGTAAATTTTAGCTTCATTGCTAGACATTCTTTCCTACTAACCAGGTTATTTCTAAATCTACTATCACTTTCTTTGGTTTCAAGAAATAGTGATGACTTTAATGGTGCTTCATTAATAAAATGGCATTTGTTCCTAACTAGTAGCTGACATTTAGAGGGATCTTTAAAGAAAATACAAATATAATTACTCAAGCCATGCTTATTTCCTACTAAACAATTATGCATTTATTCAAAAAATACCTTGTGATGGCCAACTCTGTGCCAGACACCACACTAGGTCCTGGGAATACACGAATGAACAAGAGATGGTTTCTATCTTGAGGAAGCTTTAGTATAAAGGAGGCCACAGACCACTAAGAAGGCTAGAACACAAAGAACTGGTCTCCAGTCAATCTAAAGATTAATGGATGATGTATATAGTCTCAGATAAGAAAGACAAAGAGGGGTTAATCAAGGAAGGTGAGGGGGTGGTATTAGGATTCTATAGAAAAAGAGAACCAAGAGTATACATATGTCTCTCTCTCTCTCTCTCCATATATATATATATGTAAAGAGATTTATTATAAGGAACTGGCTCATGGGACTGCAGAAGCTGACAAGTCCCAAGAACTTCAGCTGAACAGCTAGAGGCCCAGGAAAGATGATGGTGTAGTTCCAGTCCAAGTCTGAAGGCCCGAGAACTGGGAGAACTGAGAATCTATGTCCCAATTCACCCAGTTAGGCAGGAGCTCCCTCTCACTTGAGAAAGGGTCAGCATTTCTGTTTCATTTAGACCTTCAATTGACTGGATGAGGCACACTCACTTTAGGGAAGGCAATCTGCTTTAGTCAGTCTACAAACTCAAGGATTAACCTCATCCAAAAACACCCTCCCAGATTCACTCAGGATAATAATCGACCAATCTGAGTGCCCTGAGTGGCCTAGTCAGGTTGACACATAAAAATCACTATCACAGAGGGTGTAATAGTAGAGCAAAGAGGGTGGCCGTGGGGCCACTGGCCTTAAGGGAGGACTTTTTAAGCAGTGGAACAACAAATGTAAAGGCCATAAGGGCCAAAGCTGACACTATGAGGCCTCTAGACTTTTGAGATTCAGAAGGTAACACCTACCAGTCCATACTTCAGAATACTCAATTATATACTATCCCAAAAGAGCCCTAAGCATCCTATTCTTTCGTGCATGACCTTCAACTTTTGTATCTTATATGTGAACTTGTGTTCCACCAGCTTGTCCCTCACCTGTTACTGAAGGGTCTCTAGTTTTCCATGAAGTCCACATTTTGCAGTTATTTCTAGAGGTCCTCAGAAAACTGTCCTTCTAGATCAGTGTTTCTCAATCAGGGATGATTTTGCTCCCCTGGACAGTTGGCATCTATTGGGTAGATACCAGGGATGCTACTAAATGCTCTTCCATACATAGGACATCACAAAGAATTATCCAGTCAAATAAATAAGTGCTCTCAGCCACCACTGGTACTTCTGCAATGATCAGCCAAGTCTAAACATGGAACCTCTTCTTAGGTGACAAGCCAGCTATGGGGTGGTTTGGAGTTACTCCCCCCAAAATCCAGAGCTACAAGCATTCATCCCTGATAGTTCATGTTTTGTGATCTTCTTGACCTTGACTTCCTCCAGTAGAGTCCACATCCTTTCTTCCAACAGGCAGTTTCTTGCCCTGAGTACCTGCAGTTCTCATCAGTAATGTCTCCAAGTGTACTTTTTTAAGACGCACAATAATTAACCCTTCAAGGGCATGTAGAAAATTCTGATCTAAGTGTTTTATAGACATTGTTTCATTTATTCCTAGAGAAAAACAATGTTTTACTTATTTTCCAAATAAATCTATTAACCTGATAGAAATCAAGCATCTTTCCTAACATGCACTGCTAATTAAAAAAAGGCTTCAGGTTAGAACCAATTCTGACTTCAAAACTGTCCTCTCAACCAGTGAACTAAACTGCATGAAACTCACACAGGTGGCCACACACTTCACGGCTCGCTGTGGCTTTGCCCTGTGTCCATTCTGAGACCCTCTCTCAGGCCCTATTCCGTCACCCTGACAGAGATCCAGCTTAATGAAACATGAGCAAGTAACACAGGTTTCTGGAAAATGTTTATCACTATAATTTTTCAAAGTATCATTGAAACCATATTTTTTTTCCTCAAGCCTCCTTTTGCAATGCAGGTTTCTCTTCATCCATCTGCCCAATACATATGCAATCTCTATAATATCTTTTGTTGTACTGAGCAATTCAGCTTTCACACTCCACTTGCAAAACCCAATAAAAAAAAAAGGAAAGGAAATCAGAAGTTATATGTTCTTTCCACTTAAAAAGGCAACAGGAGTCTTAAGAAACAATAGAAACTCTTGGGAGTTTCAGTCTCAGAATTTTATGGAAGTTCACTCAAAAAAATTCTTTCATAAGACTAAGGGGATAGGGGAATACATTTGCCAAAACACCTCAAATTTATACTTGAAATACATGATGTTTATTCTGTTTAAATTATTCCACAATAAAGCTGATTTTTAAGTGCCTACTTAGAAAAATGCTCTTTGAAACAACAAATATATACCAAATACCTAAATAAATTACAGTATAACTCTTAGTCGTTGAAATGTTGTCAGCTCAGGCTGAAGTTTCTTTTAAGACTTTTAATTAGGAAAGGGAAAAAAAGAAACAAGGCAATGTTTATACAACATGATTTTTAAAATCGAATAAAATATCTGGAAGAAAAAACAGAAATAGCCTTCACGGTTGTTTCTCAATGTCACATTAGCAGTAATTATAATTTTTATTTACTTTCCCATGTCTTTCCTATTTTGTAGAATATATTTGTATTACTATTTTAAGCAAAAATAAATGAACAAAAATTTTCGAAAGCTTTTCAAGAACTTCTAGCTTGCAGAATGAAAATAAAATGCCTTAGCCCTTCCTTCCCATAGCAGCCTGAGGTGATCTCTGAAAACAGTTTAGATTCACTTGACCCAGAAAACCCCACAAAATTGTGCAAATCGAGAGATTTAAAATTTCTGTTCACCTTAAGAACATTCATGAAACTGTCCAGGCTATCAAGGGTGTACATATCTGAAAAGCCACCAAGTATCTGAGGGATGTCACTCTACAAAAGTGATGTGTGCCATTCCGTCATTACAAAGGGGTGCGCAGACCAAACAGGGGTGCTGAATGCAGGGTCAGTGGCCCAAAAAGAGTGCTGAATTTTTGCTGCACATCTTAAAAATACAGGGATTAATGCTGAACTTAAGGGTTTAGATGTAGATCTCTGGGCGTTGAGCACATCCAGGTGAACAAATCTTCCAAGATGCAGCGCAGAACTTGCAGAGCTCATGGACAGATGAGCCCGTCCATGAGTTCTCCCTGCCATGCTGAGATGATCTTTACTGAAGAAGAGCAGATTGTGCCTAAACCAGAATACAAGGTTGCACAGAAGGAAAAAAAGATATCCTGGAAGAAACTGAAGAAACAGAAACTTAACAGCATGGAATAATTTTGGCATAATATAAATGCTAATAAAAGTAAAAATAAATAAACAATGAACATGCCTTACAATGGTATGGAAGGCCCTCCACCCTCTAGCCCTGGCCATTAGTCTTTGTTCCTCAGAAACTGTGCACCTTTTCGGTCCATTGGGTTCCCTCAGGCTTCTTGGCTTTTGCATGTGTTATTTGCTCTGTGGGGAAATGTTCGTTCTCACACCTTATCCATCTCAGGCCTCTAGTACCCTTTAAGAACCAACTTAAATGTTCCCTCTGTTCTTCTTTCAAAGAGCTTTCTGCTTCCTACTATTAGTGTATGCAATCACATTATACCCTAGAGGATCACCTATTTCTTCTTCTACATTAGTTACAGAGGATGAGGCTATATATAATAAGAAGAAATAATTCCCAAATCTCAGTGGCTTAACACAACAAAACTTTGCTTCAATGGCCCACATGAATCTGTAAGAGGGTCCACTGTGCAGTCTCGCAGGAACTCGGACTGCTGGGAGTTCCACCACCTCATAGCTGCACACGAAGGCAGACAGCAACACCAAAGAACCACATGCTGTCGTTTTAATGACTCAGCGCAGAAGAGACGCAGGTCACTACTTCCTGCATTTTATGGCCAACCATGTCCCTGGGCCTGCCTGCCAGTTGGGAGGCTGGCAGATTTAGGAAAATATATAGTGAGCTTGATCGTCTCCAGCACGCTCCCAACCCTTGATGAGTTCTCCGACAGCTGAGACTGTTCTGTAGTCAACTTTGTACCTCCCCCACAGAATGCAAGGCCTAGCCATTGGCTGGACATTGACCACGTGCCCCTGCCTGTGGCGTGCGTCACCACAACCCCTGGCACAACTTGCTGCATATGAGTCGTGACCACTCTCATGAACAGAATCCGAGGCTCCGATTGCACAACTCGTAGTGCTGGAGTTAGCACAAGTCTCCTGGATTGCGAAGTCTCTAGAATATTTTCCTGGAGGAAGTGGGCATGATTATTTTTGAAATAAGTTGAGAACCAGTGATAGAAAGGAAAATGAGAGAAATGAGAAACTAGAATAAATTTCTAAACCCTGCAGCAACTGCCCTCCGGCCTAGCACATCGCAGGTGCCTCTTTATTTGTGGAATTCAATTGGTAAGCTCTGACTGACTTGAAGCCCTTCGTGATTCTGCAGTGATAAGGGACTCCCCCCAAAATGATTTGGCTAATTAAATCTTTAGCACAACTTCTTATTCTGACAAAATCTGCAAATTTATCGTCCTGGATTCTCTTCTGAAGCAATTTCTAAGAACTTTATCCTACAGTCACCTAGCACAGAAGAGGGGCAACACAGCCTCCGTGGACTTTAAGGATACGGTTATTATTCTTACTTAGTATCTGTAAAGTTCAGAAAATGAGTGTGATTGTAGCAAGAACAAAGTGTTTACTCTTTGTGTTCAACAGTGACAAGCTGAACTAGGAAAACAAAACAAATCAGGCCCCAGATACAATGCCCAGGGGCGTGGCTAAATGCCGGAGGGGCAGGCGTAATGATTACTTAGTTATTTTCCTGGCTCTGCTGTGGGAACTTCAGGCCCCCATCCCTCTGAGTTTCAGAGCTCACAATCTTCAGGAAGAGATTCCAGCCACACCTCTCATCCTAATTCCTAATTTAGGTCAGGAAACCCATAAGCTACAAATGGACACGCCAGGATGTTTTCTTAACCCTCAGCAGGGACTACACGAAGGCGAACATGTTATTCATCCCCGCGTTCTTCCTTACATCCTGTTGGGGTTCACACATCTGACGGGGTGTCAGTGAGTCCCCACGATAGGCTCATTTTTACTGGCAACTAAATATGTTCTTCGTTTTAATATAAATATAATAACACTCTTCCTATGACTGAAACAGAGAAGTTTGATCCTGGGAGATCCTGGGAAAGAGCTGGGAAGGGTGTTATGAACAAAAGGGAAGGAGAGTATTTTCAGGAGGCAACAGATGCAAGTGTTTTGCTCTCAGGTAGCATTTTGTTAGCAGAAAAAAAAAGTTTAGTTCCTATGCCTCCCAGAATTTAAAAAAAAAAAACCAAAACCTTAAAATAAACCATAAAACACACTTTGTGTTCGAGGCCCTAGCAAAAAAGCAAAATTTATATTTTAATATTAGTCATTTTTTTAAATGATCTTTTAAAAATAATGAACCATTGGCATTTAAGTGTTTGCATGATGTCGTCAAAATGTACTATGAATATTTGAGAAAGAAAATGGTTGGCAGGGCTACACTTTCCCTTGACGCAAATCACATGTACTTTTAAAGTAACTTGAATTTTAGTTTTTTATTTGTCTACTTTTTATAGATTTTTTACGAGTCATTTTACTTTTACAATATTATGAAATGCTTTTTAAAACCAAGTGGTCAAGTGTTTCAGAATTTTTAAAGTGTAACTGAAAATTTTATGCTTTAAATCTTAAATCTATAAAATTCAGTGACTTTTTTACAAGTCAAAGGCTATGTAGCCTTATATGATATTTAACCTTCAAATCCTGAACTTCATAAAAAGTGATATATGTGTATATCCATCTGTGTATATACCTCCAACTGCTCTTACCTAGAATCCAAATTTTCTTCCTGACAAATCTCTTTAACAATATCTTAGAAATTATATCTGATAATAAGTTTATTGAACTATGGTAGAAGTAGTTGTAGACAAAAGGAAATTATCCCAAATTATTTCTTTCCATTTGAGTTACCTATAAATTTGATATCTGTACATATAGAAGAGATCTAATTTTGATCAGCTGATAATCAATCTTTTATTAAATCAAAATTGCAAATTTTGGAAAGGGGAGAGATGTTACAAATCATATTCAAGAACAATTAAAATTATAATATAGTAAAGCTTTCTATGTATGGACAATTAGCTTATATTTTGACCAAGGTTTTGCTTAACAGACTTTGTAAAGCATCTCTTTCTTTACTTGTTTTTAATAGTCTATTAAAAAAAGAGAGAGCCCTGGCTGGTGTGGCTTAGTGGATTGTGCCCCAGCCTATGAACCAGAGGGTTGCTGGTTCAATTCCCTGTCAGGGCACATGCCTGGGTTGCCAGGCCAGGTCCCCAGTAGTGGACACTCGAGAGCAAACCACAAATTGATGCCTCTCTCCCTCTCTTTCTCCTTCCCTTCCCCTCTGTCTAAAAATAAATAATAAAATCTTTTTAAAAATAAAATAAAATAAAGAAAAGAGAAATGTTGCCTTTATCCAAGATCTCAGTGTATAAAGAAGTCAGCTACTCAATTTCTTAGAAAAAGAAACAGATGCAGCAAAGCAAACACAAATTTCCAAGTTTTAGTCACTAAGAGACATACCTGGTGTGTAGACAAAAATAAACATGTAATTTTAACTGATGTTACAGTCACAAAGCAAGTAAAATATTTTTGGAGGGCGTGGTTCATGTCTTAGTGCTGGTGATAATTTTTAGTAGAGACCCAAATGCTGTCGTGTATTTAATGAAGAAAGAGAAACGTGTTAATATAATAACAGTAAGTTTTCTTTTTCTCCTTGTGAGAGAATAATCTCAAGTGACTTCTCCCTGTTACTTTGGGGATGAACTGATCCTGGATGCCGGAGGGAGAATATAGCACAAGGTGTTAAGGAAATGTGGATGGAACTGATATTCCAACCAATATATTAAAAATATTTCCGTGCTAGGAATTCCGTTTTTATCAAACAACACGGGGGCCAGTTTCTTATCCTGGGAATGCCTGTGTACGCAGTGGGAAACAGCCTACCTTGTTTGTATTTAAAACTTACATTGTGCCTTATTTGGAAATGTAATGAAAAGTGCTGCTCGGTTAAAACGTACCTGGAATCATCTCTCCTTGAAACAGAGGACATGACTGTAATAAACAAGGCCTGACATATTTTGAAGGAAATCAAAAAGTCACCCAGAAAAAGCTTACTTACACTCTCCTGGAGGAAAGAGGAAGTCATTTGGAAACAAATATTTTGCAAGAAAAGCAACTCACAAATCTTACCACAGATGATCTAGTAAGAAAATTCTCTTTTTCTTACACACAGAAGTTTATAATCATGATTTAAGTTGAAAAGAAACCTAAGGCTGATCTGATAAAATAAGATGAAATCTGATTAAAACCTGATTTTGTTGTATGAAATCTCCAGGGCAGAAAACTGGCTGCCCCGTCAATTCTAAGTAAGAAATGACTTTCACACTGTAAGTTATAAAATTAGACAAAAACATTTTTCGTATGAGAAGAGAATCCCTTAGCCCTGGCCTCAGGGCAGATCTGTGGTCACTCACAGATCTGGCAGGGATGGACCCAGGTACATGAGAGCGTGCCCCACACTGGGGGGAATATTGCAGCCAGCCTGAATGGGCTGAGTGCAGAGTTCTAAACTCTTGGTACCCCAGCATCCTTCTGTCAAAGGATGGCACAAAACACAGAAAAGTATATCCTCGTATGTGGGGAAGGGTTTTAATTCTGAACCATAGTCTGAAGTAATATTCTAAGAGATGTACTAAACTTGGTTTTCAGATTGAAAAAGAAATTTATTATTTCTACTTATTCAGTGGAACTTTTAGAGACTAGAAATACAATTATATTTCTTTGTAGGTTAGTATTTATTTTTAAAATATTGTACAAGAAATGGAAGAATAATAACAATAACTTAATTTTACCAACACTATCCTATTCTAGGCTCTTTTTAAAGTGTTCCTTCTCTTAATTCATGAAACCCTCAGAAAAAGCTGATAAAGTAGGCCCCATGTGCACCACCACATGATGGATAGGAGCGCTATCCTGAACTGAGGCGACCTGCCTGGCACTACAGAAAGGGCTCAGTGGCAAAGTCAGGCTTTAAAGCCAGACTGTAACCACGATACTGTGCTTGTACCCACGGTGCCAGTCCGCCTTTGACTTTTTAAAAGATAATTAATTCCTCATTTCCTACCTTATTGATGGATCATATATTTGCTGTAAATCAACGGTTGTCAATTTTCTTTTTCAAAATGTTTTAGTCAAGTGCATATCCTGTGTGCCTGTCCTTCTGTTTATGATATTTTGTGTGTTTTTTTAAAGTAATCTTTTTTTAAGACTTTATTTATTTATTTTTAGAGAGGGAAGGGAGGGAGAAAGAGAGAGAGAAACATCAATGTGCGGTTGCTGGGGGCCATGGCCTGCAGCCCAGGCATGTGCCCTGACTGGGAATCGAACCTGCGATGCTTTGGTTTGCAGCCCGCGCTCAATCCACTGAGCTACGCCAGCCAGAGCTGATATTTTGTGTTTTTAAAATCACATTTGATTTGAAAAATGGTTTTAAACATGAAATCAAACATGATTTTTAAAATTCCATTTTGTTTTACCCAAAGGGACAACATTACGAAAGGAGCTATTGGGGTCACACATTAATGTTTGGGTTCTTTTCAGTTTTTTGGTAATGTAGTTATCTTACTTTTATAATAAGATTTTAAAAGTGGTAAACTCAGGATTTTTTGTTGAAAAATGAGAGGAAAAACTCTAGCCCTTGCGTTTCCAGTTCCCACAGGTTTGCTTCTTTCTCTTTATAGCACCACTTACTCCTGCACTGATCACAGTTTTTTTGAAAGGATTGTTGATAAATTCCAAGTGATTCACAAAGGGGACCTTGCATTTTTCCTATTCCCTGAACAGATTAAGGACTCCCGGGTGGGGACAAGTAGGGAAAAATACTGTCTGTGGAACCGCGCCTAGACTGGCTGATGAGGAGGAGAAGGGGAGCTCTACCAGCTAAAACTAGTAACTGTGGTTTCTCCAAAAATGGAAAAACCTTCTGTCAACAATCAAAATGGGCAAGTATCTAGTTAGACCACCATGCAAGATGGATGTGGGAAAGAATTGCATTATGTCCTTCAACTGAATAAACATAAAGACTTAACTTTAGTAGCATTTTGGGTACTTTCCAATCTTTAAAATACACAAAATTCCATCACCTAAGTTTGAGAATAATTTAATAAAAATTACACATGCTATTCTTTTTCCTTTCTGCTGCAAATTAGAGAGAGAGAGAGAGAGAGAAAGAGAAATGTGCTTGTATTATAATGTTATGACTATAAGAAAGTGTTGCAATCTTCAATAGATAAACTATTTTTTTTGTCTTTTTCTATTTAAATTCATCAGCAATAGCACTAGAAAGTATACAAGTATAAATAGAAAGTGGTCTATACTAGCAGACGTGGGTTTTTTTCTGCCTCTGAAGCTATCTTCAGCAACTGCAAAACACACTTTCCTGCATTCACCTCATTTGCTAAGTTTATAAACAGTTCATTCCCTCTTTCACCCCTGGCTGTCCCAAACTGCTGACTCCAGTTGTGTTTTGATACCACATGAGTCAGACTTTTAGGAAGGATAAACGGAGAGCCCCTTAAATGTGCCCGTTTTGTCAGTGTCTCGTACACCTGTTAGTGCAATGTTCTGCTTGTGTTCTTCTGCATTTCCCTAAAGTGCAGGGAGTTTGGAACATATGGCCACAATGACAGAAAAGGCTACTGTCCACTGTGGTCTTAAAGAGACCTAATCCTGCCCTGGTAGGAGAGCATCCTCATTCACGTCTGGGACAGCCTGCCATCCCCTTGGCCCTCATCGCCGCCTGTCCTGTCTTGGCAGGGGATGCAGTACACTAGCGACCAGGCAACCATGTCTGGGTGAAGGGTGGCTTTGCTAAGTCCACTCTTTTGGACACTTGTCTCTGGCATATCATGGGTATTTGGTGGCTTTTGGATATTTCAATATATGCCACAGTCATTTCTGTTTCTAAGAGAAGGGAGCTCCTCTTCAGCTAAGCAGGAGTGTGGTGAAAGGGCAAGAGAGAGGAGCACAGAGTCACGGTGGCTTCTGTCCCGAGAGAAAAACCGTAAAGACGGAGACAGAGGAGCCCTATGGTAATAACGAGTGGGAGCCTTCCTTCAGGGTGTTTTAATGGTTTCTGACTTTTACATTTATTCAAGGCTGCCATTCTTCCCATGCCTTGAAACCAACACCGAGAACCAGGATTTGGGGACGATCCTTCAGGAAGCACGTGCTAAGACCTTCTTTGTGACAGCCAGTGGAACAAGGAAGAAGGAAAGACGGTGCCTGTCCAAGAGATTACAGTCTAGTGACATGTCAAAGAGGTGAACTGAATTAAGGAGAATACATTAAGTTTCTTATTTAACATCTGTGATAATAACCCACAGATACATGTAAAAATCAGTAAGAAACAGTTTTAGGTAACTGTTCAAGCCCGACAAACAGGAGAACATCACTCACCCAGTACTGAAACAAAGTCAAAGGCTAACTGCAGAGACACTCATTTCTATTTTCCCATCAGCTAATACTTCAGGGCGATGGCTTCGTGACAATATTACCCTTAACCTAAGGCTTAGAGAAGTGCTTTGTCTTGATGTCAGTAGTCAGCATGAACAAAATGATTTTTTAAGAAAAAATGAAATATTTATAATATTTATAAATATCACATTGTCGTATTTATAATATATATTATATGCATATTTATATTACATAATGTCATATATAAATTATATACATATTTATAACTTGAGTGCATATATAATCATATACACACAAGTTATAAATATGTATATGACATGAATGCACGTACATTCCTTAGAATTCCCAAGCGATTATAAGAGTGGTATTAGTGTGGCTGTCTGCAAAGAGCTAATAGACTGATTCCTAGTTATTATGATAACATTCAATTCTCAGTTCTGGAAAATATTATCTTTATTTTTTAAAGATTTTATTTATTTATTTTTAGAGCAAGGGGAAGGGAGGGAGAAAGAGAAGGAGAAAAACATCAATGTGAGAGAGATACATTGGTCGGTTGCCTCTTGCATGCCCCCAACTGAAGAACCAGCCTGCAACCCAGACATGTGCCCTGACTGGGATTCGAACCTGCAGACTTTCAGTTCTCAGGCTGACACTCAATCCACTAAGTCATACCATCCAGGGAGGAAAATTTTGTCTTTTAATTTAAAAAGATTTCCTTACGAATATATAGTTTCTGATGTTCAATGAAACAAAATTACTTTTAGTTAGCTTTTTTTAATAGGTAAAGTGTTTTACCGTATGAAAGCTTATCCATTCATGGTTAAAATTCTGCACACTTTGATGATAACATGATCTGAATTTCTGAATCTGGCAGTGTCTGGGTGGCACTCTCCTCCCTCTTACACGAGCTGCAGGGGCATGAGGGGAAGTGGGGAGGAAAGCCAGGCTGCTCAGAGCACAGGCCACACACACTCATTCTGTGCCCCGCCTTAGGGGTCCACTTTGGAACATTCAGATCACTCTGGCAGGGCTCCTTCAGCCCCAGTCTGCTGGCTGCCTCTGCAGTTGCCACCACCTCCCACATGCCCTGGGAGCACCCCCAAATACTAAGAAAACCCTTCTGGAAGTGGGTTGCATGTTTGTCCACCAAGCAACAGCTGTCAGGAAATTAGTTGTCAACCTGACTGGGATTTATGCAGAGTGGGTCCAAAGTTTTAAGGCTCACCCGAGACCACGGGTTGGTTTGTACCCTGCAGGGCCCCAGAAAACCCAGAACCCAGGCAATGCTCCCCACCCTGCACCGTGTGTTGGCCTGGCCTCCTGACTGCCACTGTGTGGTATCTGAGTGACTTGTGGTCCTACTTTCCCATAGTCACATAGAGACTGAGGGCTGATGCAGCTGGACAACAATGAAGATCACGCTGCAGAACCAGTGCAGGGCTGCCTACAGCGAGGTCCCTGCCTTCATCTTCATTTAGCAACCAGAGCCTTGCAAACCTCGCTAGACACAGTTATAAAGTTTTATTTTCAAAATGTTGTATTTGGAGAAAATAGTGCTTATTGAATGTGCCAATGTTGGAAAGTTATCTCTTAATATGTCACAGCAGATGTGGTGTTTTTTGGTAAGTTATCAGTGGAGCTTTACTCACTGGGCAAGACATGTCATGCCCTTTTACGTAACACTCCAAAGTTCAAGACCTTTTCTCAAAAGTCCCTTTTTCCATGTGACAGCTCTCATCGTTGTCCCTAGGGTGTATGTGATAACAGCGTCAGCAAAATGTTTTTGGTTGGTTCCCCAAATCCCCAGGAAAAGTATATCTTTTGTACATATCTTTTTTGTATGCCATCAGAACAAAAAAGATACATTTTTTGGTTCTGATGGCACACAGAAATGTACCTCTCCAAAGTGTCCTCAGGCTCCTTTCTCTCCATTTGTTCAAGTTAAACTAATATTGTTTTTCTTTCTTTATTGATTTAGATTGAGAGGAGAGGGGAGAGAGATAAACATGGATCTGTTGTCCCACTTATTTATGCATTCACTAGTTGATTCCTGTATGTGCCCTTACAGGGGATCAAACACACAACCTTGGCATGTGAAGATGGTGTTCTAACCAATTGAGCTACCTGGCCAGGGCTATGATGCTTAAATTCTATCATAGTATTTTAGTATTGAATTACAATAATTTTATTTTATAAATATTATTTATGACTCTATTCTCAACCAGGTGATTAGACATACAATGAATGTGAACCAGACAGGTAAACATTCATGCACTCACAAAGCATTATAATTTAGTGGGGGGATAAGACAATTAATGGACAATGCAGCACAGTGAGGAGCATGCTATAATACAAGGACAGGGACTAAGAGCAGACATGGGGAGGACCCTGTGGAGGAAGCAATAAGAGCAGACTTCAGAGCCGGCTGGTATGGCTCAGTGGACTGAGTGCAGCTGCAAACTAAAGGGTTGCTAGTTCGATCCCCAGTCAGGGCACATGCCTGGGTTGCAGGCCAGGTCCCCAGCAGAAGATATGTGAAAGGCAACCACACATCGATGTTTCTCTCCCCCTCTTTCTCCTTCTCTTCCCCTCTCTCTAAAAATAAATAAATAAATGAAATCTTTAAAAAAATAAAAGAACAGGCTTCATTGAAGAGATTATTTCCAAGCTAAACTTTATCAATGAGATATTGCAGGGGAGAGGCTAAGATGTGGAAGCTGGAAGTGGCTGCTGAATGGAAAGAGAAAGCATTTTAGACAAAAAGAACATCATGCTCAATGTCAGAGAGTAGAGCATGGTAAAGAAAGCCACTCAATGTGGCAGGAGGTAAAACTTGAAGGAGAATTGCTGAGAGAAATGAAGTTGAAAAGGAGAGCAAGGGCCAGATCACAGACATGTCAGACCATTTCAGGGAGTTTAGACTTTATAATGGGCAATGTAGAATCACTGAAGGGTTTGAGGCTAACAATGATAGGATTTGAGTTTATATTTTAGAAAAATCATGGCTGCAGATGGAAAGTTTGTGCCCCCCCACACACACACCAAATACATATGTTAAAACCTAATCCTCAGTGTGATGGCACTGGGAGGTGGGCCCTTGGGAGATAACCGGGTCACAAGGATGGCGCCCTCCTGTGTGGGATTAGTGCCCTCATAGAAGAGACTCCAGAAACCTCCCTTACCTTTTTCACCATGTGAAGACCCCGTGAGAGCACATCCATCTTTGAACCAGGAGTGGGCTTTCACCAAATTTACTGGCCTTGATGTTGAACCGCACAGCCTCATAACTGTGACAAATAAATTTCTATTGTTTATAAGACCACCCAGTCTATGGTAATGTGTGATAGCAGGTCTGAGACAATTACTTTGCAATAGCACAATTAAATCAAAGATCAGAAGTCAGAGAGGTATTTTGGGAGGTTGCTGGAGC
Organism: Tonatia bakeri; assembly: GCA_004024845.1. Taxonomy (NCBI): domain Eukaryota; kingdom Metazoa; phylum Chordata; class Mammalia; order Chiroptera; family Phyllostomidae; genus Tonatia; species Tonatia bakeri. The sequence goes on along the minus strand of PVIA01003004.1, from coordinate 34,963 downwards.
AGCAGAGGTCATTCCAATGGCCACTTGAATTCAGACTGAAGGAGCTTGAACAGAAAGGAATGGATGCATCCCAGAAGTATTTAGGAAATAGCCACCTTGACAATGGTGACTGGCTCCTTTGGACCACTGGGTTGGTGGTTGGATGTCATTGAGTAAAGTGGGGTCATAGAAGGAGAAAGAAGTTGGAAGAGAAAGAAAGTCCATGAGTTCAGATTAAACATGTCAGGTTTTAAGTGTGGAATATTGACGATGTCCAGGAAAAAAGAAAAGGTGTTGGATACGCATACCTCAAGTTCAAAAGAAAGAGCCAGGGTGGATTTATAGTTTGGAGTTAATAGCTGGAAAAAAATGAAGGCATACGAGACCGTCAGGTTATTTAAGGAAAATGTATAGTTTAGGGAAACTAAGATGGTCCAGGAAAGACAAGCCCTCAAGTATTGCCTCTTATATATTGATTCGTTTGTCATATTTCTTGGGTACAATTACTTAATTCAGTGCAATTACTCAACAAGGATAATTATGTGAGTTGCTATAGAAAGAAAAGTAATACATTCTATAAAGACCTACCTGCAATGAATTTATACTCAAGTTTTAAAGAAATTATCAACGAGACAACAATACCATCAAAGAAAAACAAATATAAGCTATCACTAATAACAACATGCCGGATGCATAGGACTGGCCAGTGGGGTGATGCTTAGATAAGAGGTGAACTTTTATGGAATGCAGCAGATGGGAAACATGAATGAAACCCAGGAGTCCTGAGTGGGGTCCTGAAATCCGGGTGATAGTGATGGAGAAAGTGGCCGCTCAGAGCTGAGGATGCTGAGGGTGCTTCGAGAGAGCTTGAGAATGCCATGGTTGGAACTGAGGATCCAGAAGAGGTATGAGACATGTGGCTGAAAAAGACTGGGACCCGACTGGGAACAACTTGCTTATCTGCCTTCATAGCCCCAGGAATCTTTGGCCAAGCAAAGACAGCATTCTTTCCTTCTGAGGATGAAAGACACTCCCTCAAAGTTCTTTTTAGCACTGCTTTTGTTGAGTGGTTTCGAAGTGGGATCTGCAGACCACTGGGGTCTCTTGCTACCCCTCCTTCACGGAGTCTGCAAGGTCCAACTATTTTCACAGTAGCAAAAAGACACCCCTTTCTTTCTCACTGCACTGACTTTCCCACTGAGAGGAAAACTGCTGACCCATTAGCACAGATCAAGGCAGTACAACAGAAAACTGTCACAGAAATGCTGTTCTATAAGTTTAGTAATAATATGAAAGTATTAAACCTCTATCTCTTGAATTTATATAGTATCTTATCATTTAAAAGGGCTGTCACATCCAGTAATTTGAGCTACAGAGGTTAGGAAACTGAGAGTCAGAGGGGTTAAGCAGCTTTAAAAGATAACACTGCCAGTAACGTGTGAGAACTCAAACCAGTTCAGTCTCCCAGTTTGAAGCTCCTTCTACTGCATCCATTTAATCTCGGGTTCAGATTTAAATATACATTTTAGGACTCCCTGGGGCTCGAAATCCTCACTACTCAAGTACCTCTGTGCTTTCATTGTTCTTGCATTTTTTGTATGTCAACTTTGCCAATGTCAGTGGGCATAACACCTTTTAGATAATGTCTGGTATGGACACATATCTCCTCCTTAAAGGTCCCTGTTGGCCTCGGTCCCACCCCAGTGCTTCCAGACAAACACTTCCCAGTGATCTAAACAGGCCCCTTTTCCTTTGGCCTCATCTGGAGGAGATCACCGGTTCACTTACGTAAGCTTAATGCTCCTACTCTTGTAAACCTCTTCAGTCCAGACCAGACTGATCCCATAGAACCCCCAGGCTTCAATGTTCTTGTTTGAGTTCAATTTAGCACCAACTGGGTGTGATGTGATTCTATGAGAACTTTTTATAATTTTTTCTCGATTTGCTACAACTGATAGTTCAAATGTTCGTCAGTTTGCTCAAGAGTTCTAGTTTGCATTTGTTGTCCCCATGTGAAGTGGTTGAGCTATTTCTGATACTACTTCTCAATATGGTTTTTGTTATTATTCTGATAATCCTTCAGTATCATTCTGGGTTTCATAGTAGCGTCACCTCAAAACTTCTCATCATACTTTGCAACATCCTCTATTAGAGCTTATCACCCCGAATTATTATTTGTTTAACCATATATTTTTAAGCACTTTAGAATAAAGACTGCTTTATTTTTGTGTGCCTAGTATTGAGCACTGTGACTAGTATACAAGAAGCATACCATAATTATTTAATAAATAAATGCATGAAGCAGTGAATGAAGGCACTGCTTGATCATTAGTGATTTACCTAGGTCATCTTTGAATCAATATTATTCGAAATTCTCAAAATATCATATGTAGAGGTATGGATGAAAACATGTTAATACCCTGGACTTGTTTATAATAACATTTTTAAAATCACAAAATATTTATAAATAAATATAATAAAAGATATGTAAGACCCCCTACACTGTAAACCACAAAAAAATTACTGATAAAAAAAGTTTAAATAAATAATGGGATATACCATATTAGTTCAACTAACAAAATATTATTTTTCCTACATTTATCTATAAATTCAATGTAATCCTAACCAAAATTCTAACAGGTGTTTTATGGAAATTGACAAGCCAATTCTGAAATGTGTTTGAAATCGTGAAGGGCCATGAGGAGCCCCTACCCAAGAAGAGCACTGTCGGAAGTCAAGCCTTATTGTAAAGCTACAGTATTTGAGACAGTGTGGTGTTGGCTCAGGGGTAAACACAGGAGCAGACACCAGTGAAAGAGAAGAGCAAATCTAAAAGCCTGGCCCATAGTTAAAACTGTCACCCGATTTATGACAAAGGTGACAGAGCAGTGCAGTGGAGTAAAATAGACATTTTAAATAAATGGTTTGGGGTCATTTGAATATCTCTGTGGAAAAAGATAAAGCATGACCCCAACCCTGACCTCATACAGTACACAAAAATGAGTTTTGGATATTAAGGAGATCTAAATGTTAAAGGAAAATAATGAAACAGTTCAAAGAAAATACCCACATCTTCGTAACCTTAGGCTAAGCAAAGATTACCAAAATAAGAAACAAAATGCACTAGCCATAACGGAAAAGATTATAAATTAAAATTAATTATTAAAATTAAGAACATATGCTTGTCAAAACATGATTAATGACAGAAAAGTCAATACATAGAATGGCAGAAAGTATTTTCACAAACCAGAATATCCAAGTGGCTAATAAGCATATGAAAGATAATCAACTTCAAAAATCATCAAGGAAAGGCTAACTAAACTGCCACCAGTGTCCCATGTCCATTCCCACCAGAATAATTACAATGAGTAAGACAATATGGTATTTACTGAGATCAGGAAGCAGCTGGGCAGCTCGCATCCTGCTGCTGGGAATGCAAATCAGTTTAACCAACTCGAAAAACTATAGTATCTACTAAATTTGAATGTACTCATATCTAATAACCTAGCATTTACTCTTAAGTACATTAAGTCACATAAATGCTATTATAGACTAAATTGTGTATCCATTCCCCACCCTCCCACCCACCGCCGCCCTGAATTCATATATTGAAGTCCCAGCCATTAAAGTGACTGTATTTGGAGATCGTGCCTTTAAGGAAGTAAATAATGTTAAATGTGGTCATAAGCATGGGGTCTAATCCATTTGAACTGGAGTCCTTATAAGAAGAGGAAGAGACCCCAGAAGTATAGGTACAGAGGAAAGGCCACTTGAGGACATAGCAAGGAGGTAGTTGCTGGCAAGTCAAGGAGAAGGGTCTTTAGAGAAACCAAATGCACTGACACCTTGATCTTGGATTTGAGCCTCCAGAACTGTGAGAAAATAAATTTCTGTTGTTTAGGCTACATAGCCTGTGTTATTTTGTTATGGCAGCTCTAAAAGATTTATGCATTTGCATTCAGATGTTCTAAAAAAAAAAGTGTAAGAATGTTCCTAGCAATACTCTTGAGAATAACTAAAACCTACAAACAGCCAAGATTTTCATCCAGTATAGAGTGAATAAATCGTGGTGCTAAATAGAATAAAACTAGGCAATGAAAACCAATATATTACAACTAGACACAGCAACGTGAATGAGTCATCTAGACATAATGTTGAGCAAAAGAAAGCAAGTATAAAAGAGTATGGATTGAATGATTCTATTCGTACAAGGTCCTGATTAATCAGTCAGGTGTTAGAGAATGAATGTAAAATGAATCTGTGGTGTTAGGGATCAGGACAGTGTTTAACCTGGGGGGCAGTAACAGGAAGTGAGCACAAGGGGCCGAGATGCATGTAATTCTCTGATTCTCAATTTCAGTGAGTGCTGGTTACACGGATATCACTGAACCGCCGCACTAGTTATGCAGTTTTTTATATGTATGTTACACGTGAATGACAACTAGCAAGTGGTAGTTCTGGGATTCAAACCCTACTTGCCTGGCTCCAAATGTTTTCATATTTCATGACACTATTACATAGTTTTATATTCCAATCATGTCACATAGTCTTAGATGTCTGTGTACAGTTTTCCCATAAGCTACGGTGACAACTCATAAGATTAAAGACCTAGAATTTTCCTCTGACTCAATGCTCCCTATAACAAGGTTCTCTTCACCAAAGCCCCCCTTTATTTTTTCTGTCAGAACATTTTTCTTCCCACCAACTCAGAGAGCAAGTATCTTTCACAGTCATTGTTTCCTCTTGTGAAACTCAGAAATGGGAAGGGGTTTGCCCCTCACAAACACCCTGCACACTGACGCCGACTTGAAGGTTCTCATGCTGAGTCATCCCGGGAATGTCTTGAAGCTTGTGGCTTTCAAGGTCCTCAGAAACCATTTAACCTCCAGTTCACCAGACACACACACACATCCTCCCATGTGGCAAATGCAGGACATAGGACATGGGTTTTCTCCTGTTACTTTTAGCTCATAACTTTCCATTTAAATGTCCCTGGTATTCACCCTTTCCTTCAATGGTTTTCCTTGAGATATAACCAATCTCTTTCCCCATGAGGCATCACCTGAGTCATGTTTCTCAAAAGTGGGCCAAATCACAGGAAAGCACACCCACCCCACCATGTCCACAGATTTTTCTTCTCCTTCATTTAAAATTAAGTAAGCCCCCGAGATGTTCAGTTCAATGTCTTTAATACATCTCATTGATTATCAACTGTTTCAATTTCTAAATGTATATTACTTTATGATTTAAGATAATGATTTCATCTTAAAGAAAATACAACTAGCCCTGGCTGGTATAGCTCAGTGGATTGAGCGTGGGCTGTGAACCAAACCATCGCAGGTTTGATTCCCAGTCAGGGCACATGCCTGGGTTGCAGGCCATGTCCCCCAGCAACCTCACATTCATGTTTCTCTCTCTCTCTTTCTCCCTCCCTTCCCTCTCTAAAAATAAAAATAAAATCTTAAAAAAAAAAGAAAATACAACTAAAAGAAAGAAACATAATAAAAACTTTTGGTAAGTAAAAATATATACTTGTATCTTTTTACTACTTATTTTCTATTATATTATCCCACTTCATTAGTTCTGTTTGAAAACAAAATTTCAAGCCACAGAATTTGCTGAGTCAGCTTTTCTGCTCCTTTGCCACCTTCTTGCCGGTGTTTTATTGTCGGTGGCCGTATTTGCCTCCCTGCCACATTCTCAGAGAAGATGTCCAAGTGCAAACATCCTCTCTCAGCTTCCGCACAGCCGGCTTCCAGGGTTCCCCACACACTGCTGCTGGAAATGACCTTGCTCCTGCTGATCAAAGAAGGAAAATCTCACTCGTCTCTCTCTTTCTCTCCTCCTTTTCTTTTGGAAAACAATTGCGTAGTTAATTAGAAAGGCCCAATCATCAGATATTTTCCAAATTTAACAAGAATTATAAAAGGCACACTTTTTTCCTTGAGATACAGAGAACAAATGGATTTTCATGTGAGGAAAGTAAATGCATTGCAATGCTTTAAGAAGAAAATAAAATTGTAGCCTGGACCAGGCATTGTACAAGTCAGATGGGATCTCTTACTCTCCACTATTGGCAGCCGTAATCTAGGGATCTCTAGCCCTTTCTAAAACATGTGCTAATTCACTGTTCCAAAATTGAGTTTCTCGAACCACTCTTCTTGTTTCACATCTCACTCCTCATCCTGTTTTTTCTGTCGGGCTTGGCTACAAATGTCATGGCCCAAATTAGCATGCTGCTTCCCCTTATCATTTGTGTAATCAGGGAGCCATTCCATCAGTGAATGATCAAATATCTATGAAGAGCCTACCAAGTGCCAGGCACTGTTTTAGGAATTAGGTTCTATAGATTTGAACAATACAATTCAAAAAGAGTCATACTAATAAACATACAACAATATCAGAAAGTGGTAAAACCAAAAACAAATGTATTGGTATAAGAATAGAAAGCCAAGGGTTGAGAAAGTACTTTAAAGAGTATCATAGGGATGCTTCTCTCAGCAGAAGACGTGAGAAAGATCTTAGTGAAGTTGGGGATGAAGACAGTCAAAAATCTGGAGCAATGCTTTTTAGCCTGGGGCTGGAGAGAGCAGTTCAGCAGGAGCGCTGCCCTAGGGAAGGACTGAGCTTGGCGTGGTCAAGGATCAGCGAGGAGGTCAGTGTGGCTGGAGTCGGATGGGGAGAAGGGTAGGAAAGGCGGCTGGCGAGGTCGTCAGGACAGATCATTTGTATCCATTTAGGGAGTGGCAAAGAGTTAGGGATTTATTTGGCATTTTTTTCCAAATTATATTTAAAAAATATATTTGGACTTTATTCAGTTACCGGAAGACACTGGAAAGTCTTCAGCAGGAGAATAACTTGAGCTGACTTAGATATTTACTCGGTCTGCCTGGCTGGGGTGTGAGGAATTGACTGTAGGGGTAGCAGGAGCTTGGCAACACTCCTCAAGACACCCCTGTCTCTCCTGGTCACACGGTGTTGGAGGTTTCTCAGGTGTGACTCCAACACTCCATCTTAGCAGCTCACTCTTTGCCACCTAAAGTGGCAGCCTCCTGCCTTACCTCTCCTGCCTGACTCAAACCCAAGACTCTGCATTCTTCTTCTACTTCAGTGGGGCATCCTTAGCTGGTGCCTGACACTGGGGAGCAACCCACACCCCCACAGCCAATTTACACTTACTGGAATACACTCTACAGCCCATCATCAAGGCGCCAGAATATTCCAGAAACTTTGTTTATTTCTTACATTTGATGATTCTTGTTGTACAGTGGACCTAGAACTCCAAGCTCTCTACAGTTTAAACCACTCAAGTTTAATGAGCATGCATATCAATCAATTTGGTACTGGTATCAATTTCAGAAAAGTTTTAAATAAAGTAAATGTTCTTCCTTAAACTTCCACATCAAACAATCTTAACGAGTTGCACAAGCCCACTAGATAATGGAGTAGACATTAGTTCCTAAAAAGTCTCGGAACTTTACCTTAATCCATAGTTTGAAAAGGCAAGTGCAAATACTACAGAAACATTCCAGCTGATTTTGCACAGGTCAAGGAAAACCACATTTTTTTCAAACATCTATAAACATCATGTGCCTTATTTATTTACACCAGATATGTGCAGGCTTCTGGTGTTGGTGGAATGCAGCTGACCTCAGAAGAATTTCTGGCTGCTCAGTTACACTTTGAAGTTGTTAAAATTTTCCAGAGCAAATATCCCAAATTTCTGATAACATAAGGTATATTATGTACAGAAAATGCACTGAGTTAAGAGTCAAACTCTTGGAAACGAGATGGTAGCTTTCAGTCATAAAAACAACTCCTACTTTCCCTGCTTAATGAAATGATATTGGTAGAGGTGGGGACTGGAGGCTTTGAAAGCAGGGTAAGTGTCCCTCATGACTTTCCTTGTGAACAGGGGCCTCAGATCAGCCTGCAGTGGACAGCAGAGAGATTCACGTTATCCCAGTGTGATAAATAATGAAACACAATGCGTAATTGTCAACAAGTTCTTAGAACCTACTCAGGCCTGAGCTACCGTGCAGAATGCATTACCTCAGGCTCCACGGGGTCACAAGGGAGGTAACCAAGTATTAAGACAAGTAAATAGACATATTGTACTGAGCTCCTGTCTTTAGAACAACCCCCAAGAAAAACTGGAATTCCATGTTTCTCAGCTGCTTTTCCAGCTCTGTTGGGAAAGATTAAATGGTGTTAGCAAAACAGCTAGCTTGAGCTTGCTAATTCAGCTTTTTTTAATCTTACAGTTGAACCATAATAGACCTGGCTATAGAACTAACTTTTGAAAGTAACCTTTTGTCTTTTATTCTCACTTGAAATATTCCTGTAACATGAAAAATGCTGTATGAAATGTTAATATTTACAAAAGAGAGGTAGTGACACAGGAGGCCCAATTATGTTGCAGATATAAAATCAATAGGGATTCTGATACTGCAGGGTGGAAATGGAACTCAGTGCTTCTAATGAAACAGGTGTCAATTCTCCTACTTTAGGGACCAATGAGATGCTGCTTCATAACACCAAGGGCTATAGTAACTCTAAGGGCACCCCAAATTGTGGAAAAGTGAGTGAAGATTGTCTCCTGTTGCTCCCACCTGTTTATTCAATTTCAAGGACAACCTGGGGCCTAAAATGAATTCATGCCATGTCCCCAAATGCCTAACTTCTTTTCAGGAGCAGTTTACAGTTTTGCCCATGTGTCTGTATAGATCAGTTGACAGAGCACCAGCTTAGGAGGCAGAAGATGTGAGTATGGCCTTGACCTACCAATCTCCAGCTGACTATGGTGACCAAAGCCCTCAGCTCATTGCTCTATTTATTTAATATAATTCTCTACTCCCCTTCAGCCCCTCAGCATGCATTCCTTTTACTTCCTTGACAGCAATTAATAAAACTTACAATTAGTTTTATTTTCTTATTTATTTACTATCTCTACTATTATCAAATAAATTACATAAGGGCAGAAAACATGCCTGTCTTGTTCAACTTACGGTTACCCCAGGACCCAGCATTTGTCTGATACAAAATAAAAATATAGTAAATATCTGTTGAATGAATGAGCAAATGAGTCTTTGAACACAGTTTTCTCAACTGTGCATTGGTGGTGGGGGTTGGGGAATACTATCTACAAAATTTTTTCATATCAAATGAGCTCATATACTTAGAGAATTTTATGAAGTAAATGTATAATTAAAATGAGCTGTTGTCACTATTTACTCCACAAAGAGATCTACTAATTCCAGTGAGAATAGCATGACTTTAATGACATAATATTTGTTTCAGTATAGTGTAATACCACCTAGAAAGCAATCTTTTATCAGAGTTCAGACAACTTTTCATGAATTGAGGAAATGAACTCTAACTCTTCATGACACAGCATCTTTTTGTCTCACATTTATAAGAAAATGTATCTACATTCCTTTCTTATTAGAAACAAGATGTTAAACTTTACTTTAATATTTCTTTGAAAAGGAAAGACATTTAAAATACTAACTGAGATTTTGTTGTTAGTGCCTGGACTATTTTGAGAATTTCCTAAGAGTCTTAAATAATAAGACATGTCATCCAAAAAAAAAAATACTTTCAGTCCCTTTGGGAATTCAAACTGTTTAGGGTTACATAATACCACTTCGATACATATGTAGCTAACTGCTAATAAACGGCACAAATGTCACCAGTTCAGCTAGACATTCTCAGGAGCAAACATAAATACAGAGATAGAAAAATAATTCTTTTGCCCAAACAACCCCAGCCAGACCCCATGCTTATCTATGTTGAAAGACCAATTGCGTAGAAGAAGTTCCAACTTTTATTTTTAGGAGACTATGAGAAAAGCATCCGAAAGGACATCCATGGGACATTTCTCCCATGTATTTATTTAAAATTGGCATTCCGTTGCTTAAGAGTTCAGTTATTTTGTGTCCTCTGGATAACATCATTTTGAGAAATGCCTGTGAGAATTAGTTATACTTTGTCATTAAAATCTAGTTCAGATCAATTCCATTTTATTCAACAGACACATTGGTGGGGAGCTTCCTAGGTGCTAAGCACTGCTCCGGATGCAGGGGAAGCACAGAGAAGCTTGCACTGTAGTGGGGAGAAAAAACACATACTTGATGTCACGACAGGATAGTCTGTGCAACGTTGGAAGAAGTACAAAATGCTTTTGGAGGGCACAGGGAAGGGACACCACCTGGACACCACCCAACTGAGCAGGTGGAAAAGTAAGTCCAGGTCCATCATGCCCCACCCATCCTGCTGCCTTGAGGGCAGATTCTCATGGAGCCCTGGACAGTCATTATAATCAGCAATCCCGTTACTTTCTCTTCATTTTAAGAAGCCAATTTCCATATTTAGATCTTCACATTTTCCCTTCTCAGGTTTTTCTTCTCTGTGCAATGATTCCAGGCACAATATTTCCGACACACGCCAACCAATAATCTGACTATTCCCTTAAAGCTCCCACTTTTCACAAAAGGACCTGAAAGAACAGAACATATGTAGGAAGGAAAATTTTTAATTTACCTTTGCTCTTCTGATTCTTATTAGGTTGCTCTAAACTTCGGGGCAAATTTTTAAAATCCTAGAGTTCTGGACAATGACAGAATTCCATTACAAAGCCTCCTCTCAGTTAATTAGTTCTCCAGTCATTCCGATCCCCACCTTCCCCCAACATGTGACTATTTTCTTCACCTATTCTAGGCTTTGATCATCCTGCCTACACCAGCCCTCCAATATTCTTGGTCATTTCTTCAGCTGCTCAAGAACTAATTGATGTAAATGAAACATAAAAAGAGCCTTTTTTACTAAATGTTCACACATATCCCTAATGCTTACCTTTCACAAAAACTATAATCAAGATATTCCTGACTCTTGGTGCTTTGCACAGCTACAGCTACCAGTAGCTAGCAGCAAGGAGACAGAGGAGTAGCCAGTGATTTGGGGTTATAAAGCACTGGGAGGACTGTCTGAAAAAAATATATACAAACCTTTTTGTGTCCATGGATAAGTGCATTTTTCAGAGGAGAGATGCGTTGCTCTCATCTGCATGTCAGGGATGTCTAAGGCAGAGGGAAAAAGATTAAGAATCATTTGATCAGAAATAACAGTGATACATAAATAAGGGCACTTAAGCAGGTGTATTGTGATAAAGCTAGTCCATCTCTCATCAAATTCTCCTTCCAATTTTAATTCTTATTTATTTTCCTCTCTCTGATTTTAGCCCTTTGTCTTCTACCGTTCATGAGAGCCAGTCCAGAGACCAAATGAAGTTAGGAAATCACCAGGCATGGGGGGTATTGCTAAATCTCTGTGACCTACAAGTGATGATGGAGGTTGACAGGAGAGAGCTGAGTATAGGAGGAGCTGTATTATCCATGCTCATCTTCTTCTCCCTCAGTCACCCAATAATTTGGGAATCCTTTGGAGGATAATGCGCTCCCGCCTCGTCACCTCCACGTTCCCCTTCTTTCCCTAAACAATGCTTTGCCAGCGCAGATACTGTGCCTCAGCTGCAGGCAACGAACCACCACCTTGTGAATCCACATCCTACACCACACCCCACTCAAGGTGCTCAGATCAGATGGGACACAGGAGTGAAAAGTCAGTGGTGTTCTGGAAAACACACTAGGACATAAACTTTTACATTTCCATGAAGTTCTTCCTTCACAGCACTCACCTGAGGATGAATCACCGCTCAAAACTTCTGTGGAACATCTTCAGATCCGGTTTAGCATCCTCAGTATAAAGCAGAGGTTCACAATGTTGCCTGCAGTTTGCAATAACCTGGGGAAATTTAAAAAGTGCAGATACCAATGTTTCAACATGAAGAGTCTGATTTAATTTAACTAAAGCAAAGGCTCTTACTCTGGGCCATGCATCAGAATCACCTGTGGGTATTTTTAAAGCTACAAATCCCTGTTCTCTAACTCCAGACATCTAAATACGAATCTTTGGAGGTAAGATCTATACAACTGTATTTCCAAAACTTCTCAAGTGAGTCAAATATATAACAAGGGATTCAGATTCACTACTTGGCTTTCACATTTCATCATTGGTCCAAAATATTAATAGCCTGCTTTATTCAATAAGATGGCCTCCGCATGTATCTTGGCTTTTTCCCAAAACTGAGTCTACCCCTCAGAAATTTTTAAAAATTTGTCACAAACCCTAGCAGTACAGTAAAAACAAAAAGGAGGCCTTACCATGAATCCATTTACAATCCTCCTGGGCGATTTCCTTCGAGGGCCAATACTCCAGGTGTTCTAAGTAGATAATCCTGGTCAACAGGCATCCTGTGTGCGGATGCTGCCAAAATATATGGTTTCTTCCAAGTGAAAGAAAGAATGCCACTAGCCAGTTCATCCAGAATTCCTGACTAGCAAATAAAAATAAGAGCTGATATAGCCCTGGCTGGCATAGCTCAGTGGATTGAGCGTGGGCTGCGAACCAAACCATTGCAGGTTCGATTCCCAGTCAGGGCACATGCCTGGGTTGTAGGCCATGGCCCCCAGCAACCACACATTGATGTTTCTCTCTCCCTTCCCTCTCTAAAAATAAATAAATAAAATCTTAAAAAAAATAAGAGCTAATATTTATTGAACGATTATAATGTACATAAGTTTCTCTGAGAACTTTATATGCCTAACCTTATTTTCACAACTTTTTCCTGGAATACTGTTATTATCTCCAAGTTACAGACTGAGAAAACAAGGCTTAGAGAACTGAAGCAATAGTTCTGCTTATCAGTTTCATAGAACTTTGATGCCAAAGTAACTTGACAAATTACTACATGGCATTGACTATCAGGGCAAAACCAATTTGCGATCTTTATGATCATAAATTACCTTCATAATTACAATCTTTATGCCTATCAGTGCCAAGACTTTTCTGTTTGCATTCTAATGAGTATGTTAAATCACCAGTCTGTGAACTATTTCTTGTAACATGTCAATCCTTTGCCTTTTAAACCTCAAAGTCTATGGTAAGAACTTTTCTTCTCAAAGTACATTTTCTTAATTCTTTCAGTGGGGCTGCTTATGCTGAAGTTCAAAGAAAACAGACAGTGACTCAAAATTTCTACAGAATAGTAAATTCATAGTTAAAGAAAATATACACAATCACTCCGTAGTAACAAAATTCTTTTTCAATGATTTATCAATATTGTATTATTACAGTAGAATATATATTGATTGATAAAAGCTTTCACTCAAATCACAAAGACACTGTTGTAGGCAGAATAATGCCCACCTCCAAAGATGCCCATGCCCTAATCCCTGGTACCAATGCAGATGCAACCTTACATGGCAAAAGGGAAAGAACTTCAGGTGGCAAATTATCCTGAATTATCTGAGTGGGCTAAACCTAATCTCATGAGTCACTGAAGGAAAGGGAAGAAGAAGGGGTCACACAGATGTGGCTTGAAAAAGATTCTACTCGCTTTACTGATTTTAAAGGTCAAGAAAGAGGGACATGAGCCAGTAAGGGTAAGAAAATAATGTTCTCTTAGAGCCTCCAGAAAACTCAGCCCTGCTGACACCAATTAGACCTGTTTTTAACTTGTGATTTACTGTGCCATTTTAAATTTGTGCCATTTTAAGCCACTAAATTTGTGGTGATTTAGTATGACGGCAATAGAAATCTAATAGACACAGTTCATTAAATCACCTTTAATTGTGGAAGAAGCATCACCATGCCTTCAACTCTAAGTGGACAAAATGTAGCATTTTTCAAGAATAAGTATGTCTCTTTGTCACTGCTTATGATTTTTAAAAATTATATGCTATTCTTTATATTTACTTAATAGTGTCACCAATGATAATGTCTCTGGTTATATTGTCATCTGTTTAAATTCAGTCACTACTTGAATTTCAACAGTTAATTGAATAAATGTTTACCAAGGGTCTGTACTTACATTTCACTAGATATAAATTAAATAAAGATTTTTACCTTTAATTAAATATTCTAGCTATGACAGTTGCCTGTTTATTACCATATTTTTCAAACTATAAGACACAATTCGCCCCCCAAATTCGGGAGGAAAATGGGGGTGTGTCTTATAGTCTGAATGTAGTTTACTTGCCTTGCTGTGTGGGGGTGGAGGGTATGGCAGTGGAGTGGGGCCACAGGTTATTAAATATTTTACCACATTTTTTGCTTCAATTTTTTTCCTCTAAAACTTAGGTGTGTCTTATGGTCTGGTGCATCTTATAGTCCTAAAAATATGGTAGTTTATTCATCTTAAATCTTTATTTAAAATGAGCATATGCATTATAAGTAAAATAAACTTATTTTATACCATTGATAAGTTCTGGAATATAATAAAAATGCAACAAGATTTTGAAGTAAAAGTTTAATAAAATTTTTTATGACTACTGTTAAATATTAGTATGGCAAATTAGTATGTCTAAAAAATAAGGTGAAGTAGGTGCAATTGTGGATAGGGGCAGGATCAGCTGTGCATTGATATTGGGTGACAGGTGCGTGGAGGCTTATTATAACCTACCTGCTTTTGTGTAGGTATGAAATTCTCCGTGATAAGAAGTTTGTTTTAAAAAGACTGCACATTAGACTTCCAGCCAAGATGGAGGCGTAGGTAGGTACACTGTGCCTCCTAGCACAACCAAAAGAAGAACAACAACAAATTTAAAAACAAAAAACAACCAGAACTGCCAGAAAATCAAACTGTATGGAAGTCCAACAATCAAGGAATTAAAGAAGAAACATTCATACAGACTGGTAGGAGGGCAGAGAAGGGCAGCCGCGCAGAGAGGACTCGAGGCAAGGCGGCAGGTGGAAGAGTGGCGAGTCCCACATTTGCTGTGCATAAACCAGAAGGAACAACTGCAGAGCAAGACAAACCATGCAATCCAAGGGAGTTTCTCCTGTTGTGGCAGTAGGAGAAGCTCCCAGCCTCACAGGAAAGTTCATTTGAGAAACCCACAGCGTCCTAGAACATACACAAAACCACCCACCTGGGAATCAGCACCAGAATGGCCCATTTTGCTTGTGGGTAGCATAGTAGGTGACTGAGAGCCCACTGAGAGCTAAGCAAGTGGAATTGTTCCCTCTCAGACCCTCCCCCACACACAGCACCACAACTCAGGGACATGGGTTGACCCACCGTGGTGAATACCTAAGGGTCTGCATGCCAAGACAAAAAAATATGGCCCAAATGAAAGAACATATCAAAGCTCCAGAAAAAAATTACAACTAAGCAATGAAGAGATAGCTAACCTATCAGATACACAGTTCAAAACAGTGGTAATCAGAATGCTCACAAAATTGGTTGAGTATGGTCACAAAATAGAGGAAAAAGTGAAGGCTATGAAAAGTGAAATAAAGGAAAATGCACAGGGAACCAACAGTGACGGGAAGGAAACTAGGACTCAAATCAATGATTTGGACTGGAAGGAAAAAATCAACATTCAACTAGAACAGAATTCAAAAAAAAAAAAAAATGAGGAGATGCTTAGGAACCTCCAGGACAACTTTGAACATTCCAACATCTGAATCATAGGGGTGCCAGAAGGAGAATAGGAAGAATAAGAAATTGAAAACTTATTTGAAAAATAATGAAGGAGAACTAGCAAATCTATTTGAGTGTTCTAAAGAACTAGATTTGCTAGTTCTTTCCCCAATTTGGCAAAGGAAATAGACTTTCAAGAAGTCCAGGAAGTTCAGAGACTCCCAAAGAAGTTGGACCCAAGGAAGCACACACCAAGGCATATCAGAGTTATATTAGATAAGGAGAGAATCTTCAAAGCAGCAAGAGAAAATGAGACAGTTACCTACAAAGGATTTTCCATAAGACAATCAGCTGATTTCTGATATGACACCTTACAGGGAAGAAGGGGCTGGAAAGAAGTATTCCAAGTCATGAAAGGCAAGGACCTACATCCAACATTACTCTATCCAGCACAGCTATCATTTAGAATGGAACGGCAGACAAAGTGCTTCCCAGATAAGGTCAAGCTAAAGGAGTTCATCATCACCAAACTCTTATTATATGAAATGTTAAAGGAACTTATCTAAGAAAAAGAAGACGATCAGAAATATGAACAGTAAAATGACAATAAACCCACAACTATCAACAACCAAACCTAAAAAAACAAAAACAACAAACTAAGCAAACAACTAGAACAGGAACAGAATCACAGGTATGGAGATCACGTGGAGGGTTATCAGCAGGAGAGGAGAAGGGGGAGAATGGAGGAAAAGGTGCAGGGAATAAGAAGCATAAATGGTAGGTAGAAAATAGACAGGGTGACGTTAAGAATAGTATAGGAAACAGAGAAGAAAAAACACTTAAATGTAGGACCCATAGACATGAACTAAGGAGGGGAGGGATGCAGGGGAAAGGAGGATGCAGGGTGGAAGGGAATAAAAGGGGGGAAATTGGACAACTGCAATAGCACAATCAATAAAATATATTTAAAAGGAAAAATAAAAAGACTGCACATTAAAAATGGTGTCCACATATATTTTTACCTAAAGCCAATTTAAAAGGAAGTTGGAAACAACTATTTTTTTCCCTATGAATTGACTCTTACTTCTGTTCTCTTCCTTTCCTTTACCTGTTCTTGCCGCTCTAGTTGAGACGTTCGTTCTTGGTCCCTAGATCCTTGCACTCAGCTCTTCCCTTATACCCTTTACCTCGCCCTCTCCCCAGATTCACCCCTTTTCCCACCACATGCTCTTCTTTATGCCAGTACAATGTGCGTAAGTTTTTTAGGACATCTTGGACATAAATTCCTCTGCCCTATTTTTAAAGGCAGCCACTCTTGGCCCAAGCTATTTGACTTCTCTCTCTAACCCGACAAATACTAGAAAGTCCAGTCTCCTCATTCTTCAGAAGGTGCCATGTTCATACTTGTGTCCATGGATCCTTCTCCTCTTGATGAATTCCAATTCTACCAGTCTTTTAAGATTGATTTACTGACAGTGACCAGAGGAGAGAGAAAAGGAAATGTCAGTGGAGAATGGGAAGGGTTTACAGGAACAAATATAAAGGACACATGGACAAAAACTAGTGGGGGGTGGAAATGGGAAAGAGGTGGGGAGGGATGGGTGGGGGAGGAATGGGAATAAAAGGCAGAAAACTGTACTTGAACAATGACTAAAATAAAAAAAAATTTAAAAGATTGATTTACTTCCTTGGATATTTGTTTTACTTTTGAATATTGAAATAAATTGATTATAAAATATATATAAATATGCAGGGTGGGGCAGGAGTAGGTTAACAGTTGTGAATATGCAAAACAGTTCCTTGTATTGTTATTTATTAATTATTATATTATTTTACACATGAATAACTGTAAACCTATATTTGCCCCCATATTTGTATATCTTAATCTTAAAAAATACATATATAATATACATAGTTTTCATCTTTTTAAAAAAGATTTTATTTGTTTACTTGTAGAGAGAGGGGAAGGGAGGGAGAAGAGAGGGAGAGAAACATCAGTGTGTGAAAGACATCAGTTGCCTCTCACGAGGCTCCCAACTGGGGACCTGGCCCGCAACCCAGGCATGTGCCCCGACTGCAGCCTTCAGGATCACAGGGACACGCTCAATCCACTGAACCACACCAGCCAGGGCTACAATATACATATTTTTCATCTTAATAAGCCTGTGGCATTTTCTTAATTGGAACCACTTAAGAGTGGCAATTTCTTAGGAAATGATCATTTGAATACTCGAGATGAAAGAAGCTACTAGAGTTCATTGCTTCCTCAAATCTAGTTTTTGTCATTAAATCTAAACCACATTTGATAAATTCTATCCTTTTGAGGTGTTGCTTAAGATTGCGGTGTACTTTTTGGTTGTTTCAAAAGTATCTCTAAGGATAAACAACCAAATAATAAAGGCGATGAAAAGTACAAGATGGGTGTTCTTCCTTTCTCTCACAGTGGGAATCCAGTGTGGTTTTTGAGATGTCTTTGTCTGCTGAGGACACAGGCTGCCTAGAGAGTGGCAATCCAGGGGCCATTGTCCCTTGTGCAGAGCTTTCCATAAAGCCTTGTCTGGGCTAACCTCAAAGGAATGTGGCTTGCCTGGGGGCCAGATTCTGCAGCACATCCATGAAAATCAGCAGTGCAGCGGAGTGTACAATCTACACTGGAATCTACAGAGCCTTACAAGGGCCCCTTGATAGAATAAACAACATCTTAGGTCCAGGGCACCACGAGATTAAGGGTAAAATAGGATTTCTACTGAAAACTTAATTGCATTATCTAATAAATGGCCTCTTTCCTCATAAAAGAATTTTGCTTCATCCAGAATATTTCTACCCCAAAAACACTAAATATTATAGTGTTTTAATCGCAATGGTGTTAAATTAGCTTTCTGCATGTGGGTTTTACCACCTTGTTTGCTTTTCTGGGGGGTTTGGTTACTTGCATATATGAAGATCTAGCAAAACTTGTGAATAACCTCAGAATCTCTGTGTGAGGAGGCCACTTGGAAAACCTCCGTGGAGTCCTGGAGTGACTTCTGCACATAACTGCATGAACTCCTCCTTACACCTTGACACCACTCTCCCTGTTCTCCCTTCTGCCTCTGCCTTCTCATTCCGCTCCTTTACACTGATTTTTTAAATGTAGTTTTTGATGTGTGCCCAACAAACTCTCTCATTGTGTACTTTCAATTACTTTTCCATTTCGTTCAGCTACCAGGCACCCCGTTTTCTCCCAAGCAGCTCCTTCCTGGTTTTATCCCCAGCAGAGTTCCTCCTGGGCCCCTCTGGCGTATTCTGTCACCCTCAACTCACCTCTCAAAACACCAGCTTCTGATGGCGAGGATGGGGAGAAGCATGCACTCTCATTCATTGCTAAAATGAATGCAAAAATTATAAATGCCACAGCTGTTTTGAAATACAATTTGAGTAAACATTCTCCTACCATATGATTTATCAATCACACTCTTTGGTATTTGCCCAAATGAGTTGAACACTTATATCCATACAAAAACCTATAGCAGATTTATTCCAAATTGCCAAAACATGGGAGCAACGAAAATGGCCTTCAGTAGGGGAATGGATATAAAAACTACGACAATGGATGCGTTATTCAGTGATAAAAAGAACTATCAAGCCATGGAAAGACATGGAGGAACTTTAAATACATATTGCTAACTGAGAGAAGCTTGTACGAAAAAGCTGTGTACTGTGTGATTCCAACTATTGGGCACTCTGGAAAAGGCAGAACCACGGAGACACTAGAAAGATCCATCCATGGTTGCCAGTAGTTGGAGGGGGAGGAAGGAATAGGTGTAGCATAGAGGGTTTTGAAGCAGGAAAACTACTCTGTATGATACATTTGTCAAAACCCATAGAATATGCAACACAAAGAGTGAACCCTAGTGTAAACTATAAACTTTGGTTGATAGTGTGTCAGTGTATGTGCGTGGATTGTAACAAGTGTGCCAGCCTGGTGGAGGGTGGCGGTGGGAAAGGCAGAGCAGAGAGGAGGCAATATGTGAGCACTTTCAGCTCAATTTTGCTGTGCACCTAAAACTGCTCTAAAAAAATGGTCTACTAATTTATTTTTTAATTTTTAAAAGTCTGCTCTGATCGACACAGCAGAGAGCTGCTTACGACCACAGGGAGACCAGAGCCACCATGCCAACAGTGCATCTAGAATGGATCGTCTTCAGCGGCAGGGCACCCAGTGCTGGTCTCCAGGTTCCCGCTGGACCCCTTTTCACTTGTATCTTCCCACCCAGACTACACTTTGACTTCTCTTAAAATTTCCTACTACATCTCCTTTCACTCCAGATATATTCCCTGAGAAAATAAAAATCAGTAGGTAAGATTTGTCAACAACCTTTCCTGTGGGTAAGCTCTGAAGGCACCAACATGTTTTTCCTCCACCCCCTCATTCCTTCTGTCTGCGTGGAATGGGGGTCCTTCCTTCTGTTCCAGGTTAACCCCTCATCATGCTTTGGGTTCCCATCCCCTTTGCCTCCAGTGGCCACACCCTATCACTCCTATATATCATTTTACTGAATCCTTGATCCCTCTGTCAAATGGTTTTCCCTCCCAGTGCAGACATGCTCAAATCTTTCCCATCTTAAAGGAAACTCTCCTTGAGCGCGGGCTGCGAACCAGGCATCGCAGGTTCGATTCCCGGTCAGGGCACATGCCTAGGTTGCAGGCCATGTCCCCCAGCAACCGCACATTGATGTTTCTCTCTCTCTCTCCCCCCCACACACTTCCCTCTCTAAAAATAAATAAATAAAATCTTAAAAAAAAAAAAAAAAAAAGGAAACTCTCCCTTTATTTCATTGCTCTTTCATTTATTGGTAAACTACAAGCACCATTTGGCTGTAGTGGTCAGGACATTTTAGTGGAAAGTGAAAGAAAAACCAACTTGCACTGACTTATTAAAAGGGAAATTTATTTACTCCTATAACTCAAGGAAGTGGTGAACCACTAAAGTGTGAGAAGAGGAGAGACTGGGCCAAGACTCGGGAACCATCAGAGACTCATTTGTTGCCTGGATTCTCTCCTCATCCTATGGATGAGTCTCCATCATCTGATGTTTACATTCTCTCTCAACATCAACCTGCATTTGGCTTTATTTTCTCTTAATACAATTGAGCTTTTTTCACATGTTAAGAAACCAGGTCCTGAATTTCACTACATCCAGCTCCTATCATCAGGGAGGGACTAAGCTTTGTTCTCTGAAACGCACATTAAAATTCCTGGAAAAGGAGAGTGACAGAAGGAAGTCGGGGGAGGCAGAGTCTCAGACAGACGGCAGTGCAGCTCTGAGAAAGGCTCGGCCAGCCCACCAGGGAACGCCACGGCAGATAGCCACAGAAGGGCTGCACTGCTGAGTGCTGCAGAAGAGCTGCGTGCTGGGCAGTGGCCAGCCATGCTCGCCGAGCAGTGTTCGCTCCCGAATGGCAGCTGTCCAGAAAGAGTGCAGCACCAGTTCAAACATGATTGACAGATCCTAACGCTGCTGCAGCTGGAGCCTGTCACCTAAATTTGTTTCAGGTTTTCTCTTGAAGAGAAATCGAAGTGACACACCTGTATGGCTGTGCACTCTGTAATATCGTAGACAGCATAATATTGTCACTTAGTTGACTGGTTCTTCTCCTCCATTAAGTGCCTTAAAATAAACAAAAATTTTAAAAAACAAGTGATAAACTCAGAAGTCATGAATTTAATTTTGTTAATTTTGATATAGGTAGACATTCCCTTATTTATCTTTGCATCTCCAGATGCGCGCTCAGTGTGTGCCAAATAAATGAGTGAATGACGGACCCAATGAAGAACAGTGTGCCAATCTCCATGTCTTACCTCCAAAAGTACATTTTCTAGCTTTGTGAGAACACTATAAATGATTTTTAAAAGCACATTTTCTTCCCTGATGTCCACTTGCATTAACTTCCTCTCACACACTCTCTGGCTGTGCGTTTTTCAGCAGCAGAGACGTGACTGTCACATGTCCTGAGCTTGAACAAAGGAAACCAGAACATCGGTATTCTTATAATAAAGATATCGAGCTCACGTAGACAGAAGCAAAGAGCCATTCTAAACCTTCATTTCGATTTTCCATACTCTCGATAGTCCTGATAAGCTCCCCCTTCACTGAGAAGAGAGAATATCAGGTGTGAACTCCTTCAGATTCGTTAATTACCATTTATTTTCAAAGCTCCTTAAAAGCCACTGACATGTAAAGGCATGGAGAACTGCACAAGCATCAGGTTTTGAGCACCTCACCATGTACGAAGCCCTGCGCTCTGCGTTTATCCCCGAGCTCCGGGACGGATATGGGCCTCAGGGAGCACATGTGGGTATCCAAGGCCAAGTTCCATCCTATTTTTAGAGCAGAGATTTGAAGCCAAATTTTTTTGACTACCAAACCCAAACATGTTATTCCCACAACACCATTGATTCTATCTTTAAAAATCCTACTTGAGCCCCAAATAAATCTAGTTCAATCAAAAGACAAACTCTCTCACACCTCTCTAGGAAAATTTTGTCCAGCATATCAGAGACTCCAGGAAGAATTAGGCTGGTTGGTCCCTGAAGGCAAAATTGTTCAAATGTGACTTGCAAGACACCATTAAATAGTCTAGGTAAGGCTTACATTTTTTTTTTAGGAAAAAAGCAGTTAAGTCTTTTTCTCAAAATTAATACCCACCCCACTTTAATAAAATTAAGAAAGTTAAAATATTAAGAAAGTTAAAAGTTCACCAGATGTGTTTGACTGGGATGTGTTGAAAGAGTTTTATAAAGCTAAAAATGAATTTGATGTATCTTTAAAATTTTAGGGAGTTGTTCAATCAGAAATACAGTAAAAACCAACCACTTTATTTTTGTGTGAATACAAAGACAATATAAAATCAATAAAATTTTCATTAGTGTTATTACTAATATACATCCCCAGTTTAAATACACATTCTCTAACTGGTTATTCTTGGAGTTGTGAGCAATGTTGACTTCAATAAAATGTCTTTTTCTTTAGAACAGTTTGATTATATTAAGGCTTTTTAAGAATAGTGTTAGATAGTACTCTCCATCCTGTATACGATTTGGTTTTTTTTCCTCAAGTAAATACTTGCTTTAAAAAACCATTTTTCACCCTTTCAAGTGTGGAAATAAATCATTTATATAAACTTGAAACTGCCTAGTGTGAGCCTTATGGAAAGAACAATGGCAGTTCAACAATGGAAGCGAGGGTGGGCGCACCAACGGTTATAAATACATCACCAATAACGTCAGCGTATTTCCCTTGTCTTTCCCACAACTATCTCTGGGGAAATAGAAATTCTGTTGCAGGCTAACTCGAATTCCTGCCATTGTGCTCTACACATCAGTCTTTTCCAGGCTCAGGCTCACAGCCCGTGGCTGAGGTTATCACCTACTGCTTCACACCCAGTCACTGACATAGAATTAAAATCAATGGAAAGTTTGTTTTTTTTTTCTTTGCTTATATAGAAGAGGCAAATGATTCATGAGATCAGCAATAAATCAGAGTGAACAAAAAACAGCTGAGCAGCAGGACAAATCTTAGCTGGAATAACTAAAGATTTCCCGAGGAAACAATATTAAATATAAACCTTTTCCTAAGTGTTGATAACTATATTTGTTACAAGTTACTAAACTATTGAAAGTGATGACACAGCTAGCTTTACACCATGCCAAGTGCATCATTTCCTTCCCTCTTTCTTCTCCCCACCCCGACATTTAAGAAAAAAGCTGAGCACAGCATACTCTACAAGATTAACAGGGGCTTCCAACCATTTGGCATCTCAGCACCACACGGGAAGAAGAGCTGTCTTGGGCCACACATTAAATACACTGCAACACGTAATCACACACACAAAAAATCTCATAATGTTTTAAGTAAATTTACGATTTAGTGTTGGGCCATATTCACAGCCATCCTGGGCTGCATGAGGCCCTCGGGCTATAGATCAGACACCCCCACAAGTTTGGTCTGGCTTAGCCTGGGAGGTTTTTGGCTTTTTTTTTTGTTTAGCTAACAACTCTTTTGTAAAGAAACAAGTGTACAATTTCCCTACAGGGATTCTGAATTTGGTGTCTGTGGTATTTCTACATATATACAGTACTTGTACAATAATTGCAAGTACAGATACGTGTGGCTTTTAAGAGAGTCTTATTTTATAAGCATTACTGCTTCAGACATGAGTCCGGATATGTGACTCAGCAAAACTTTAGGACTGACCAATGATGCCAAATAGTGGCCCAGTGTGACTGTCTCAGTCTGATCATTGCAACAGCTGTGTCATATATGAGTCTGCTCCTGATGTCTGCTTTGTCTCTTCAAGTTGTGTGGTGGGTTTTCTTGGCTGTTAGCATGCCTTGTAGTATTTTGTGAAAAGTTGCACATGGGCTATCAGACAATAGAAACCGGGAGAAATAGGGCCTTTAGTGTGATGTTTTCTATTAATCAGCTTAGAAGTTGGGTTATGTTCAATATTTGCTGTATCTATAGGTGCCAGAGGCTTAAAATTTCTCTAGCCTCCTTGATACTTGTCTTCTCGGTTGACCTGGACTTCCCTAAATAATCTTGCTTACGGAGAGTCTCAGTCTGGCAGCTCTCAGCTGTAACCTGATCTTATCACACTGGAGTTAAGTTCACGCAGGTTCAGTCCCGGGAAAGCGGGAATTGGCTACGACTCTGGATTCACCTGCGTCTCCAGATTTTAGTGTGACAGTTTTCCCTGTGATTTCAGTTTTCTGAAAATTTGTTGAGTTTCAGTTTTTTTAATCTTTTTCTTGTTGTGAGAATGGGAATGATAACTTGCAAGTTCTTCACAAAATGCTGGAGCCAAAACCAGATGTCTACATTACTTCGTTGGGAATCGGCAAATAGGTGCACTTGTTAATTTATGTAAACAAAATGAACCCAGATGATTGTCTCAAAGATCTATATATTTTTAGCCCTGGCTGGTGTGGCTCAGTGGATTGAGCACCAGCCTGTGAACCAAAGGGTCACTGGTTTGATTCCTGGTCAGGGCACATGCCTGGGTTGCAAGTTCTGTTTACTGTCGGGGTGAATGTGTGAGAGGCAATAGATTGATATTTCTCTCTCACATCAATTTTTCTCTTCCTCTTTCTCCCACCCTTCCTCTCTCTCTAAAAAATAAATAAATAAATACTAAAAAATAAAAATAAAACCAGTAGTATTCAATATTTATGAGATACTTAAACTGGTAAAAATATTATCTTAAGCTGGTAAGTATATTACATAATATACTTACCTGAAAAGTTAAACAGACTAAAGAAGAGCTTCAGTAAAGCAGTAGATGAGTTCCATGGATGATAACGAGAAAAATGAAATCCCAAGAGCCTGCAAGAACCGTCTGTTATTATGGAAATTACAGCAACACATATCTTTACTGCCATGAGTTTTAAAGATGGTTGAAGTTCTATGTGGATATTTAATCTAATGAGATACATATAACTTAATAGGTTCAAGTCTGTCTGTAGACTAGAGAAAATGTAGGTAAATCACTGTTCTCAATTATATCCACACAGCAAAATATTGCTCTACAGGACAGAGTGGTACACGTTTTCGGAAAAGTTAAATCAGAGAGTAGCTTTTGTAGATGAAAGAAGAGTGCTCAACTAGAATGAACATCTGCGATAGGCAGCGATTGCTTAAGTTGGGAATTGGTAGCTATTTTAGACTGCTGTTGCCTTAAATGGCAGTCTACACATTTCTATCAAAGGAAGAACGTTTATACTTAGCAAAAGCAATTTATAATACATTAGGCAGATCTTTGCAAAGACATAATGCTCCCTGAACTAATAATATTCATACAATTAGTATAAAATAATTTAAGAATAATTGAGTCTGTTAAGAAAAAGCTTCTATAATTTAGAAAAGAAATGATATTTGCTTAATAACAAAGTATTCAGAAATGCCTCTGTTCTCAGTTTCTTTTTTTTTTTCCACTGGCTTGAGTCAGCATCTTGTCAATTAGTAGAAAACAATAAAGATATTTTTGTTTTTAGCTAGATGTGAGCTATGGGTAAATGTAGTCATTACTGAGACTGGGTGCATTAATTTTTATAAGACCTTTATTTGCAGTAAATACCCTTATTAATCTATACAATGTGATCTGACCAAAACAGGGAACTGTTACTGAAAACCTATTTGACATATCTGAGAGGCACCATAACCTAGTGGCTAAGGACGCCTGGATGCCCAGACTCCGAACTCAGGTTTCTTCCTTTTTTCCAAAGGAACTTTATCTCTGTCTAGCCTTGGGTAAGTTATTTAATCTCTCTTCTCCTGAATTCCTCACCTGGAATCAGCCATCTCTCACAGTTGTTGTGAGGATTAAATAAGGTGATACAGAACACCAGAACTAGGATTTGGTTCATTGTAAACACTTAAAAGATATTGTTATTTCAAGCCTTTCTTGTTAATATTACCAATAATGAAGTACTTTATATGACAAATTGCATTAAAATATTGACAAAGCCTTCTATTCTTCTACCTCCCTTTATAGATATTTATGAAACTGCAGTGTAATACTGAACTTTCTCTATAACTCTATACTCAAAATGGTATTGTGTATGGTTATGTTGGTATTCCTAGCAAGGTTTCCTAGTATCAATTGAACATGCATCATATGCCAAATGGATTCCAGGGTGTAAGATAATTGTTCCTGTCCTACTGTCCAGATTTAGAAGGCGTTCAATATCCAACAACCGTTATCCTTTCTAAGCAGCTATGGTTCTTGTCCTACACTGAACATCTGTGTCCCCTGCGCAAATTCCCATTTTTAAAGCCCTGACCCTCAGTGTGCTGGTATTTGGAGATGGGGACTTTGGTAGGTAATTAGGTTCTGATCAGTTCATGAGGGCAGATGTCCCATTCTGGGATTAGTGGTCTTATTAAAAAAGGAAGAGACACCAGACCTTCCATTCTTATTCTCGCTCTCTCTTCCTCTCTCCCTCTTTCCCTCTCTCCCTCCCTCCTTACCAGTGAGCATTTGGTAAGAAAGTAGTCATTAGCAAGCCCAGAAGAAAGCTTTCACCAGAACCCAACCATGCTGGCACCCTAACCTAAGGCTTCCAGTCTCCAGGGCCATGAGAAATAAATGTGTGCATCTAAGCCCCCTGGTCTATGGCATGTCGTTATAGCAACTGAATTAAGGCACTTCCGTTCCAGCTTTCCCAACTACATCTGATGATCTGTGCCCACTCCTTTTACCTATTTAAAAGAAACTTCATCATCTATAAAATAAATATGAGACTGTTGTGAGAAAAATAAACCAGCAAATGTGAAAGAATTCTGTGGACATTTTGTACATGTTAGTCATTTGAAACTATTAAAAACACTAAAACATTAGTTATTAAACACTAGTTATTAAAAACACTAAAATAATTTTCACATTGCATAAAGAAAGACTAACCAATTGAGATAACACAGCAATTCAAACAGTTGCATTTTATGGTGAATACTGGTCATTTTCAGATATTTATTTTCCTTAGAACAGAGAATAGACAAACTAATGAAACCATCTCTTCTGTCCTAGGATATTTTTCTTCTAGAAATAGTTGTGTGTCTGTGGAGACCTAAAAACAAAAATTTATCCAAGAGTTTTTCAATTACCACCATGCTGAACCTTAGGACTACTTCTTGACCCTCTTCCCTCTGCCTCCCTGACTCCCCTCCTACCTCCTCGGCCACTCCTTCTTCACCGTGTGTGAACTAGCTTCTACTCTCACTCCCCACACCTGTCCTGGACTAGACCATCCAAACTGAATGCTGATAACCCCCACACATGTGTCTGCATCTAAGATGTGAGCCCCAGACTCACAACCCCAATTTTCAACAAGGTACCACACATATATACCTCCCAGGCACCATAAATTAAACTGGTCCAAATTGAACTCATCATCTTTCCTCCCAAATTTCTGGGCCTCTCTAATGATAGTAACGTGCACCCATGTCAGAATGGCCCCCAGCTCCCCTTTTCATTCCCTTCCACTCAAATACCGAGAGCACATACTGTAAATGCGGAGTCACAAATGACGTCCTCTGCCTATGCCCATCTCCTCTCTGGATATTTGAAGCCAAAATCTCTTCATGTTGATTATGACCTTTGATAATTTTTGCCTAAGTGCTCTCTGTCCATCACAACTTAACCCTTCATACACAAACCTAATTCATCATCAACTTGGCTTTGAATTAAATTTTCTGGTCTAATTTGCTCATGACACTTACCGTGACACCCACATGCTCTCCACACCTAAGTGGTAAACATAGTCTTCTTATGTTGGTGTATTAAAACTTTTAGGAACCTTTATGTCTACCTTATCAAACTTATTGCTCTGAATGCTCCTCCTCCAACCTCCATTCCAACAATACTAATGCTGAAGTCTCCTGGGTGTGTTCTAAGTTTTGTATCTCAGGGGAGTTTATTTAGCTGGTCCATTTTTCCAAAATTTCCTGCTTTCCAGTTTTGGGGTTTTTTTTGGTCTAGAGAACATCTCTCACCCTTTACATCTCAGCCCCATTGTGACCACCCCTATGAAAAGTTTTAAAACTCCTTTCTAAGGTTAGGCTTACTCATTTCCTCCTTTGTGCCTTCTCTCTCCCTTCACATGCCTACAGTGAAACTCTTTTGTGGAGACAATCATATCTATCTCCCGTCTGTACTTTCAACCCCTAGTACCTAGCATAGTGCCTGGAACATAGTAGTTAATAAGTATTTGTTTGTCTGAATGAATTAATGAATTGATAGCTGTGGTAATGGTGAATATCAATGTGGTTTACTTTCCATAAGAACATAGGTCTGCACATGAAAATTTTAAGTCCAACATGCTACCATAATTCAAAAGAACGTGTAGAGAAGAGAGTCAGATACCTTTATGGAGTGCTCACAATGTGCAAATCCTTCGGCAACAGTATCTTATAATTTGCATAGCAATTCTATAAAATAGGCATCATGGAGCACTTACAATGGACAAGGTTCATGATCACATTCCATCCTCCCAACCAATTTGTGAAAAAGGTATTATTTGACAAATACAAAATGATAACATTAAAGCTCAAAGAAAATGGAATTTTCTTAAGGTCACACAAGTTAGAAGTAGCAAAGTCAGGTTTCCAGTCTAGTTTCCTGCCCACCAGAATAAATGTTCCACAAGTTAAATTTTGAAGTTCAGCCTATCCATGATATGCCCGGGTGTTTAGAAATGGGCCTATGAGTTGCTATTATCTTAAGGTTGTTACAGAAACAAATATTTCCAAATAAGGCTATTTGCAGGGTCTTTAAAATAGCCCTGTCATCAACATTTCATAACTATATGCAGCACGAGGGAAATTTGCATGTTTTAATACTTGGCAAAACATCAAAGTTTGCTTCTTTAATGTGATACATATCCTTCAGTTGGTCATGACAGATTTATTGTAACTGGATGTCTTCTAAAAGCCATTATGCTTCCCGATTTGTTCATTTGTTTTAATCTTGAAGAGATTTGAATTGAACTTTAAATTTGTATATTTAAAACATTAAAGTTGAGCTCTGTCAACAAAAAGGAATTGAAAGAAAAACTGCTTTGGCCAACACCGATCATTGGAAAGTTTCACTTAGTATTTTGGGTTTTGATTGCATTCATTGTCTTTTCTCATCAGTGTGTCAGCGGTGGCAGACCGGGAAGCTGTGGACGGACCTTGGCGTGCAGTGTCAATGTGAGCATGATCTGAACATTTGGTTAAGAGCGTGGAATTGGAGTCAGACAGACCTGGTCTCAGGTTCTTGATCTTTCACTGACTTGCACTATTGTGAGAGGCACAGACTTACCTTCTTTGAGCTTCAGTATCATCTTTAATGCCTACAGAAACACCTACTTCACAGGGTTTTTTTCAATAGATTTTAATAAAGTAATACACATACAGAAATTAAGTGAATGACACACCACTGAGATTTCACTCAATAAATGGACACTATTTAAATAATAAACCTGGTTAAATGAGCAACAGAGATTGATGATTCTCTTATCTTTTCTACATGTCACCAGGTAGGTGTGCCCTAATAAATTAGATGCAGGGAGACACACTGCGAAGATTTGGCGAGAGGTGACTGTCTTTGATGTCCACCTTGCTCCCAGACTCTGAGAACCTCTGGTCCCCTGGAGCTCTGACATGGACGTTGCCTAAAATGCAGGAGTTCTGTCTCCCTTTGGGTCTATCGCTACTCTCTTCTTAGCTGGCTCTCTCTTCACAGTTTTCTGATAATCTAACTCACCAAAATAATTACATCTGCTTATATAGTTGGATTCTGACTCTGATTTATTTGATCATTGAATATAAGAAGCAGAATTGAGTCTTTCAGAAACCAGGCATATAAAAATTAGTTTGTGAGCCAATGCTTTTTAGTAAAGAGCTATTATTGTATGATTTGGGTTATGCTGGCCTATGTATTTAACTAGAGATTATAATTATTAGATGAGAGGAAATTTAACTTATTTAATAATAACATGGAAATTACTTCACCTCCAGTAGACATAACTAATCATCCTGTACTCCCAGAATAAATAAACCCATAATGTTCTTCCTCTCATTTTTCCTTTCAGCTTGTAGGAGAGGAAAGGACAGAGAAGATGTTGAGAAAGCAGTGCAGATTTCCTAATAGTCAAATACCTGGTCATTCAAACAAATGTCATCCATGTAAATAACTCAGTCGAAGAAGGAAAATAAGCGACTTATATTAGCTAAGGGAAGCAGTCTTCAGGGAGTTTGCTGTTACATTGCTCTAATGACATGGCCTAAATCCTACTTATGACAAAGATTTGGTTCAAAGATGTGTTTCAGGGTAAGTTAATGAAAACCATGCCTATCGACAGCTGAAGATTATACATCATAGTCAAATCTTATTAATAAGCTAGTAGTGACCAGGTTCTAGATATTTAGATACTTGTCTTCTTAAATATTTTTGTGGAATTTAAACATTTTTTTAACCCTCACCTGAGGATATGTTTATTGTTTTCATGAGAGAAAGAGAGAGAAAAAAACATCTGATCAGTTGCCTCCTGTACACGCCCCGACTGGGCATCAAACCCAAAACCTAGGTGTGTGCCCTGAGTGGGAATCAAACAGGCAACCTTTTGGTGCACCAGATGATGCTCCAACCAACTGAGTCACATGACCAAGGCTAAATATTTGTTTTATAAGATGATATTGTATGTTATTTTGTATTTTCTCTGTTCAGATGTTTAAATAATTTTATTTTTAATTTTTATAAGCTGAGAACAATTTATTGTTGTACTTCTTATCTGAAAAAAATCACACTCTTATTTAGGGTCACAGATCCTATACAGTGTGTGTGTTGAGAATTCAAAATAAAATTCAAAGATGATAAGGAAACTTCCCCCTCCAAAAATTCCCGCCTAATACAAGCCTTTGTGGGAATTGTCATAAGAGTCCCCTGACAGTGGGATTGTTAACATCTTCTTCAGTGGGCCAAAATCTTCCAAATATCATTTAGGTTTTAAAATGTTGTGGCAAGTCAGGTCTCTGTCCCCCATCACACCCTAAACATAACCACCTCCTTTTCAAGGCAGTCCCTAGTCAAAGGCATCAAATTTCCACCACAGGTGAAAAAAAATACAGATAGACCCTTCAGAATCTAAAAATCCCAAGGAATATTTTAAAACATAAAACACAAAGATGCTCCCAAACATGAAGATAATTGACATCATGTAAACTGATTATCTTGGAAATAGATTGACTTTTTTATCAGCATAATTTAACAAGTGATCAAAGAACATACGGAATTTAGTTCTGGAAGAAAGCATCATCTAACTCAACATGAAGCCAAATCCTGCAGCCAACAGTAAAAAATAGCATCCTTGTCAAAACCATGAAATGACAAAACCTAATGGTTGTGGGAGTCTGCAAGCCCCTCACTGAGAGGGAAGCAGTCCAACATAAAACATCAGCAGAAATAGGAGGACACAGCTGAGGACAGATTAATGGAACCGTAGTGTGAGGTCCTGAGGAAGCTGGGCCATGCCTGCTTCATTTTTTTCTCCTGTGCTTGTGGATAGTTAACATGAATATGTTAACTAAATATTCAGTGTTTACTGAATATGTTATTAAAACAAGGACAGAAGAAGAAAGGGTCTGAGATGGCTGCATCCGGCCATTGGCTAGTGAACTATTGCCAAGGTTCACTAAAACACACAAAAGAGAGTGATTTAAAAAAAAAAAAAACATATGAAAACTTTTATCTGTGCATGTGTACTGGTAGCTATAATAATTGGAGCTCTTCATAACTGGTTGCTTGAACATTTTCAGTTACCTATTCCAGGAGAGAGAATCCTCTGGCATTTAGTTTTATTTTAAGGTTTGCCTTCAAATGTAATTATGTAAAGTCCTTAGAACCAGGTAGGATCTTCTTGAAAGCTGGGTTTTCCCAGTAAAGAAATGATTGCCCTAAATAGCCCAGCATGTGATCCAATATAAAGTAAATACAGGGAGAAAGATGTGAAAGGAAACCAGTGAAGAAATAGTAACCAATGAGAAACAGCTGCATAAATTCTTAGTGGCCTGACAGACACTTGAAACTTTCTTGACGAATGAATGAGTGAAATGAATGCATGAATTGTATTTAATTCAACAAGAATTCTATTAGGAATGTGAGCATCAGGAAGAGAATTATTATATGGAGGAAAAATTATAAAGTGTGGCAAACCATTCCTCCCTCAGATATGAAATGTATTTTGAAAACTAGGAAGCAAGTTATGCTTCACACATGGCCTGCTGCCCCCACCCCCGTTTAGGGCAACTCAACATTAAAGCAGAAGTTATCAAGAAAACCCTCTCCTAAATTACACAGTAACTTGAACAGTCATGCCTCAAGACCAAAGCCAGCTTCTCAGGGTAGAAGTTTCCCTAAATAATTGTACAGTGAATTGCTTTCTGGTATAGATCTTTTGCTGTTGTTTACCAAATGCCTCTTCCCCTCATCCGCATCAGGACCATCGGCTAGTTAGTATAGTCATGTGACCCAGTTGAAAAAGTTTGCCCAAAGTGTCCTGGTTTTCTATGTATCTAACAAACACTTAGCTGTAAATAGGTAGATTTTTCTCAACATAACCATATACCTCCCAAATTAGAAAACAAATATCGATATGTAATTTTTTTTACTTTTACTGTAATGCAGGCTTTAGTTTATGTTTAATTTTAAACAATGCAATTTATACTAGTATATCAAATATGTGTGTGTCTAGTGTGTATAAACACACACATATAGAAGGCCATGTGACTATATATGTTATAAATATTTATATGTGGCTATGTAAAAAATAAACCACTTTACAAAAAGCAGTTGCTTTTCTTTGAATCGAAGTCAGAATCACTTCAATTTTATAAACAATGGTCCATTACAATGTTTCTAACTCAAGAAGGATATTTATACTTACAATGTTAATATATTTCTTATTATACACACACCTTCCATATGACAGTATTTGCTTCTCATATCTGTAGATTGAGACCACACATCATGGATAAAGCTGCTATGAATTCAATGGCTTTCAAAACTGCTTTCTCATTTTTGTGTGCATCTATGTATTTTGAGAAATTGAATTTAATTTAGGCATTCATTTAATAAGCACTTACTAACTTAACTGTGTTAGTTATATATTTCTATATACAACTAAACACCAAACATTTATTAGAGCACATCATTTCTAAGGCCAAGAATCCAGAAGCAGTGTAGCTGGGAAGTTCTTGTTCAGGGTTCTCACCAGGCTGTCGTCAAGCTGTTGACTGGAGATTTAGTCATCATCTTGTAGCTTGGCTGAACCTGCAGGATCCACTACCAAGCTCATGCTCATGGCTGTTAATAGACCTCGGGTCCTCGTGGACTGCTGGCCAGAGGCCTCGGTTTCTCTACAGGAATAGCTTCATAGCATCTCCATGGGGATATTCACAGCATGGTAGCTAGCTTCTCTCTCAACAAGTGATGAGACAGGAAGAGGGAGACCAAAGTGTGGAGAAGAGAAGAAAGGAGAAGAGGGAAGATGTAAGGTCTATTATGACCTAATCTTGGAGGTCACATACTGTGAGTTTGTCATATGCTCTTGGTAACACAGATTGGCCCTGGTACAATGTAGAGAAAAACTGCACACAGATTTAAAGCCAGAAAACAGAGTTATGGGGGGTGGGTTCTACCGCAGTAACTAATTACATAGTAATTAAAATATATTCTAAGCAACACATACTTCTAAAACTAAAAAGTTAAAGTCATTCATAAGCTTTCTCTACACTTCACAACTCCAATGTAACTATTATGAATGATTTGGTATGTATGGTTTTTAATTTTCCTTTATGTTTTTACATACATGCCCATATGTATGTAAACATACATGGACATATACAACTTATCAAAATATTCAGAGCTATACATTCTGTTTTGAAGCATGTTCTTCCACATAAACTACTGTGGACGTCTTCCCATATAGATCTACTTTATTTAGTCACCAGTGACTAGGATTCCACATTTTAGATGTAATAACATCACATTTTCACTAATTTTTAATGGTTACAGCAGGTTGCTTTTAATTTTTATTCATTGCAGTTTATTTCAATAAATTTGTATTACATTAATCACAGTAGCATTACATACATTTAAAATAGAAAACAAGTAAATTCAAGTAATTTATTTTCCAAAAAATACTAGAATTTCTTAGGGGAATTTATTTCATTTAAGTTTTGGAGACATTAACCACATATTTCTACTTCAAACTCTGATATACAGCTAAGCACATCTGTTCAAAATCTGTCCTGTTTGTATGCATGAACATAGCCCCCGATTTCAAGGGATCTATAATCTTTGGAAGTGGTGATAGTAATGGTAACGGTGAAGCTGGTGGTCATGGTGTCGGTGATGATGGTGGTGGCGGCAGTGGTAGTAGTGATGGTGGTGATGGTGATGGCGAATGCAACGGTAATGGTGTTGGATGTGGGGGAAACTGAAGAGTGCGTTAAGGCAGGCAAGAAAATAAGCAAATTCAATGCAATGTAATTATTACCCTGATAAGAAAGCACTTAGAAGGCCTAGTCTATTTGGGGTAGAGGGAAGTCTTCTATGTAAAACATTTCATGACAGCAAAGACATAAGGATGTAGGTTAGCCAGGTCATAGGAGTCATCCATCACTAACCGAAAAACTGGTTTCTATTTCCAGTCCTCTTATTTTCCAGTTCACGCACACACACATACTCATTTTCCGAACCCACTAATATTACACAGAGATAAATACCTCCCTCTGCCACCTGGAAAAGAGATATGCTAATGACTACCATCATAAAATTTAGGTAATGTATTCACTTACCAATATTTGTGGAAAGCCTGCCATGTGCCTGTCACTGTTCTAGGCACAATGAATATGGCGATGAAGAAGAAAAAAACAGTGTGTGCCTTTGTAGGCTTATAGTCTAGTGGAGTAAGATGGATAGG